>CM037787.1:16454374-16483797 GCA_021229015.1 Solen grandis | reverse complement strand
AATGACAAAAAATCTGGCATCTAAAGTGTTTTTCGAACATTTGACTAAGTGACCTACATTTTGATCCTACCTGAATTTGCACTCAACTGGGAATTCATGCAGTCATCATACATATCAAGTTTAATGAACACTGGGACAAAAATGTAGGCCTCTAGAGTGTTTTTTTTTTTTTAAAATTTACCCTGGTGACATACTTTTTGACCCTATGTTGCCCAGTTCTGAATTCATATGAGATATCATATAGACAAACATCCTGGCCAAATTTTATGAAGATTGGGCAAAAACTGTGGCCTCTACAGTGTTCACAAGGTTTTTCTAAGATTTGACCTGGTGACCTAGTTTTTGACCCCACATGACCCATTTTCGAACCCATCCAAGATATCATATAGACAAACATCCTGACCAAATCTATTGAAGATTGGGCTAAAACTGTGGCCTCTAGAGTGTTCAAAAGGTTTTTCAAAGATACGACCTGGTGACCTTGTTTTTGACCTCATGTGACCCAATTTCGATTTCATCTGAGATATCATTAAGATAAAAATTCTGTCCAAGTTTAATGAAGATTGGGCCAAAACTGTGGCCTCTAGAGTGTTCACAAGGTTTTTCTAAGATTTGACCTGGTGACCTAGTTTTTGACCCCACGTGACCCAATTTCGAACTGATCATCCGAGATATCATGTAGACAAACTTCCTGACCAAGTTTCATGAAGATTGGGCCAAAACTGTGGCCTCTAGAGTGTTCACAAGCAATTGTTGATGACGGACAACGCACAACGGACTCTAGAGTGATCACAAAAGCTCACCCTGAGCAAGTGCTCAGGTGAGCTTAAAAATAAATAAATAAATAAAACAGAAGAAGAACAATTGGTTTTCGCACTGCAGCGGCGAAAACCTAATAATAGTTCAGTTTATCATATTTAAGTTGCATCACACATAAAATACTGTTGGCAATCTAGAGTACACTAGAGATGACTGATACCCCTGCAATTTAATTTCATGAAATGACTACTCGACTTAGACCTCTGTGACTGAGTGATTATAGTGGCAGACTTTCGACAACAACAAGACTGGGGTACCATTATCTGCACTGTCTTGATATCTTCATGGATATTCAATCTGTTAATCAATCAGTGGAATTGATGAAACACCTAATAGCATCATGGATGAAATAAATTCATAAAGCGCTGAGAACAGAACCTAACCTTGAAAGTTTGTTAAATTTTAATTTGTTGATGCAATCTCCAGCACAATTTATCACAGATGTGCATAAATCTTTTCTTTTTTTATAAGAATCTCATGAATATGGCTGCATTCAGAAATCTTAATGTTTTAATGAAAGAAATTTCAAAATTTATTCTGAAATTGATCCTTTCATTATCAAAATGACAAACATTAACTTTACAGCTTTCATTAAATTTTCTATTTTGGCTAATTTGTCCTTTGATAAAAAAATGATTGCATTCAAGACACGAGCTCAATCAGTATAATAATTTTATTTTGATATCAATTAATTCAATTAATTATCAAGGAATTTTGCTAATAAAAAGTGTATAAGAATTTTTTTTTTTTTACAAATTATGTTGAACTTATGCTAGTATAACCCTTATAAATATATGGGCACTTGTGACCAGGGATCCTAAAATTTTGGAATCTCAACCGGTCGACGGCAAAATCCCCCACCCCCCCTTTACAACAATTCCGTTCCGTCCCCCCCCCCCCCCCCCCCCCGAAAAAAAACATAACCGAAAAAAAACGAAAAAAAAATAACATTGATATTTTCAATCAACATACCCTGAATCATTTGCAGTGTGAAAATAGATCTTTTATTATATTTCAGCATCCTGTTGGCATAATAAGGTATTTTTCTGCAATATTTACCTCTACGAAATCGAAAGTTTGTTTACCGGAAGTGCATGTATATGACGGTCTGTATATGACTCTAACGAATCAATAAATTGTTGGAAGCAGTCGTTTTGGTGTTGTTTATTATGTGCCTTTGTGTTTATATATTTTTTTTTTGTCAATAACTTTGATATTGTCATTAATTACCGCATTTAAAAGTCGACCGGTTACAGTTTGCAAACAAGCAATGGTCCATTATTACGGCATAGATAATTACACGGCACCGTCCAAATAACCGCTAAGTACAAACCGTCAATCCATTCATCTTAACTGCCCAATAATGACCTAGACGGGTGTCCCTGCCTGACCCCCACTGACACCTGCCCCGAGGGCACACCGGAAATTCAAGAAGTAGGTCAATTGGTGTGTAAGAGAGACTATTATGAACCGTTTGGACCGATTTTGAAAGTTTTAGACGAGGATTATGGATTTTTTTTCGACCGATTTTTTTGGTACTTTTTGAAATCTGAACCGGTCGATTGAGATCAAAATCGGTCAAAACCGGTAAAAAATCGGTTTTTAGGATCCTTGCTTGTGACTGCTTCCATAACCAGTGTAGACCAAGATCAGCCTGCACATCCATGAAGTCTAATCATGGTCTTTACTGTGCATTTTTCAGTCAATAAATCATGCAGAACAAGGTTATTCTGCACCCAATCAGATTAATGTATTGGCTTTCGATTTAAATGAAGATTTAAGTAATGGATTATATAAAACAGTTATATGACATTCATCATCTGTGAAGCGTTCCATACTGGGAAGTAAAAAAAAGCAGATAAAGTACTCATTCCACATGTTCACAGAATAAACATTAGTATCATAAAACTGACTTAAAGTCTTACAGTGAAACAGATTGTAAATGCTTTTTGACTGAGCTGATATTTAAAACTGTTTTTCAGTCAGGATACCTTATTAAAATTTTGTGAATATGCCACATATAAACAGTTAGTTTTCAACAAAAAAAATATGTATAAATTTTTCCATAAGTATAGGCATTATAAATTTGGTCTTATCTTTCATTACCATCCATATATAGGTCAAAAGTGAGGTTAGAGGATGTAGAAATGACTATGTCCCCCTAAAAATAATGGAATTTATTTGCAATAAACAAAAAAAACAAAAAAGGAATTTAACTTTGAAGTCTTTAATGGGAATAGGTGGTGGTAAAATTTGTCAGATTTAATTAACAATTGCCCTAGACTTTCAGCCTGGGGAAAGATCAAAGAGCACAGCCTTGTTAATTGAATTACAACAAATAAGGATGGGGAGTGTCAGGATACAGAGGAGCGATGATCACGAGAAGGTTGAGGAAAACTCTGAATTATTCATCAGTACTATTTTGTGTGTGTTCAGCAAATGAGAGATGTAAACACATTTTATGATGCTCTTCCTGCTGGAGACAAGACAGGTTCACATATGCATCCTGGTGTTCTAGTGCACCAGAGACTGGATGTTGCAAATTAGATCCCCAACTGTGAAATTCTCAAGTCTTAAGTACAAAATGTTCAAATTCCACACAAAAAATACCTTATTTTCAAGTTATGGCCAATGTTAAAGTTGCTGACAAACCAACCAAGAAACAGACAGGACAAAAACAATATGCCCCTGATCACAGATCTTGGTGGCATAAAACATATAACAGAAGGTATTGAGCCAGAACACATGCGACCTGTTTCAATCTGAGATATTAGAACTTGCATTGAAAACATAATCTGAAATATTTTCAAGAAAATCTGAATTTTTTAAATTAACAGCAAAGAAAAATCTACTGTATACACGGTCAGATTAGGCGCAGCTACGTATAAGGTGCATCCTAACTTTCAGGGTAACTTATTTGAAAAAAAAAAAAATCATTTATCGTATCGTATGCGGCGAAATCTTGTTTTGAAATTTGTGCCGTCGTACATTTTGAAAGACTGAAAGCTATCCACACATCACCGGGCTAATCATACGGTGAACCGTTTTATTTATACATGGCATAAGATTACCGTTAGACCGTTAAATTAACGACGGGTAGGATAAAGGTGACACATTTTCATAACATGATATTACTCAACCGTGTCACCACATTCTAACACTGGGGACCATTGCCACCTGTCAAAATTTTCCCAACTAACAAACATTACGTAACAATTGCCACCTGTCAAGTTTCTCCTATACATCATGAAGTCCTGTAAAATAAATTTATTTGTTTATATTGAAAATGGCTTCCATCAAGTTGTTTCAGTTTCTCACGATCATTTTATCATGAAATATACCAGTAGGATAACTAATAAGAACAAAAGCAATAATCTGGCATTGTTTATCATGGTTTTGTCTAGACTTTGTGTCATATTATCGTATTCATTGGCTTTCAGTATGTCCATTTTCTGAGATCGTATACCGGTAAATTTCACTTCTTGGTGATTGAAAAAAGAAGCCTGAAAAGCTGTATATCATCATATAAGGCACACCCCCTCAAGTATTTTTGCCATATTTTCACTATTTCCGTTACCATAGCAACCACAATTTTAGTCGAAGAACAAAAATAAAATGAATTTCATCAAAATTGGGATCCCATTTTTGCCATATTTTCACTATTTCCGTTACCATAGCAACCACAATTTTAGTCGAAGAACAAAATTAAAATGAGTGCATAATCTAACATTGCCATCTAGTCATAAGCAAGTTTCATCAAGTTAGCTTGCTTAGTTATCGCGGGATCCCATTTTTGCCATATTTTCACTATTTCCGTTACCATAGCAACCACAATTTTCAGTGTGAAGGCAGTTAATATAATGTTCCGTACGGACAAGTAGTGTTTTGCTTATGGACAACTGAAATTTTAATTTTGTTTGTCCGTGGACAAGTAAAATAAAATGAGATTTCGCCACCCCTGCAGTATCATGTGGCAACCAGTCCTGGAACTTATACCCTTATATGCTGAGCGCCAAGCAAGGGAGCTATACCAGTACCACTTCTTATGACTTTAGTATGTAGCAGCCAGGGATCGAACCCAAGACCTGCCATTCCCCTTCTTGTTGTTATAATCACAATTTACTAAGTACAGGTCATATAATAAAAACTGTCATTACTAAACTTGTTCATAAAAATGTTATTAACTCACCAGAGACTTGCTTAATCATTTAGTAAATTTGATATGAAATAACAATTCTATGTATATGGACTGGATGAACATTAAATTAAGAACAATTTATTCAAATGAGGTATAAAATATATCATTATTGATACATGTTATCAACATTACTCATAATGCCAATATTTACTGATATACTTTCAATACTTAACCATTCAAAATAGTATAACACTTACCATAATTTCATCAATGTTAAAACGTTTTCCTGATGTAATCCTTTGTTATTTCAATACACTATATAGATTATAATGTCTGACCCCTAGTGTTTATATAACCCCATGCAGACTTCTATTTCCTTGTGTTTCTTGTGCCTCGTCTATTACTTCAACAAGAACTTCAAGAATGATTGAAATTCCTCATGCTTATTTTGTGATGTAAAATATCAGAACAGAGGGAAGGAACATGTTTTAAGTGTAAGAAATGCCTCAAGCTACCGTATACACGGTCAGATTAGGCGCAGCTACGTATAAGGCGCATCCTAACTTTCAGGGCAACTTATTTGAAAAAAAAATCACTTATCGTATCGTATGCGGCGAAATCTTGTTTTGAAATTTGTGCCGTCGTACATTTTGACAGACTGAAAGCTATCCGTACGTCACCGGGCTAATCATACGGTGAACCGTTTTATTTACACATGGCATAAAATTACCGATAGACCGTTACATTAACGACGGGTAGGATAAAGGTGACACATTTTCATAGCATGACATTACTCAACCGTGTCCCCGCATTCTAACACTGGGGACCATTGTCACCTGTCAAAATTCTCCCAATTAACAAACATTATGTAACAATTGCCACCTGTCAAGTTTCTCCTATACATCATGAGGTCCCGTAAAATAAACTTATTTGTTTATATTGAAAATGGCTTCCATCAAGTTGTTTCAGTTTTCTCACGATCATTTTATCATGAAATATACCTGTAGAATAACTAATAAGAACAAAAGCAATAATCTGGTATTGTTTATCATGGTTTCGTAAAGACTTTGTGTCATATTATCGTATTCATTAGCTTTCAGTATATCTATTTTCTGAGATCGTATACCGGTAATTTTCACTTCTCGGTGATTGAAAAAAGAAACCTGAAAAGCTGTATATCATCATATAAGGTGCACCCCCTCTATAAACTTGAATTTTCTGGAAAAAAAGTGTGCCTAATCTGCCGGTGTATACGGTATTCAACATTTCAAAGAAAAACACATCTACAGACCTCTATGTGTGTTTTCTATGAAATATTGGACAGTTTTCATATATATAATGATAATTTCTTACTCATCTACCAAAATTACAGATTACAATATAAATGTTAATTATTATCAATGTTACCACAAGGATCACTGATTACAGTAATGGAATGTATTACTGGATACAGTAGAGTGATAATACTTAACATTAATTAAAGATTGTGTAAAATTTTCCTGGAAATCAAATTTATTTATATAATTACCCATCATTTATTCATAGATGCAAGATAACAGTCTAATACAACATGTGCTGCATAATGCCAGGAATTCATTTGCTAGTTTATTTAGTTAAAATGACACATAAACATCGGCTGATCAATATACAAAAAGAACTAATGCCAGGAAATAAATATCTTGTAGTAAAACCCAGGCAGTTATCTGGTGAGTTGCCAGCTGATCACAGGTTATCAATATTTTCAAAGTCAAAGATTAGACAGATGACACTAGCATGCTGCAGTCTCAACTTAAATCACATCAGAGCTGAATGATAAAATACTATTCAAAACTCAATATCAACCTGTTGAGGAAATCTATTCACCTCTTTGTGTCATTCTTAGTCATGGCAATCATGATGTTTGCAAGGGCTTTAGTTTCATTGCTCAAGGGTCGCTGACTTTAACACTCACTCAGCCCCTCAACACATGGGTTCAAATCCCGGCAGGGTCATTCAGATATTCATGTGAGGAAGCCTTCCAGCTGGCTTGTGGTAGGTCGGTGGTTCTACCCGGATGCCTCCGTGCATTCAGGGTCTTCCTCAACCTGTAATTAGCTGGACGTCGCTATATGACTGAAATACTGTCGAAGCTGTCTGATCAGGGTCTCCTATGTTTGCTCATACAATTATGTAACTTAAGATTCTACAGTTTGCACTGCAAAGAAAAATCCAATGTTTCATACCTTAACCAATTTAAGGTAAATAAATTAATATTCAACAAGTCAATCAAAAATGTGTACATGAATATTTGTGATATTATTTTAAGAAGATAGTCAGATCACCTCATTAACTAGCCCCAGATAAGTGGGTTCAATTTGTAGTCTTATTATGAAGGTTTTACTGTAATGTGCTTTACCAAATGGTCAGAAACATGAATTTGAATGACCAAACTATTACAATTTTTAGACTGGTGGTAACCGCCAGTCTCAGTGCCCGTAAATCAAAAGCAGTCATTGTTGATTTGCATAATCACCACAGCTATTTTACCCATTTTGTATCTGCATCTAGTAGCATATCAATGCAATGCAATTGTTTACATTGGGTTAGTAAAGTCATAACCTCCTTATAGGGCTGCAACGATTTTATTCGATGCATTGATATTCAGTCACGTAGAGTTGGATATGATTCGATTCTGGTTTCAGCCCCTGCAATTATGGCCGACAGTTCTTCATCTTTGACATTATTTTATCCTCCACAAGGAAGATATATTCATAAGTATGGAAGTATTATGGTATAGAAACAACACAATTTTTGAAAAGGCCAGGAGTAAATTTTGTTTTATTGACACTAATTACACTAAATAGGGAGCCACTACAAATCTATTACAACAATTGAAATGACATCCCCTCTGATACAAATTCATCTAACTCTAAAACAACGAAGCCTGTGAAGGAGTTGGTACAGGTGCGGTTGTATGACATCAAGAATAAAGTTTTCAATGACAGATCTGAAGTTATCTGAGTCTGATTCTAATACGTTGTATATCTCAATACTTGGTTTTATACAACAGAAAGTCAGTTGCAGGTTAGTTTGTTATTCTCTAAAATTAAAGAAAAGACATTTTTGACTTTTTATTTCTAAAATTAAATTCAAAGAAAAGACTAATTTTCTACTCTTTATTATATCTTGCAAATTCACAGATACATGAATTCTACAAAGATTTACTACATGTTTCGTTTTTTGTTTGTCATGAGTATGAGTACAAATATGTCAACAAATAAGTGAGAAAACAGTAGTTTCATTTATAGATTAGAAACCTTTAATAAATAAACTTTGATTTGAAATTGTACTTGTATACATTTAATTTCAAACACATTGTAGGCTTCCAGTTTTTTACTGTCAGTGGTGGTTCTTAACGTAAGTCTGTAGAACTATGAAATTGCTAGTCTATAGGTCCCTACCATTCATCTTCTTAAAATGTATCTAATTAAATTAGGATTGATTGCTTTATTTTTACTGAAATTTTAGTGCTAAACAATATGTTAAGGGTGACATGTAACATTGTATCTTTTTACTGACTTTGTACTGAAATAAATGTTATGTTTTTTAATCATTCTTGATGATTATTATGTTTAACCCTATAAAGCAAAAACTGAATCCAAAATATTTGAATCAGGACTGAAATAATCGAGTCGTATCGAATCGGAATGTTGATGAATCATTGCAGCCCTACCTCCTTACGAAGACATTTTATGAATGGAACCATTTCATGATTATAATGAAGTAGTGCTTGCACTAAGTTTATCATGAAACAAAGAGCAAATTCAGCTCACTTACTACTAGTAACTAGTTGCAGGAAAATTTGTAATTCAACCTTTGCCTCTATCGATATCAACCCTGCTTGAACACTGGAGTTAGAATTACATGTATAGCTAGTTCGATATGTAAAGCCTGCTGACAGTCTTTCAGTGCATTGTGTGCTTTGATTTCTTTTTCCAAAGAAATAAAATGGTTTATTACAGTGCAGACAGTTCATGTTGTTGTTGCTGATTTGGAGTTTGGTATCAAGCCTGATACCACAGTGTTGAAGACTAACATCCATCTCATGCAGACAAATGAGTCTCCATATCACTGAAACGCTGTTGGTTGGATAATAAACCAAAGCAATCAAATCCACCCCCCACCTCCCAAAAAAAACATTCTTCCATTACCATTGGGTATAAAATAAATAAGTATTCCTGAAAGCTTTACTTAGTTTTACAAGTTTTCAACATGAAAATGCTTAAGCTTTATGAGCTTCAGCTCCAAGTCTCTCTGACAAATATTGTTATTTGTGTTGTTAAGTACAATCTGTAATCCATATCAGCTATAACTCCTGCGACTGTTGACAAGATAACCAGACTAATGATGTCACATGATCAACATAATAAGTAAAAGTATCAATGATGCAGACGCCAGCCGACAAGAAGAGGAAACAAATTCGGAAGAGCAATTCATTCCAGTTTGCATGGAGTGCATCAGGATAAATGATACATACAATCACATAATGAAATCTGGTCATCAACAGACACTCAGACTGGCTCTTGATTTCTTTAATCAACAAGGAACCAGTTTATTGTGATAATAACTTTTATCTATTTTGACAGGATTCCAGATATAAGAACAAGTAATCATCAGTTCTATAAAAGGAACTTGAGTTAAGTGTAAAGTTACAAACTTTTAAAAATACTGGACAAAAAAATTGCTTATTTAAAAATCTCATTAGTATTGGTGATATGGGCATATATTATTTTCCAATATATATACACAGATGACATATATTCTAATTTGAAAAAGACTCCTACAGTAGCGTAATAAAATAAACCAACACAATTATATCGCTTTAAAATCTTTGCAGTCTTGTTAACATGTTAGAACAGAAATAGGATTTGTTTTGCAAGATATATCGCAGAATAATGCTTGGTGTTAAGTGATGATGCGCAGAAATCTCATCATGAAGGCTGTAGGGCTGAATGATTAATTACAAAGCATTTGAAAGCAACACTGTGCATTATTCTGCTCCATATCAAGCAAAACAAAACTCTCTCTCCTAAATAATATCCAATTAGTATTCCCTTTATTTATTAAGAAATACATTTGAAGATACTGAACAAGAGTCATAAAATGACTCAAAACCAGGTTTTCAGTCTCCTACAGCTTAACATACTCAAATTAGGAAATAAAAATCCCTGAAATGCTTTTTCTATTTTTAGTAACAGTGATCTTGACCTTGACTCCACTAAACCCTAAAAGCTAGAGTGTAAGCAAAGTGAAATCCGGCATTTTTTTTTTTTACAAAAAGGGCATAACTCCTGACCTTACTGGCTGATACCAGCCATAATCGAACTTATTTGATAAATTATGGTCATAAAACATTGTCATAAAGTTTAAAGGGATTTTCTATCTCTATTTGCCAGTATATGACTGAAATACTGTCAGAGTGATGGTAAACTCAAATAGTCAAGTCATTGTTTAAAAAATAAAGATGCTAGAGTGTAAATAAAGTGAAATCTGGCATATTTTTATATTAAAAGGGTTTTGATTTTGACCTAATTGGCCGATATAAACCATACTGGAACCTGATCGAGAGATTATGGTCATAAACACAGTCATAGTTTGAAGATGATAGTTTAAGAAACAAAGACGCTAGAGTATAAACAAAGTGAAATCTGCCATCTTTTTGATATTAAAAGGAGCATAACTCGTGACCTAATTGGCAAATATCAGCAATAATCAAACTTGTCAGAGAAATTATTGTCATAAACATTGTCATAAAGTTTGATGATGATTGCTTAAGAAATGAAGATGCTAGAGTGTAAACTTTACTAATTGTGGACAACGGATGGATAACGGACATTCAACAATCCTAATACCTCATCCTGAGCACATGTGTTCAGTTCAGCTAAAAAAATAGAAAAGAAATAGCTACATAATTATCCTCTCAATTTTTGCAATTTGATGACTATAAATAGTTCAATATTATGACAACTACATATACACATAGAATCATGAGTTAAATAGTCTTGCACTAAGTACAAATTGAAACAAGAATCAATAATATTTCTGCAACCTTCCAGTTATCACTGCATTAACACAGAAAAAATAAGTCCTGTAAATTTTATGTCAGATCCCAAGCCAGATCGCTGTAAAATCTATTTTATTCCAAGACTAAATCCAAGTATCTGTATAATGTAGCACTGAGTGTCAAGCTCTAGCTGCCAATTTTGACCTGATACCTCTCTGGTACTTGGTATATCAGACAAGTGTGGATATCACTGGCCTTCCTGGCTTGTCAAACTGCCACCTTGGAGAATTTAATGGTTACTGAATTATTGTCGTAAGATCAATTTCCTGATCGCAAAATTTCAGTGTAACCATGGCCGAGTTGCTCAGACAAAGTGTTGCAACATCACATATTCTTGCTTTCTTCTTGCAGTATGTAACAGTTTTACTATTTTAATGCAAAGAAAATGTGTTCAAGATGGTGTCCGACGTAGATAATGTTTATCTTCAATAAACAATTAAATTCACTCTTATTCAATATTTCGGCAAAAGGTTTGCCTTTCTCAAGAAAAAAACATGAATTTTTAGCAATTAAAATCAATGTTAAATCAAGTGACCCCCAGGGCAGGGCCAATTTTGACCCCAGGGCCAAATTTGAACAAACCTGGTAGATGTTCATAAGGCAATGCTACACACCAAATATCTAAACCCAGGCCTTGTGGTTTCTGAGAAGATTTTTTAGTTTTTTTCCTATATAAGCCTATGTAAAATCAAGTGACCCCTGGGGCAGGGCCAATTTTGACCCCAGGGTCATGATTTGAACAATCTTAGTAGAGGTGCACTAGACAATGCTACACACCAAATATCTAATTTCTAGGCCTTGAAGTTTTGTAGAAGAAGACTTTCAAAGTTTGCATTTTTGAAATCTATTTTTTAGCTGTTGTGACCTACTTTTTCAACCAATCAAAATAATTTGAACAATCTTGATAGAGGGCATCATAAGGATGATTCCTGTGAAGTCTGGTCAAAATCCATTCAGTGGTTTAGGAGGAGATGTTGTTTAAAGGAAATTGTTGCCGGACGGACACACGGACGCTGGACAAAAGGCAATCACAAAAGCTCACCACCATGAGCTCGTTGTACTCAGATGAGCTAAAAAGCTCTGATAAAACACCATCCTTATGCACTCAAGTGTTCAATTATTATTATTATTATACCACATTTATATAGCACTCTTTTCATAGCAATGTACATTCAAAAGTGCTTTACAATTGCATTCAAACACACACACACATACACACAAATCACCAAGCTCACTCACATTGTAATATAAAAATATATTATATAAAAATATATAATTAATAAAGCATCAGGTTTCTGATGGAGGAATTAGATACATTTAACTCCCCCAACAGCAAGGAACCAAGTAACTGCAGTAAAATGAAATAAACTAAAAATGATTAAAATAACTGATTCACTAACAGTAAATCATGATTAGAAGTCCCTGAACAGTTACCGATTAACATCAGGTCAGCTAACTATCAACAGACTGAAATCCTTAGTAGTAACTGACTAAAAGTCAAGTATCCTAGCCAGAAGCGGACTCAGTCCTCAGTTGCGACACTGTAACAGTCAAGTCGAATAACTGTCCATCTAAAACCAAACCAAAAATGATGTCATCCAAAAGATGACAAACCAAAAGTATCCAAAGATCAATTTCTATATGCTTGTAGGCAAAGGTGTGTCTTTAATGCCCTTTTGAAAGAATCCATTGTGTTTAAATGTCTAATTCCGACAGGAAGAGAGTTCCAGAGTTTTGGTGCAGCATATGCGAAACATCTATCCCCATATGTCACAGTCCGACATTTTGGTACTACAAGTTTGAGAGAATCACTCTGATTTCGCAACTGTCTTTTTGGCTGGTAGATTTCCAACATTGTCTTAATATAAGTTGGTGCTTCATTGTGCAGTGCCTTGTAGGTTAGAGTGAGAATTTTGTATTGAATCCTACTTTGTACAGTAAGCCAGTGAAGTTCTTTCAAAACAGGGGTTATATGGTCATATCGAGAGGTTTTTGTTCTCAGCCAAGCAGCTGTATTCTGCACATTTTGTAACTTGTTTAAAATGCTCTTTGGTGTTCCCTGCAGAAGAGAGTTACAGTAGTCCATTTTCGAGGTTACAAGGGAATTCACTAGAACCTTTGTTGCATCATCTGTTAGATATTTTCTGATGTGACCAATTTGGCGTATCTGCCCATAACATGACCTGCTGAGCGCAATGACGTTGATCCATAGTCATGTTGGAGTCCAACATTGAACCAAGGTTTCTGACAGATAGAGATTGGATGATCACAGAATCCCCAGCTTTGACAGATATGTCTTTTACAAGTGCAGCATTCTGGTTTGAACTAAATACAATAACCTCAGTCTTTTCTGCATTTAATTTCAGCATATTGCAGTTCATCCACGACTCAATCTCTTGGAGACAGTTTTCAACTCAGGCTATTGTTACAGTTTCATTTGCTTTATCGATAGGTTTGAAAGAAATGTACAACTGGGAATCATCAGCATAGAAATGATGTTCGAGCCCATGTTTCCTACAAATGTCACCAATGGGTTGTGTACATTGTGTAAAATTTTGGACCAAGTACCGATCCCTGTGGAACACTGAAACTCATATGAACAGGTTTTGACAGTTTTCCATCGATACACACTGTTTGTGAACGAACAGATAGATATGACCTCACCCAGGAAAGAGGTTTGTCTGCAATCCCAAAGTCATTCTCCAGTCGGTTTAATAGTGTTGCATGGTCAATCGTATCGAAGGCTGCTGACAAATCCAGAAGTACAAGGATTGTAACATTATTCTGATCGAGGGAATGAAGGATATTATTTTGTACTTTTACTAAGGCAGTTTCAGTTGAATGAAATTTTCTATATGCCGATTGGTTTTCTTCATGTAGGTTGTTTTGAAATAAATGTTCTTCAAGTCGAGCGATCACCACTTTTTCAAGCACTTTGGACACAAATGGTAAGTTTGAGACAGGTCTGTAGTTCTTGAATGTGTTTTTATCTAGGTTCGGTTTTTTTATCAGTGGTCTAACACGAGAAGTTTTAAAAGGCACTGGTACATGAGATGTGTCCAATGACATATTGATAATTTTTGTCAAAACTGGCAGAAGTTCATTAAGGCAGGATTTCAAAAGCCAGGTTGGAATAGGATCTAGTTCACAGGATTTGTTTGGCGACTTGTTTATTATCTTTTGTACCTCCTCCTCTGATGCTTGATTGGAATTTTCAACTTTACTTATGAAGAAATCACTGAACTTCTGAGCAAGTTCTTCAGAGGATTTACTGGCTGGATGGACAATTTCACTAGGACCTTCAAGGAGGTGTTTTGTAATTTTGAACAGACTCTTCTGGTCATGTCCACATGATGAAACTTTTTCAGAGTAATAATCAACCCTAGCTTTTCTTAACATTTTGTTAACTGTTGCACATTGATTCCGATAGATTTGATAGTCAATTGATAATTTGATTTTCCCCCATTTCCGCTCTAATTTACGTTTAGTGTGTTTGGCTTCATGGAGTTCCTCAGTGAACCAAAGGCAGGTGGGTCGTAACGTTATAGTCTTTTTGTGTAGTGGAGCATGCTTTTCGACCAATGCAGATAATTCATTATTATAGGCAAAAACTAATTCTTCTGTGTCTTGGCACTGGTCAATGTTACAAAAAAGGTTTGATGTTTTAATGTCTGTTTTGAAGGATTCAATATCAATAGATCTAAGTTTTCGGTATGCAACTGTTTTTCTTACTGGAGCTGGCTTTTCTGCTTTGGCATTGAAAATAATTGCATAGTGGTCTTTCGCTATTTTGCCTGTGCTATCGGACAATCCTGTATCTGTTACTAATATCCCAGTGATTGTTTTGTCGACCTCTCTGGTAATAAGTACATCTAGAATGTGACCACGCACATGTGTGGGCTCTTTAACATGTTGCAACATACCAAATGACTGCAATGTACTGTTGAATTTCATGGTATCAAGGTCACTGGGGCTGTCAAAATGGAAGTTTAAGTCTCCAGTTATGATGAAGTTTTTATTTATTGATGCATATTTGGAAAAATACTTGGGCCATTCTTCTTCAAGAAACACACTCGATTTCAAACCATTTGCTTTAGATGGTGGTGGTCTGTAAATAACAGTTATTCTCAGTGAGTAATCTTTTATCGTTGCATTACAATCTAAATGTTCAAAAGTGGAAAACGCGTTATCACTGGTTGAAGATATGATCTTAATGTCTATGTTACTTTTATGAATCAGGGCTACCCCTCCCCACGCCTACTGCCATTTCTGGGGACTTGTTTAATTTTGTAACCTTCTGGTAGCAGTTTTATCTTTTGAAGATCCTAGCCAAGTTTCTGTCACTGCAACAAGATCTAAGTCATTTGAGGAAATAAAGTCATTTAGAGCCAAGGATTTGTTTTTGATTGAACGAGGATTTATGCAACAAATTTTATATTTTTCTGACCCTTAGTGATTGTTTGAGATTCAAATTGTATTCTTTTGTTACAGTTCCAAGACTTGTCTAACTCTCCCCTACTTTTTGACAGATTGTTTGTTTCCCCATTTGAAGTGACTGTAGAAATTTCTTGTGGTAAAGTTATTATGTTGTTGATATTAACACCATTATTTGTATCCCATTAAAGCTTTATTTGTCCCTTTCCACCTCGGGCACCTCTGTATTTCAATATATGGAAAGATTTCAAAAGTGCTAAGGTTTCATTGTTTGGTTTGAAAACCTGCCTTGGCACCTTTGCACAATGGAGTAATTGTTCTCTATTGTACTGAATAAAACACATTTTATGGTGAGATTTTGTTCACTAAAAAGTCATGCATTTATATGAAAGAAAAAAAAAGAAAGAATAAATCCAATTTCTTTTGCAATTTTCTCATAAACTAAAGAGATATTTCCAGAAAAAAATGCTGTATGATATTCCTTGAATGTTCATAAAGCACTGTGTCAAAAATCCAGTCTGTGAGAACACTGTAAATCACTATAAATCCAAGTTTTTGTCAGAGCAAAATTTCTGCAGCCTACACCTGGCGCATTCTTATCCATTACATATACGATCTCAATTAAGAAATAATCAAATCTCTATCTGTGTTTTGTTGTGTATTAACCGTATACGCTGGCAGATTAGGCACACTTTTTTTCCAGATAATTCAAGTTTATAGAGGGGGTGCGCCTTACATGATGATATACAGCTTTTCAGGTTTTTTTTTCAATCACTGAGAAGTGAAATTTACCGGTATACGATCTCAGAAAATGGATATACTGAAAGCCAATGAATACGATAATATGCCACAAAGTCTATACTAAACCATGATTAACAATACCAGATTATTGCTTTTGTTCTTATTAGTTATCTTACTGGTATATTTCATGACAAAATGATCGTGAGAAACTGAAACAACTTGATGGAAGCCATTTTCAATATAAACAAATAAGATTATTTTACGGGACCTCATGATGTATAGGAGAAACTTGACAGGGGACAATTGTTACGTAATATTTGTTATTTGGGAGAATTTTGACAGGTGACAATGGTCCCCAGTGTTAGAATGCGGTGACACGGTTGAGTAATGTCATGTTATGAAAATGTGTCACCTTTATCCTACCCGTCGTCTAACAGTAATCTTATGCCATGTGTAAATAAAACGGTTCACTGTATGATTAGCCCGGTGACGTACGGATAGCTTTCAGTCTGTCAAAATGTATGACGGCACAAATTTCAAAACAAGATTTCACCGCATGTGATATGATAAGTGATTTTTTTTTTCAAGTAAGTTACCCTGAAAGTTAGGATGCGCCTTATATGTAGCTGCGCTTAATCTGACCGTGAGTATGGTAACAAGTTTTAAGTTCAGATGCATATAATTATATCACAAGGGAAAAGAGTGGTGAATTATGTGCACCTGAACGAGAATAAAGCCTGCTGGTTCTATGTCATTATATGTTGGACATAGCTTCCTGCTAATGCAGCAGATGTTGCTTTACAAGACTCACGCTGGCTCCCATTTTTGTAAGGTCACATACTATTGAGTGGGCAAACATTCTAAGGTGGATACCCGGTGACCGGTCCCGTGATGGTCGGTGACCGGTCTTGACCGGTGACCGGTGGCTAGACCTGACCGGTCGTGAGCTTTGCTATGACTACGATCAAGCAAATGACCGGTCATGCCCGGTGACCGGTCGGAGTAGTCTCCTTGACTGCTCCCCTGGGGCTGACACAAGGAGAGCCGGGCAGGGAGCCAGGAGATGAAGGCGGCCTCTCCGGAGAGGGGCGGGAAGCCTTCTTCCTGGGAGGGGGAGAGGGACTCCGACCCCCAGCAGCACTGAACCCAGAGAAGGAGGAGGAAGATGAGGCCTTCCTTTTCCGGGATGAGTAGGACCGACGTGAAGAGGCTTTCTTCCAGATCTCGTCTGTCCACGAAGCACAAACGGTGCAGGTGTCGACCCTAGAGCACCCTGAACATGAAAGGCAGGACTGATGGGAATCCCAGGACGCCTTGACATGTCCGCAGGAGCCCCGAGACTGCGACATAGTAAAAAGCAATACAAGAAAGAACAATGTATGCAAAATAAAAAACGGGAAGACCGAAGAAAACCCGTACAAAGAAATTCTCGAAACGAGACAACAGTATATACAAAATCAAAAATAATAAAACCAGTGCCACGGGAGCCGAAGCACGGAAACCCGTGACACAAGGCAAAAGGTCCCGATACGGGACGGGGATTGGAAATTCTACACGATATAGAATAAAAACCAATAAGAACAATATAAACAACACAGCCGAGGCTATGAAAAGATAAGAAAAGGAGAGCTGTAGCGCACAGAAGCTATCAAGAAAGGGACACGCTAGGTTACCCACTGAAACTCGATGGCTTCCAAAACACAATTGGAGAACGGGGGTTACACTTCCGGTAACTAGGGGTTTAGGGAATGGTTTATTTTGCGGACTCTGTTTTGGAAGCTGTGCACAAATAGACACATACCTGAAGTAATAACAGGTAACGTATTTATGCTATTAAAATTCTAAGGTGCTATAATGGCCATGTATGGCTTCTACCTGCAATGGTTGCCTGAATTTTCCCTACTTTATAAGCAGGGAAGAGCTTTTAAAGGGAATTTCTACAGAATGTGAAAGATGAAACAATCTTCTGTTTTTTACATGTACTTCATGGTTACTATCAAATATATCAAATATAGGCTGCAAAAAAGACAATAAAGGACATTGACCATGAAGGTTTTGGTAGAATTTAGTTTTACAGTGTTACTGAAATAGAACTGTCGGTCTAATATGGTTTATTAGAATGAGAAGTACATTAGTACTGTCCACAGAACTTGAGCCAATGTAGAAAATATATAGCCTGGAGGCTGAGAGAAAAAAAAGATTTATGCAAATGAAGTATAGTACAAGAAGACACTGCCCCTAATGTAAAAGGGAATAATATTTCAGTCTGGTACATTTATTGGGGCACTAACAATGTCGCTCACTGCAGACACTCTAAGCTCTTACCAAAAGCGCTCAACACTTCTATAAATGTTTCCAAAAGATCAATCATGAATGTATAATCTACTTGGAAGTATCTAAAGCCCTTTAAATCTGAGGTTAAATGTCACATCTGTCAATGTTGTGAGTGGAGTATACACTAATTACTGTGTTTCTTTATTGCAAAGAAGAACTAGTCAAGAGCCAGGATTGATTTCCAAGTATCTTGAAATCTACTGCTGTCTAAGCATATTACAGATAAATGGAGGGCTGTTAGAGAACATTGCATGTCTCCTATCTCTGTGTCTAGGTGTCTGGATAGTACAGAGGTTATTAAACATACCAGCTTCTCAAAAATGCAACCCAGGTTCAATCCCAGGTCAATTTTATGTTGTATATTCTCCACAGGTTTTCTCCAGGGTTTACTTACTAACACTACCATCAGTATATGCAAGAGAACTTCCATGAGTGATATCACCTAACCATCCAGGCTTGAAGTCCACCAACAATATACTTAGCACTAAGTAAAACTTAAATACTTCAAGAAAAATTTCATCATTCTTGTTTCTCTAATTAAAATATGCAAATATATGAAACAAAGATTCAAGTATTTAACTAAAATGACGTACGTTATCACCTTAATAATTAACTGTGAATGAAATATTTGTGAATTCTTATAATAGGAACGAAAATAATTAAAGTTGCCCCTAAGTATTGAAGAATTACTTTGCCTCAGTATGGTTTGTGGAATTCGAGCGTGGTGATAATTCCACAAACTTTACTTAGCACTAAGTAATACATAAGATATTTCAGGGCTTATTTCATCATGATAGTTTCCTTACTTAGTATTCCAATGCATAGCAAATATTGCCAGTGCAGTAAAGAGGATATTTATTTGTTTTTGTGCAATTTTATTTCATGTAGTGTTGCACCTTGTACTATTGAAATTTTACTGCATTATATTAAGGTGACAGAGTTCAGTGTTATAGTTTATTGCATTCAGAGAGCATGACTAAAATGTCTTTTTGATTTCAACCATTTTTCTCAATGAATAATAAGAAAAAAATACTTCAAGTTTGATGTTTTCAAATGTTAAGGTGTTAAGGAAATGTCTACCTAACCTTAGGACATATTCACAAAACATCACTTCTATAATCTTCACAGATTTCCTGAAAAAGTTAAAATTACAGCAACTAAAATGTCTTAAATATTGATTATTTCCAAGCTAAAAATCCCATATACAAGATAAAAGAAACATTTATCTACACTCCAAATATAGAACACAGGAAACACTGAGACACATTTTTTCTATTTTCTTCAGATTAAGATGCTTGAGGGTCCTTGCTCCTCACTGGAAGACCTGTGATCAGGAATATTAAACCAGTCTTCCGGTTACACCAATGGGTGTCAAAACCATCAACCACATTATATATGTGTCCTATATCTGTCCTGGAAATAAAAAACACTCTAATGTTTACAAATCAAGGCTTTCAAGGTGCCTGTCCTTCTATATAATTCCTTATTATATTCATGCAGTCTTCCCCAAAGTTTCTGGGATAATTCTGTCTGAAAAATATGGGAAGAATAAGCACATTTGGTCAAAATAAGTGAGCACTGTCCATGTCCAGTGAGAGATTTATGTCTTATATATATGACTGGATTACAATTTACAATGGATTTTTCTATCATTAAACAAATTTTAATTAGATTTTAAGCAAACAATAGAGCAAATCTCTCAATATCTTGTTCTAGAGTGTAGTGAATGCTTGTTCCCCCAACCTGAGGGTATGGTCCCTCCTGTATATGGTCCCTCCTGTATATGGTATGTGCCCTCCTGTATATGATCCCTCCTGTTTATGGTCCCTCCTGTATATGGTCCCACCTGTAACAATGGTACTAAGGCCCCATTACCATATGAACGGTCTGCACATAGACCATGTTCTTGGACTACCCAAAAGCTACACTGGAATATCAAGTGATCAATGGTTACAAAAGTAAACATGGGTTTGTGGGTAATAGTGGGTGAAGGTGGGGCTGAAATCTACATTGTAAAAATACTTTTGAAATGTTTTAATAAAGGATGTGACTGAGTGTCTATGCAGGTTCCAGTTTTTATCAAAAGAAATTTAAGCCCTGTCTTTTTCATTCATGGCTAGCTCAAATGCTCACAAACAAAACATTGGGTTCTTCTATTTAAACTTTATTGACCACTGAGTAAACCAGATCAACCATTTGCTACCTGTTATCCATGTGAATAGCTTTTATGTCAATTTGAATATATCCCTTAAAGACCAAAAAAATGCATATACCATTAAAAAAAAATAAGCTCCTGTTCTTTTTTTTTCCCCCACAACTAACAAACATGAATTTAACATAGTCTGTAACATCTCCACTTTTACTGCAAATATATTCCAGAACTTGCTCCATCCACTTTTTTCTCTTTATTTGCATATAGTGCCTTGTCTGAACAACTAGATATTCTGGAAGATTTCTAATAATCTTTCATTAAGTAGTCTGTGGACTGGACTTTGTAAATTAATAAAGCATCATCTGAGGCTTTGCCCAAAAGAAATATGCAAGCATATATTGTATTCTCTTGTAAATATTAAGCTAAAACATGAAAGCCTTAAAAAGTAAACTCTGTCAATAGTGATTAACTGGCTTGTCCATTAACCCTTACAATGCTGTAGGCACTTGTGACTGCCTTTGCGACCAGTCAAGACCAAAATCAGTATGACCCCATAAACAACTAATGGTGCAGTCCAAAATGGAGAAAGACAAGTCCAATATAAAAAATTAGCATGTTCAAGGTAATAAAGACTCGGATGCTGCCAATGATTTTATGTTTGCCTATCTGGAATAATTAAATTGCTGACCAGAGTTTAAGGTTGATTAACTGTTTCTGACAACTGATTATGGCACAAAACAACCAAGTGAAAGCTAATTAATCATATCATGGAAAGAAATGAAAGCACTGAAAAACTGTAGGCAGCAGGAAGGGGTGTGTGGGTGTGGGTGTGTGTGTGTGTGTGGGGGGGGTCGTCAATATTTAAAGAAAACTAATGATGACAAATCCTTAATATTTAGTTAGTGTGACAGAAACAAGAAATGTTTGTAAAACATAATATGTCCACCTCATATGCCATATCATTTATATAACTACATTATATGCATGATGTTTGACTTCATAATGTGGGTCACAAATTGGTTACTTACTTAAACACAGTGTTTGAGAGAATTCAACTTGATACTTTGTAATCTTGACCTTTGAGGTACATAATAACCCAAATATCAAAAGGTGTTTCCTACTGCTTGTAAGCAACATTTGTACAATAATTGATACAAGAGAGATACTGTAATCACTCTAAGTTTTGGGACAGAAAAAAAATAATTATTCTGTCCCAAAACTTAAACGTAAAAAAAAATATATTTTTTAAAAAGTGTCACAAAACTTAGGTACATGCCGATTTTTTTCATAAGGTCAAGTGATATTGTCAATTTTCAATGTGCCTTAATAAACATCATACACATACCTATTAATCCATATATATGATTCTTTAAAAATAAAAAAGATTCATTTGTGATTAAAAGTTTAAATTTTATTTACTTAACAAAGATTACAATGTTTGATACATAAAGTTTTATAATTACACTTTTTTCCAGTCAGCTGGAATAGTGTATTTTCCGGGACTTATAAATCAAACATGAAATGCTATTCTAACGTCATTTACAAATATAACATTATTGAGACATGTCAAAACAAACACATAATTATAGTCTTAGAACTCTTATTCATCTGCTGTTAATTGGACCACCTGGTCATTTTTTATCATCTGCATATTGTCCTTAATTGTTAATTAATAACACATGTACGTGAATATACAGTACACACAACTCCCACCTGACCCCGTTCCATTCCCTGAGGCACGATGTTGTTTTAACATGCGACAATGTATCACGGGTGGGGGGAGAGCAAAGAGGGGTGGGAATTGAAGATAAAGAATTTGAGTATCTGTCAGGTTTATTATTTAGATAAACAAATAATACTTCACCTGCTTTAAGGAAATATCACAACAATGTAAATTTCATGCACTGGCTTCTAAAAAGCCATACATAATTTGCATAATGTAAAAGCATGGGTAAATGGTTATTATGGAATAAAATTTTGTCCCAAATCTTAGACTCAGCAAAAACTTATCAAAGTAAAAGTGTCCCAAAATTTAAAGGCAAAAAAAATAAATATATTTTCTCAAAAATCAAGGGTGTCCCAAAACTTAGAGTGATTATTGTACTTAGAGTTATCATTCTCAACACAATGTTAAGAGGATTTATGACCTTGTGACCTTGAACTTTTAGATACAGACCTCAAAATCAATAGTAACTATTTTATAATGTTTTACACTTAGATTAATTAGATTTTGAGTAATCAGTCGGACAATGCTTAATTTACACAGTGTTTGTGAGGATTTAACTTATTATTTCATGACCTTGACCTTTGAGTTACAAATCCCAAAATCAACAGGGGTCCTCTACAAATCTTAAGCAACTATAACAAGTCTGATATCTCAGGGTCATAAGAAGTTTATATTAAATTCATTAATTTACTGTATTAATAATTAGATTTAAGGGTGTTAATCAAGTTTATCCACAATCATAGCAGCTTACACCCCTTCATCCATAGTATTTTATGAGAATAGTTTCACATGGAAGAGTCCATAATCAGTTGGTCATGTGATTTGTTATGGTATTTTTGCGTAGGTTTAGTCAGATAAATTAGCGCCACATTATCACCTCACTATGATATTCTAGAACATATTTATATCAAGAATAAATATAACCCATCTATTTCAAAATTTGACAATTTTCATAATTAAAAATCACTTTTTTTAGGGTTGGTCACACTCCAGGGTCTGCACATAATGCAGCTTCACCATGCAGACAGACCCTGCATCATCATCAGGTTTAGTCAATCTGATGTTACTGGAGGTGGTATACAGTTTGTCTGCATGAGACTCGGTGATAGCAGAGAGCCTTTAGATATGCAGACTGATAAGTTCCTGCTTCAGCACAGTCCTGGCTCAGTGTTGTCCAGGGTTGGAGCCAATACATGTTTTCTTGGCGTTTTATAGACTGTGTCACCGTGCTGGTCTGCTGAACCTTTGGGTTTGCTTGAGGCCATGGTGTTTTAATATTGCTTCAGATACTGTGTTCAAGCAGTGCTTGAGACCAGTGGTCAGTCTGGGTTACCTGTAGTTTGGAGCATGTTTAACTTCAGGCGTGCAGCTGGTTAATATGATGCTTCAGCTCAGAGTTGCATTGGGGTATAACTTGTGTATTGGTGAAATATGTTTCTGACATATGACAAACTTACTGTTGTTGAACCAGGTCAGAGTCCCAGATAAAGTTAACATAGTATTGCTTCAAACACTGTGTCTGAATAAACAAGGGGGAACAGTCTCATATGGATCACCAAAATGTGCCTTGCTTCAAAAGATATGTGGATTTCCGGTGATGCACATGAGGGTAAATCATCCATATGTGGAGCAAATAAGCAGCCAATTAGATAATGAGTTGACAGGTTTCAAATTATTTGTGTTAAATATCAAGTATTTTTGAAAAAAAAATTGAATTGCTATTCGACTCTTCTATATTTCCTCAATAGGTATCCATTCATGTGGACATTAATTTTCTAGGGTTAAATATTCTAATATATCTCATTCAAAAACATCTTTTACTTATATATAAGCGGGACTTGTTATCTTGACATCAGTGTTATCATCATTTATATGTCAAGATATGATTATGTTGACATATGAATTAATATGTACCTGAAAACATGTGATCATACATAAAATGCAAGTTTCTTTCAATAGACTCACTACTGACACTACCAAATGGCATCAACAATGTTATCATACCACAGGTTTAGTAATTTCATAATTTAGTTTCTTGATGTTAATTTAATTTAGGGTGTATGACTGCATCATGACACAGGCATTAATTACTTGAATTTCAAACATTTCAGTTTGCAACCTTTGAAAGTGGTCAAAGACACTAGCAGTGTTTAAAGGTGTGAAAACTTACTGCAGGGATACTATCTTTTGTACCCCATGAGCATGTTGGCATGTGGCAAGATAAACACAATTAGTTTCGGTTGAGGATTTACCCATTTGAACAAAAAAATATTGAGATATAGAAAATACTGAGATATAAAAAATATAGAGATAAAAAATTTGAGATAAGAATGGATTTTATATATATTAAAGGATAGAAAAAGTCTGAAATTTTGAAGTAATTGTTGAGATATACTAAATGTCAAGACACCTGTAGTAACTGTATATTATAAGGAACCTGACAAGAAATTATCTTCAACATATTAAATATGGATTTCACCTAATTCATGAAGATCTTTTCCCCGAGAGAGACACAAGAGAAAATAAGGTTTTCCTAATGGAAGCCACATGAATGCACATGTTTTGATTACAATATATGTCACCTTGACCGTCTATCATTTCCAGAAGCTCTGAAATAACTTGATTTCCAGACTGTTTTCACAGACTTTGTTCATTTTTTTCCCATGAAGCCTCATATTTTATTCACAAACATAATTAATTGAAATAAAATGAACATAATTGAAATAAAATGAACATAATTGAAATAAAATGAATCAATCTTGTCTAATTATCCAAACACCTGACACGTCTTAACTGATAGAAGCTGACACTTCACTGTCATGTACTCTCAGACCACATCATTTTCATGGGGAACTGAAAATTTCACAAAATGAAAAGAAATCTAAATACAAACATGAGACACATCTGCTTAAGCTAAAAATACATGAATAATCACATTATGCTGTAAGCATATCAAAGATGACATTTTAGATAAAAATTTCTTTTTTGACCTTGCTATGAATGGAAATATGCACTGCTAAAAACTGGAAAAGGGGCATTTAATGTGTGTTTCAAACCTTCTATTGAGAAGCCACCGAGATGTTTATAGTGCTGATTCCATACCCTCCACTTAATCTTAAGATATATGCAATTATAACATGATTTAACCCCTACATGTTTATCTCAACTC
The DNA here is from genome assembly GCA_021229015.1 of Solen grandis. NCBI lineage: Eukaryota > Metazoa > Mollusca > Bivalvia > Adapedonta > Solenidae > Solen > Solen grandis. The sequence goes on along the minus strand of CM037787.1, from coordinate 16,458,181 downwards.
ATCAACTAAACAAAACTCATCTTGAATGTTTGAAAGATAATTTAAATACAAATATAACTCTTTTTTTCTTTTCTTTTTTCCAATATTCCTGCTCAAAGCCGTTTTCTTTTTTTTCAAATGCATCCTTTTCATTAAAAGGCCTCTATTAATTTTTTTTAATAAAACAAAGACATTTGACAGATTATTGCTATAATGGGATATTTACTGATGAATTGGTGATGTACAAAGATTAAGAAATTTGATAATTTATAGGACAAAATCTATCTTCAATTTTCCCTCCTAAATTAGGGAAAAAATAGGTTTATCTTTTTTAATTGAGACCAAGAAATTCTCTCAGAATATTTTATCTCCAGTGGGATATGTATGGATAAAAATATTATACAATTCCTTAATGTCTCATAATGTGCAGACGAAATGTATAATACCTTAATCCTGAGATCAATATTCACAACTGATGAAGTTAGACACGGATAGGAACAGAACAGAACATTATTTTATTATAGGCACTCGGCCCATCGCCATAAACATCAACATATAGGCCTTTTTTTCAGATGTTGGGGAAGGGGCCTTAATATCATATTTTGGGGGAAAATATCACATTTTTTTATTGGAGAAAGAAAAGTCCTGGTGTAAGATGCAAATTTAAGGAAAACTGCATGAGTTTAAAGAATTTTTCAGAGGGGATGGCATGTATAAACAGGCTCTAGCTGATAAAGAAATAAAAAAAGCTCTGACATATACAAAGGCATGTGGAGACAAAACAAAAATTGAAATCAAATGTAAACAGTATATTTTGATATGAATATACAAGAATATTACATTGCATGTAGAAGGTCTTATCTCATCACTAAGTTATATAAATATAAGTTTTCAAATCACACACACACACACATTTGATAAGCTTGATTACTAATTTGATATTTTACATTATTGTCCCCACATTAAAATATAATGAAATAACAACCTAAATATACATAGTGACTTTTTTCAATAAATAAAAAAGAATTGATGAAATAATTTCAAGTAACACTAGATTGTGCTTAAAACCTGTCATAACGCAATCACTTACAAAATAAATATATGATTCCAAAAAATATAGTATCATAACTGTGAATCCCCAAGTTTAAAAACATTTATACAAATAATAGCCAATTTTGATAAGATTTTTATAACATGTATTTAATACCGTTCACACAGGAAGACTAGGTGCAGCAACATATAAGGTGCATCTTAATTTTCAGGGTATTTTATTTGAAAAAAACCCATAACTTCTCACATCATAAACGGCTAAATATTATTTTGAAATTTGTGCTGTTGTACATTTTGACAGACTGAAAGCTATCCGTACGTCACTGTGGCTAATCATACAGTGAACCGTTTTATTTACATGTCATAAAATTACCATTAAACTGTTACATTAAGGAGAGGTAGGGTAAAGATGACACAATATTCTGATAACATGGCATTACTTAACTATGTTCCTGCACTCTAAATAACACTGGGGACCAATGCCACCGGTCAAAATTCATCCAACTAACAGACATTACCTAACAATGCCACCTGTCAAGTTTCTCCTCTACAACATGAGGTCCCGTAAAATAAACTTATTTGTTTATATCGAAAATGGCTTCCACCAAGTTGATTAACCCTTTCACTCATAGAGGAAACCATAAAAAGACCTATGCAAACAGCATAAAACCAGATCAGCCTGCGAGGCTGATCAGGTTTTATGCTGTTTGCTGCTCCTCAGTGGTCTGGAAATGAGGACTTTATAATTAAATTTGGTAAGGTTTAAATGTGGTTTTCTGCAGATCAGGCTTTATGTGGTACCTACTGAGTGCGTCAAAATAAGTCTATATGAGGGAAAGGGTTAAGTTTCTCATAATTAATAAGAACAAGTGTCACAAAACCAGGTTTTCTTTTCGCAATGTTTCGTCCCAGTACAGATTATTTGTATCAGTCAAATAATTTTGTGCTCAATGCTGTGATCGGGAAAGGCATGCGCCATGCGCCATAGTCACATTAAAATTCAAAATGTCACATCGTTTTTTACACTGGATGCGCCCCTGTCGTAATCCAATCTTTCAGTCTCGCCAAATACTACAGCTACAAATACAGTACCAGACCAAATGAGGGGAATTTCTTTTTAAATTAACATATCGCAGAGAAGGATTATTGATCAACCAGTCAGATTTTATCGAGGCATTGGTGTATCAACCAATCAGATCGAGTCTTTTTCGCATAAGAATCTGAAAGGGATCCGTGATTCTGATTACCGTCGGCCATCGGTGATTTGGGAGAAAAAAATCAAATGGCTAATCTTATGCTAGTAGTTAAGAAATTAGGGCAATCAAAATCGTATTTGATAATCACCATAAATTTTCTATTATGTGACAAATAAAAAACATAATGTAAATATATTCAGTATACGATTCCTACCAGTTTGTTTATTTACTCCATTCCAGAAGTTGTTTTCGATCATAATCCAAAATATCTCTCAAGAGCTTGTCCCATTTGGGAGGGACAGTGGGTCATAGTGTCACACATTCTAAAGTTATCAGCACATTAACTAAATCTTAGTATGGTGCAATATGGTCCAGGTAAAGGGAAAAATCCCTGTCATTAGAATGAGTTGAATTGGCCAACTTTGTGTATAAGTTATAGTGTGAGAAGCTGCTGATTATCTTGAAATGAATGCTTGCACAAGTGTCACCACATTCCTCCCTCTGTGCCCCTTCCACTGATTCAGTTTCAACTTGTGTGGACATCCACTCTACACGCAGGAAGAAATAAACATACTGCAGCAGTAAAGTTCAAAGGGTCTGAAACCGGCACATGCTAATTAATGTCCGGCCTCCTTTTATCTCGGCACATGCTAATTAATGTCCGGCCTCCTTTTATCTCGGCACATGCTAATTAATGTCCGGCCTCCTTTTATCTCGGCATATGCTAATTAATGTCCGGCCTCCTTTTATCTCGGCACATGCTAATTAATGTCCGGCCTCCTTTTATCTCGGCATATGCTAATTAATGTCCGGCCTCCTTTTATCTCTAGCTAACTATGCTGATAGGGGTATCTTACCTCTTTGAAATGCCGCTTGTCAAAACTTTAAAAGAGTTTCGTGTTAGGTGATTGTTAGAGTGTTTAGATTATGAAATACACTTGAACATTACCTGTTGTGTCTTACAACTGCTGCATTATGACATCAGCGATCTTGTTTTTTTTTTTGTTTTTTTTTTTTTGTTTTTTTTTATGTGTGGAATAGAAATATTTGATTTGAGGCAAAAAAACTATATGGCTAGTAGTAGTAGTAGCTAAGAATAGTTGAAAGAGATCAGTTGACAGTCACCAAAACCTTTATTTATTTATTTATTTCTTGTTAAATGATGATAGTCAAACTATTGAATCATTGCATTAGGTTCATATTTTTATTTTTGGCCAATTTTAATTTTCATGACGGAATTGCCTATAATATTTGTATGGTGTCTAGACTATATTCTTTTTTTTGTGTGTTTGTGACGGTCATTTTTGTGATTATACATGTTGTTCTACTTTTTAATTAAAATATAAGTTTGTCATTCAAAGACTTTTTTGTCAAAAAAAAAAAAAAAAAAAAAAAAATTTCAATTGTATCATGGTTTGAGTTTGTTGTTAATGTTATGCATTTTAGACTCACTTTAAAAAAGCAAGTTGTAGTCGTTTAATAAAATGTCACATTTGATTTGGAAACTGTCACATTAGTTTTGAAATTGTCACATTGATTTTGCCTCAGAAAGGGCCATTGTCCCATTGATAATTATTAATTT
>CM037787.1:16404274-16454274 GCA_021229015.1 Solen grandis | reverse complement strand
TCAAACAATACATTGTTGATGGTTTAACATCACATATATTTTGTTTTTCAATTGTATCATTCATAAATATCTGAAAGTATACACATTTTTCATTAATAAGTTTTTTTCGTGCATTGAGAATGTAAGTGAATTTTTTTATAGTTTTCTTTTTACATATGCTTGAGTAGGGCCATTTTCATAGTGATTCCCGCCAGCTTCCGGTAAGGATTTTCTACAATGATTACAGGTATTTTGGTGGTTTTTCTGCTCCTCTCATGTGTCACTGGGCTATCTGGGGACAATAGACATACTTGTTATTCATTTCTTCATTTCTCATCAAGTCAATCCGTATCTCCAAACAGTATTTCTCCAACAAACCTGCAAACATGTGGCATTATTGTCGCAGGTCTACGATCAAGGTACAAGTTCTTTAAACAACCACTTATTCCATGAAGAAATAAATCTTTGCTACACCTTTCCATCCTCCTCCTTTCTTTGTCATGTGATGTACAAAGCAACACTGGGTCTAGACACCAACTGGTACTATTAAGTTGTCCAGAATGATGCATCATTTGCTAGGAAATGCACAGTGTGCAAAAATTTTAATCATTCCAACATATCTAATATATTGTCTATCTCCTCAAATAATAGCTTCTCCAAGCTTTCAAATGACCAGCCAAGTTTAGACCCCCAAAGTCAACAAGAAAGTCAGTAGAACTGACAGATGCTCCCCGAAGAACGTCATTGTTACAAATAAGACCTTGGTCAATGGGTGGGAGGATGTAGCAACTGGGTCAAGCCGAAGATATGCGCATCTCCTCTTTGTAATAAAGTTTCACATAAAGTTTTGTTGAAATCAAGCTATTAGTTCCTGAGAAATAGCCCGGACAAGAATCATACTAAATATACCATTTGCATAAAAGTCAAAGGGCCATAACTCTGTGAAAAATTGAGGGACAAAGTTACCCCCATGATATGCAAATCTTCTCCTGGTAATAAAGCTTTCCATAAAGTTTTGTTGAATTCAAGCCATTATTTTCTGAGAAATAGCCCAGACAAGAATCATGCAATATGTACTATAGACCGAAAAGTCAAGGGGCCATAACTCTTTGAAAAATTTAGGAACCGGGTCATGCTGACGATATGCGCATCTCCTCTTGGTAATAAAGCTTCACATAAAGTTTCGTTGAATTCAAGCCGTTAGTTCCTGAGAAATAGTCCGGACAAGGAAAGTGGGACGGACGAAGCAGTGACTATATGCGTCACCTTCGGTGAGCATAAAAATTGCTGCAATCAAAAGCGCCAAAGTCACTGTGCATACTGTTAAAATTTCATGCTGCTGCCGTATCGGTAACCTGTTTTAATTTGAACCTCAAAAGGAAGAAAAAAGTAGAATAATAATAATAAACAAGAGGCCCATGATGGCCCTAAATCGCTCACCTGAGATAAATAGGTTGACCCAAGGAACATCTGTACCAATTTATTTTAAAATCTGGCCAGTAGTTTTGAAGAAGATGATTTTTAAAGTTTTCATATTTTTTTTCTTTTTGTTGCCATGGCAACCAGAGTTCTATATGGATCAAGTTTATTTTAGGAACTTTTGTGAAGGTTGACCCAAGGATCATTCCTGCCAAGTTTAATCAAATTCTGTCCAGTGGTTTCTCCAGTGGTTTCAGAGGAAATGTTGATTAAAGTTATATACATATAAGGCAAATAAGCCCCGCCCCTGGCGGCCATGTTTTTTACGGATCGAAATTTTTTAGCAACTTTGGTAGAGGTTGACCCAAGGAACATCTGTACCAATTTATTTTAAAATCTGGCCAGTAGTTTTGAAGAAGATGATTTTTAAAGTTTTCATATTTTTTTTTCTTTTTGTTGCCATGGCAACCAGAGTTCTACATGGATCAAGTTTGTTTTAGCAACTTTTGTGAAGGTTGACCCAAGGATCATCCCTGCCAATTTTAATCAAATTCTGTCCAGTGGTTTCAGAGGAGATGTTGTTTTAAGGTTTCTCTATATACATATAAGGCAAATAAGCCCCGCCCCTGGCGGCCATGTTTTTTTACGGATCGAAATAATTTTAGCAACTTTGGTAGAGGTTGACCCAAGGAACATCTGTATCAATTTATTTTAAAATCTGGCCAGTAGTTTTGAAGAAGATGATTTTTTAAAGTTTTCATATTTTTTTTTCTTTTTGTTGCCATGGCAACCAGAGTTCTACATGGATCAAGTTTATTTTAGCAACTTTTGTGAAGGTTGACCCAAGGATCATTCCTGCCAAGTTTAATCAAATTCTGTCCAGTGGTTTCAGAGGAGATGTTGTTGAAAGGTTTCTCTATATACATGTAAGGCAAATAAGCCCCACCCCTGGCGGCCATGTTTTTTTACGGATCGGAATAATTTTAGCAACTTTGGTAGAGGTTGACCCAAGGAACATCTGTACCAAATTATTTTGAAATCTGGCCAGTAGTTTTGAAGGAGATGATTTTTAAAGTTTTCAAATTATTTTTCTTTTTGTGCATGGCAACCAGAGTTCTTCATGGATCAACTTTATTTTAGCAACTTTTGTAGAGCCTCACCCAAGGAACATTCCTGCCAAGTTTCATTAAATTCTGTCCAGCGGTTTCAGAGGAGATGTCGTTTAAAGCAAATTGTTGACGACACACGACGCACGTCGCACGACGACGGACGCCGGACGAAGGGCGATCACAAAAGCTCACCTTGAGCACTTTGTGCTCAGGTGAGCTAAAAACATAACAAACCCAATAGGACTTTCTGTCGAAAGGGCAGAAAGTCCTAATAGTAATAATAAACATAACAAACCCAATAGGACTTTCTGCCGAAAGGGCAGAAAGTCCTAATAATAATAAAACATAACAAACCCAATAGGACTTTCTGCCGAAAGGGCAGAAAGTCCTAATAATAATAAACATAACAAACCCAATAGGACTTTCTGCCGAAAGGGCAGAAAGTCCTAATAATAATAAAACATCTAGTTTTTACAGAAAACACAAAAAAAAAACCAATTATAACAAGAGGCCCAAGGGCCATAGACGCTCACCAGAGTACATCTGCATTTTAAAATGAAACAATTGTTTTCTGTAACAAGGAATGTTTAACTGTGACTATTTTATGTGGTTCCTTTTGAGAGTGTCAATATGAGTCTATATGAAGGAAAAGGTTAAATAAGTAACAGTTTTTAATCTGGAAAAAGCAGCCAAAACAACTATGAGTAGCCTAGAAGTAATTTTCTACCTAAATGTCTCGACACCATAGTAATTCCATCCCTATACACTCTATGGAGCAGTGCGGTTGTGATTCACAAGCGCTAACATTTTCAGAAAATACAGTGTTATCATGCAACTTAAAACACACTGGACAATCGACAGTCATGTAATCTCATTCATTTCAACCAGTTAATAAATTCTTGGGTTATCTTTTTGTTTTGAAAACACTTTTCGCAAACCGATAAGTGTTATTTTGTTCAAATATTTAAATCTAAAATGGTGGATCACGGAATCAGAAACACACTAAATCGGGAAAAATATTGTGTATTGAGAGTAGATGGGGCCAAATTTCGGCCCCAAATTTGCTTTTGCACAGAAGAAGAATTTTGATGTTTTCTATAAAGAGTATATAAGGGAATTAGCCAACCCCCTAGGGACCTCATTTTTTTAGGAATTAACTTTATTTTAGCCATATTGGTATACATTCATGAGGTGACCATTTGGGCCAAAGGAAATTAAATTCTCACAGATGGCTTCATAAAAAAAAGTATTTTGATGTTTTCTATATAGAGTATATAAGGAAATTAGCCAACCCCCTAGGGGCCTTATTTTTCAAGGGATCAACTTTATTTTAGCAATTATGGTAGACATTCATGAGGTAACTATTTGTGCCAAAGGAAAATAAATTCTGACCATTTGTTTCAGAGGAGATGATTTTCAAAGTTTTCAATTATTTTTTCTATTTGTTGCCATGGCAACAGAGTTCTTCATGGATCAACTTTATTTGAGCAATTTTTGTAGAGGCCCACCCAAGGATCATACATGCCAAGTTTTATCAAATTCTGTCCAGCGGTTTCAGAGGAGATGATATTCAAAGTTTTCAACTATTTTTTCTATTTGTTGCCATGGCAACCAGAGTTCTTCATGGATCAACTTTATTTGAGCAATTTTTGTAGAGGCCCACCCAAGGATCATACATGTAAAGTTTTATCAAATTCTGTCCAGCGGTTTCAGAGGGGATGATTTCCAAAGTTTTCAACTATTTTTTCTATTTGTTGCCATGGCAACCAGAATTCTTCATGGATCAACTTTATTTGAGCAATTTTTGTAGAGGCCCACCCAAGGATCATACATGCCAAGTTTTAACAAATTCTGTCTAGCGGTTTCAGAGGAGATGTCTTTTAAAGCAAATTGTTGACGACGGACGATGGACGACGGACGAAGGGTGATCCCAATAGCTCACCCTGAGCACTTCGTGCTCTGGTGAGCTAAAAACATTTAAGTATTTTTCTTTGTTTCTTAACTTAATATTAATTTAAAGATAGGACACAAGGTTGACACAGATTTAACTTAAAAGCCCATATTGTGATACGTATCATATCATGATCACTGTATCACGATATGTATTGTATCATTGGGTAAGAGTATCGTTACACCCCTAAATTTGATCCTAACAGCTCAGGTTAGTTAAAAAACAGACTGAGAATCAACCATATGACGACGCCTGAAAACCTCCTTGTAAATTCATCCGTGAGGATATTACATAGATGTAAAGATACTTACTTCTTTTGTCTCTCTGGGTCTGTAAATCTGTCAGGCGAAAGTTCATGGAATGTATACAGTTTATCCCAGAGTCCAGACTTCACCTCCATATTATCTGGGTGAATCTTGTGCATCAACAGCATTTCCTTAGCAATTAGTCTGTAACAGGACATTGCAGCATTCCATAAATAAGTAAAACCAGCCATTTTCCCCCATAATGTGTCACAAAAAGGGACCAAATCCCAGTGATAAAGGATTTATTTTTTCTCAAATTTAAGGTTAAAATTTCCTAATTTGATACAAAATTTAGAACAAGCAAATTTGTTGAATTGTTATCCCTAGATGAATAAGACAAATTACAGGAAAAAAAGTTGTTAAAAACCAGTTATAAAATATGCCTATCAAATCCATAGAGATGGGATACAATGAACGTACCAAGGTATATGCTATATTACTATATCCTCACATAGGGTTATTTCGATGTAGGGGTATTTTCGATGGTTTGTGCATTTCCGCTTTTAAGATCTATCTTGCACATGCTCCATAGAAGTCACACGCTATTTAAAAACATAAACAGTCGTCTGTAAACATGAACTAGTTTTGGAAAATATGGAAATGCGAAAGGTAATATAATAATACATTTTTATAACAACGTCTATTTCATATCATTTTTACTATTATCAAATATGCTTAATATGAAAAATAAATAAAAATATCCAAAGTATACGGAAAGTATTGACAGCTATACTGCAGGTTAAGGGAAACCCAAATACTACGATCAAAGTAACTTTATGAATGATAGTATACTGTTTACCGAAAAATACACTTCAAAAGTTGAAGTAAATCTTAACCAACCTATGTTTTATATTTTCAAACTTGTGCTTGCTAGTTTCTTTTATTTTTCCTCAGCTTTCCTCCTCAACCAGAGGCTGTTATCATCAATTTGATGCTGAAGCCCTGACTGAGGCATACAGGGAAGTAACAGAAGATGGGCTAGCTGTTCAGAGAGCAGCAACTTTATATGATGTGCCAATAACAACCCTCAAAGACAGTGAAAGGGAGGGTACAGTTGGAAGTTGTAAGGTCTGTGCCACCCACTGATTTCACTCAAGAGCAAGAAGCTTTTTTACGGTTATTCCAGACAGGAGACCCTTAATCTAGCCTCTGACTATGCCTTTTACCTTGGTTCTAGGGATAAAAAACATCCATTAGGATTTGATTGGTTTTATGGCTTTTTGAAAAGGTGGCCAAATTTAAAGGTGACAAAACAGAGAAAACTTGAGGTGGCAAGAGCAAAGTCAGCAACAAATACAGCAATTACAACTTATTTTAATGAACTTCATACCATTCTAATAAATACAAACTTCATGAAAAGCCACATATGATATACAATATTGATGAAAAAGGACTCAATTCTGAGCATAAGCCTCCCAAAATAATAAGTGGCAAATATCACAAATCTCAAGCAGTGACCTCTGGAAAGCAAAAAACAGCAACAATAATAGGCTGTGTAAATGCTGCTGGGCAACAAGTTCCCCCTTTTTTTTGCTTTTCCTGGAATGAGGATGCTGGATTGTCTCCTTGATGGGGCATCTCGCTACTGGTACTGTTTCAGAGAGTGGATGGTCTACTTCCCTTGTATTTGAGAATTATATGAAACACTACCTCACTAAATACTTACCACCAAGAGATCAAGATAATCATGTTCTAGTTCTATATGATGGACACAAGAGTCATGTTTCTATCCCTTCAATTGAATGGAATGAAATGGGCAATTCAACAGAATACCATTCTTTTTGTATTACCTCCACACTGTAGCCATTTGTTGCAACTCAGAGTGTTCCAAAATTTAGAGGGATTACGGTAAGGTCATAAGAAGAATTCAGGGGGTGGGGCCTGACCCATGGGAACATAAAAGAATTACCATTCAATCCATCTTATCATGAAGAACAAGAATATATATGGTTTAGGGATGGGGATCTGAACAGTTATTTTTGATATAAGGTCTTAAGAAAAACTGAGAGGGTGGGGCCTGACCCCCGAGTCCTCTGGGGACACTTAAGTAGTACTTTTCAATCTTCTCATATTTAGGAACAAAAAAGTATATGATTTAGACAAAGACCTAAACCCAAAGATTATGAAGCAACTTATATAAGCATGTGAAGGAAATCTCGTGTACCCTTGGCGCCACCGCAATATTGTGAGAAAAAGCTGATGCACTTGTACTGAAGTATCTACTGCACGGAGTTGTGTTCTGACGCCATTTGAAAGTATAAGATGATCATCTACAGCATAAGGTGCATGTGAAGAACATGACATATGGTCCTAAGACAACTTCAGCTGACTGCAACTGGTTGCATACAGCGGATGCATTAAGTAAAACAATGACTGTTTAAATCTGAGAGTAATCAATATAAGTTCTTAATGATTTATTTAGGACTGGGAGGGAAATATTTCAGGAAGGAAATACATGTAGTTCAATTAAGGAAAAAAATAATGTTTGCTAATATTTTGGCAAATATTGCCTTTTATGACAAAAAAGTAAAAATAATGCTCCAGCATTTATGTTTGTACTGCCGCAATATTTTTTAAATGTATTTTTCCTTTTCATAAAGGCAATAATTTTTGTAGGGAGTTACTATATTTATTTACTAGTACAGTGCACTCTGAGATAACCGGATGGCAGGCGGACCGCTGTTTTTGTTCGGTTTTCTCAGATGTCCGGTATTCTAAAGAGTCCACATTTTAGCCATATATGTTCTACGCATTAAGCTATGATCAATCATAAATACTCGTTTATGTTTTTCTAGTATGTATGTATGGATGGATTATGAAAGTAATAATAAAAGAAATTAAAGTAATATCTTTGTTTAATGCTCTAGTACTTTTGCCTATTTTGTTTCATAAATATGAAGTTCAAGAAATATACAAAAATCCTGCAGTGTGGTTACCTTATATCAATAAAGTCTGAATATATCAACATGTGCTTCTGGGTACAGGCTAATTCACAAACGAATAAAAATAATGTTTCCTATCATGTTTAAAACTTTAAAAACAAACTGAACTTATTTGCAAGTTGAAATTATGTAGTTATATATATTGCGACTGAATTATACTTACCAAATATTGTGTACACACTCATCAATAATACAAACCAGCAGTATTGATCAGTTTTCTGTTACCAATTATATACCTTACCCATTAGTCGATATAATGGTTTCAAGGCGACGAGTTTTCACACCTTGACCGACCGGTATTGTCAGGGTAATTATCTATATAATGGGCTTAATGGGACTCAATCAGCCATCCAGTATTCGGATTTTAAAGAATCCGGTATTTTCAGAGGAAAGTAATTTAGATTATATAAAGAAAAATTCGGGACTAAATACAGTGTTCAGTATTTAGAACTTTCCGGTTTTCTCAGTGCGATTTTTTCAGAGTCACTGTATTTAAATGACTAGAGCATCCGCCCTGGAATAGAAAAGTCGTGGGTTCGATCCCCGGCTGCGACATACCAGTCTTAAAAAATTGAGATCCCTTGCTTGATGCTCACCATATAAAGGTATTTCCAGGAATGGTTTACTCAGTGTCAGAATAATGCGACTAGGTGTCTACAGCGTGATGCTGCACAGTGACAGCACTGCACCAGTCTCATGCAGATATAGTCTTGAAATGACTCAAATACCATTGGTGGGACGTTAGACCCAACAATCAAACAAACTAGCATATATTTATTTTTATGGGATTATTTTCTGTAACAAAACAAAAGTGCTCTAAGTCATTAAAAATATTCGCATAGATGGGGCAATCCCCGCAACGCTAGTACATGTAGTCTAATACAAAATATAGCAATATTGTGGATTATTTTGTGTAACAAATGCTATGTTCAAATGAATCTCCTCCATCTCCTGATTTTACAGTGTTGGTGTGTCAAAGTTTGTTTTTTTTTTTATTTTTTTTTTTTTTATTTTTTTTTTTTTTATTTTTTAGTCTTTAAATTTGACAATTTGACTGGATTTTGATGACGACTGTTTTTCACTTTGTCATTATTAGCTGTTTATAAATGACTGAAATCATTAAGTATTTTACAAGTTTAAGTATTATTTTATTTCAGCCACACTTTTACCTATGTGATTTATGGCATTTTTTCTATAACAATGGTTATCTTTATATTTTAGAACAAATGCTACGTTCTAATGCTCCACAAGGGGTCAAGGTCATTTAATGAAGGTCAGGGTACCTGGCTGGTTTAGCTTATCAAGGTGCATGCAGCTGTAAAGTTTGAAGGCTGTAGGTGGAAGGATTTCCATGTTATTGTCAAGGTTAAGTTATGTGACAGACAGACGTTAGACAAACAGACAAACCAAAACAATATGCAACAATCTATTGGTGGTATAAAATAAATGTTAAAAGGACCAAAGGTAGGACAAAAACACCATAGTAATTTTTTTAAGTTAAATATTATACAACCAGACAAAATTGACAAATTGTTGTACTGACTGGTGCTTTGCTATCGCTTAGTAACACAAAACTTGATATTCCACCTACCCCACTCTCGTTCTGGCACGAGAATATATGGTATTTTGCTAAGTTTCTTATCTTTGGGTTAAGGTCTTTGATTTAGGGATGGAAATTTGAAATATTTAACTCACATACATTTTTTTATGTATAATTCCATCTTTGAAGGGGTGGGGCCTGACCCCTAGAGACCCCCCATTTACAAGAAGAGCTGTCAGAGGACAGCATGCTCAACTATTCAAAATGCTTGTTAGAAAATCAAATGAAATCTATTTCAATTATTGCCTTTCACATACCATGTATATAATTATAGTCAAAGATGATATACCTTGATAGTTTGATACCCCTTAATATTTTTATGAAGTCTAAAATCAATCTCATGCCTAGTTACTGAGACATAAGCATAATAACATTGTGCATGCAAAACTTTAACCAAGTATCCAAGTTAGAAAAGGGCCATAATTTGTATAAAATTCAGTCCAAAAGTTATCCTCCTTGGTTTTCTGATGCCCCTGATTACATTCCTTAACTTTCTAGTCAATACCATAAACAATTTTTGAGATACAAGCTGGATAGTAGCTTGAATGCAAAACTTTTAGCAAAATTTCTAAGTTAAAAGGGGGCCATAATTTGTAATATATTCCATCAAAAGTTATCTTCCTTGATAGTATTATACCCCGTAAACATATTAAAGATGTTTCAAATCAATCCTATGCCTGAACTCTGAGATATAAGCATGAAAGTACCTTGCACCAAAAGTTTCTAAGTTAAAAAGGGGCCATAATTTGTAAGTTTTATTCCATCATGAGTTAACTACCTTGAAAGTATGGTACCCCAAAATGTATTTAAAATGTTTCAAATCAATTGCATGCCTGGATACTGAGATATAAGCATAAGAGTATCTTGCATGCAAAACTTTAACCAAAATTTCTATGTTAAAAAGGGGCCATAATTTGTAATATATTCCATGAAGACTTATCTACCTTGGTTGTCTGATGCCCCTAAACATATTCATAAACTTTCAAGTCAAGACCATGAGCAGTTATTGAGATATAAGCTTGATAGTAGCTTGCATGCAAAACTTCCTCACCATTTTGAAGTTTATTTTCGGTCCTGATTTCTTCCCTTCTAATTTTAACTAAAAATATAAAAATAAAAAAATATTTTGATTTTTTAGCTATTTGAAGTAAAAATCCTGGTCCCGAAATCGCAATTCATGCATATATTTCAATTTTTATTTCTTAGTCAATTTTCATATATTTTCGTGAACTAATTAACCTTATCAATCTATCCGGGTCAGTAACCAGGATTATTTTGCGATGGCATCCGGGCTGCTTTCAGTTAACCATAATGCTGGCAACTGTTACGGATTTGGTCCCCAGCTTACACTCTTTACACTATGATACAACAGGAATACAAACGCTAACGTTATGGACTTTAATAGAGGGTAACTGAATGGGGGGCTGAAATAATGGCTCAGGCAAGATTTTCAAACCTCTTTTCAAGATTAGGTTGGTCAATGTGTCCGATCGCAAACATTGATTATTGCTAATCGATGTCTGACAGGTTGCATAATATGCATGTGCCAGCCGAAAACTTGAGTACATTCCATGTCATTGCATTAGTCACGCTTCCTGAAGCAGCAGAGCTACAGTAAAAATATGTCACTATGTTGACCTGTTTGAACGTTGTTAATCAGAAGCATGAAATATTCTTTTTATTTTTCATACGAGGGCCTCGTAACTTGCAAATAATATATACGTACACCTAATAGGTGGTTTTAATGGCATAATGATTCCAATGATATGCACCGGTAATGGAAACATAGATATGTATGCGCACAAATAAAAATTTCCATCAAATTTTTAATCCAAATAGTCGTTATTTCGAAGTTTTCAGCTTGGTCCCATGGATTTCGGTTTAACAAGGTTCTACTGTATAAGTTTAATAATAACTTGCATGCAAAACTTTAACCAAAAGCTGCAATGCCAACACCGACGCAAGAGCGACTATAATAGCTCTCATATTCTTCAAAAAGTCGAGCTAAAAATCAGGAAGGCACCACTACTCACTGTGTACTATAGGTGTGTGAAGTTTTGTAAAGAGAGCAGAAGATCACTGAAGTTATATACACAAATTTAGCTTTTTTGCCATTACTTCATGATCCTTAGGACAATCATAAAACTTAAAGCATCAAAAGAATGGCTAAACATTCTAAGTTAAAAAGGGGCCATAATTTGTAATATATTCCATTAAAAATTATTCAACTTGATAGTATGATACCCCTGAACATGTTAAAGATTTTTTAAATCAATCCCATGCCTGGTTACTGAGATATAAGCATAAAATTCCTTGCATGCAAAACTTTAACCAAAATTTTTAAGTTAAAAAGGGGCCATAATTTGTATTAAATTCCATCAAGAGTTATCATTTTTGGTTGTCTGATACCCCTTAACATATTTATAAACTTTTAAGTCAATACCATGAAATGTTATTGAGATATAAGCATAATAGTAACTTGCATGCAAAACTTTAACTAAAAGTTGAAACGCCAACGCCGATGCCCACGCAAGAGTGACTGCAATAGCTCTCACATTCTTTGAAAAGTTGAGCTAAAAATAGTATGTTGCACCAAGCAGCTCATTGATGGGACTATAATTTAATAAGTTGAGTTTTTATTGCGATTGTTTGCATGCATTGTGGGCTTCGAAATCTCATGTTATCTTAAACTGACAATTAAATGACATTGTATTATAAGATATATTTTCACCTTACTATTTAATTTTTATAAATTTAGAATATAGCTTGTACACCATTTACAGCCATGGAAATAAATGCGTAAACGTTACCATTTCAATAGCATCTGCCATGCGTGTTGCCTCGTGAGTTAACCATCAACAACACATACATCACACTCCACCCTCTCCCAGTTAAACATGGTCGAGCCCATCATATTAAACAAAATATAGTAATGGGTTCTTCCATTTTGCCCTAGCAGTAAACAGACCAATAAAGCTTATTATCCGTTGAGACAGAATAATTTGGTTTCAAAAGTCTGCATTTATACATGTGTGAAAGTATCAATAATTTGTACTTTTGCTACATGCCCTCACAGGTTTAATCTGCCAAAATTTTAATTGCATTGTGGGCTCATGTTTTCTTTAACTGACAATTAAATTTGTAAAAGTGTTTATTGAGATAAGGGGTAATTATACAATTATCGAGTGGTCATTTTTTGTTAAGCAACTTTTTCCTTCGTGCATCTAACTCATTTCATTATTGACCCTAAAAACCAAATGGCCATTATGGTAAAATTTGGGCGGGCTAAAGTGTCTATGTTAATGGCGGTTTATGTAATTTACATGAATAACCAGTCCAGGAAAAGTCACCAAGTTCACATTGTGATACTCAGATGAGTGAAGTTACAAACAAATATGTTTGTTTGTTGTTGCGTTTAACATCCAACCGACAGCATTTCAGTCATTTGGAGACTGTGTCTACTTGAGACAGATATAGTGCTGCCACACTGCAATATCAAGCCATAGACATGTGGCACGATACCATCATACCCAGTCACATTATCCTGACACCGGGCCAACCAATCCTGGAACCACTCTTATACTGAGCGCCAAGCAAGGGAGCTATACCAGTACCATTTTTATGGACTTGGTATGTCAAGGCCAAGGATCGAACCCACGACCTCCCGCTCCAGAGGCAGACTCTCTAACCACTCAGCCACCGGAGACTGTAATCTGAAATATGATTCTAGCCAGGAGAAGATGATCGAAGGAAGTAAGTAACAATAATGTGCAAGGGAAAACAACAAAGGGTCATTAAATGCTTTTAATCAAATTAAAAATATACAATATTAACATTTTTGACCTACTATAGCCAATTAAACATTGGTTGGTTTTATTCTCGGCCTTTTGATAGCTGCAGTAACTACACCAATATTTTCTCTAGCACTTTTTCAGTATGCAGGCTACATAAATATCAACTTTAAAGTCAATCCCTGTATTAGAACTTAAGTAATGCTCTAGACTAACTTTCAGAACAAAGGACAATAACTCCAAATTACTTGACTGAGAGTTATGGAACTTGGTCACTGCACTTCTCCTGAATGCATGAAGTATCAAATTTCAATTCAATCATAGTATTAGTATTCATGTTATGCTCCAGACAAACTTTCAGGACGGATGTACTGACTGACGGACGGACTGATATATGGATGGACAAAGGCAAATCTATATGCCCCCACCCCACAATAAGTAGTGGAGGTATAAAAATATCTACCTATGAAGTTTCATGTTGATACCTCTTATAGGTTTTGAGTTATGCTCTGGACAAAATTTAAGTTTGAAAAATAACAAAGGGCATTAATTCCTAAATCATACAAAATAGAATTATGGTTCTTGTCTACTGCACTTCTCTTTATTGAGCTCTATCTACCTATGAAGTTTCATGTTGATACCTCTTATAGGTTTTGAGTTATGCTCCGGACAAAATTTAAGTATGAAAAATAACAAAGGGCATTAACTCCTAAATCATGCAAAATAGAGTTATGGTTCTTGTGCACTGCACTTCTCTTCATCAAGCTCTATGTAGCCATGAAGTTTTATGTTGTTACCTCTTACAGGTTTTGAGTAATGCTCCGGACAAACTTTCGGGACAGACGTATGTACGGACGGACGAATAAAGGCAAATCTTTATGCCCCCCACACACATAAGTGGTGGGGGCATAAAAATTCCGCTAATAGTTATCTATCTCGGTTGTCTGATGCCCCAAAATATACTCAAACTTTTAAGCCAATACCATAAATGGTTATTGAGATGTAGACTTGATACTGGCTTGCATGCAAAACATGACCAAGCTTCAATGCTAACACTGACGCATGGTAAATGCAATAGCTCTCATATTCTTTGAATAGTCCAGTTAAAATGCTATTTTGTTGATAATTTAACAAGTTTTTGCAACAGAAAATTGAGGCATACCTGCTTATAGTAGGGTCCTTCACAGAATCAACATCTAGTGTACACCCATTGGCAAAGCCATAAGCAATACCATTGTTAAACATGGCATACAGGGGTGGGCTTCTACCAGCAGCACTCAACACCTGGAATTACCATCATAGTTAGTATGGAAAATTGAATGCAATTAAAGATATGATTAAAGATCACAGCATGGGATAAATGAATGCAGCATTGGATAAAGGATCACAATATGGGATAAATGATCGCATCATGAAATGATTGAAAGCATAACTGATCACAGTAACTAATAATGTAGCATCAGAAAACTGTTTTTTGTGAAAACTAGCAAGGAGAATAAGATGGGATAACTGAGTGCAGCATTGGATAACAGTGCAGCATGGGATAACTGAGTGCAGCATTGGATAACAGTGCAGCATGGGATAACTGAGTGCAGCATTGGATATTCAGTGCAGCATTTGATAACAGTGCAGCATGGGATAACTGAGTGCAGCATTGGATAACAGTGCAGCATGGGATAACTGAGTGCAGCATTGGATAACAGTGCAGCATGGGATAACTGAGTGCAGCATTGGATAACAGTGCAGCATGGATAACAGTGCAGCATGGGATAACTGAGTGCAGCATGGGATGACTGAGTGCAGCATTGGATAACAGTGCAGCATGGGATAACTGAGTGCAGCATGGGATAACTGAGTGCAGCATGGGATAACTGAGTGCAGCATTGGATAACAGTGCAGCATGGGATGACTGAGTGCAGCATGGGATAACTGAGTGCAGCATGGGATAACTGAGTGCAGCATGGGATAACAGTGCAGCATGGGATAACTGAGTGCAGCATGGGATAACTGAGTGCAGCAAGGGATTACTGAGTGCAGCATGGGATAATTGAATGCAGCATGGGATAACTGAGTGCAGCATTGGATAATTGAATGCAGCATTGGATAATTGAATGCAGCATTGGATAATTGAATGCAACATGGGATAACTGAGTGCAGCATTGGATAATTGAATGCAGCATTGGATAATTGAATGCAGCATTGGATAACTGAGTGCAGCATGGAATAATTGAGTGCAGCATGGGATCATTGATCGCAGCATTGGATTATTAAATGTGACATAGGATGATTGAGTGCAGCATGGGATTAATGAGTGTAGCAGGGAATAATTAAGTTGAGAATGGAAAAAATGGTACTATTATACACACCCTAGCATCGTAAAATTCACTGAATTAATGAAAGCAACAAATGTTTCAGTTGTGATAAAATTAGCTATTCATTGTATAAAAGCTTTTCGAACAAGAGAAATTAATCAAATTAAATACTTATGAATGTTAATTACAGATATAAAGTATATTTAGCATTCCTTTCTCACTAAATGTATATGAGATAACCTTGTTTGTAACATCTGTTTATTTTGCTGTGTTATTGTGCATGCATATTGAATTTCTATGTTTATGTCAATAAGCTATGTATGCTTGTGACAATCAATAAACTTCTGTTCTGTTGTTGCATTTGATAATTGAGTGCGCATGGGATAAATTGTCCAGGGTTGGCATTAGCAAGCAGAAAGGAGCATCAGGTGTGTAAGAAAAATTAGACAGTAGTCTGACATGGCAAGTTTATTTTCAACCCACATACATGCTTTTTTTTAAAAAGGTTTATCTTAATTAGCAAGGATAAAATTGCACATAATATATAGTATAGAAGCAAAGGGTCAAAACTCTGTAATGCTTTAAGATTTGGGATATTTTTGATATTTGAGAAAATTATTACCTAAAGTGCCTCTAAATTTTGGGACACTTTTAAGCTGATATTTTTTTTCATATTTAAGTATAGGGAAAGAATTTTCTTCAAAAATAACCACTTACTCAGCAATTAATTCTTTAAACCATTATACATTTTTGTACGACTTTTGCACCAGGTCAATCTCTACAGTGAATGCCTGTAGCGTACTGAAGCTGGTAAAAACAAGAGGGCCATGATGGCCCTGAAACGCTCACCTGAGTACCATTGCTACAACTGATTACAAGGTTTTTAAACAGACAAGAATTCTGATTTAATGCAATCTTAAACATTTTAGCCCTGACAATACTACACACCAAATATATAAGCACTGGGCCTTATGGTTTCAGAGGAGAAGACTTAGTGCGGGGTCATTTATCTGCAAAGGGCCACCATTTTGAAAATCTTGATAATGGACCATTAGATGATGCTACATATGAAATATCTAAGCTATAGGCCTTATGGATTCATAGAAGAAGATTTTTTTTAAAGATTTTCCTATATAACTCTATGTAAAACAAGTGACCCCTGGTGCGGGGGCATTTATCACCATAAGGTCATGATTTGTACAATCTTGGTAGTGGCCCATAAGATGATGCTACATACCAAATATCTAAGCTCTAGGCCTAATGGATTCATAGAAGAAGATTTTTAAAGATTTTCCTATATAATTCTATGTAAAACAAGTGACCCCTGGTGCGGGGGCATTTATCCCCGTAGGGCTATGATTTGTACAATCTTGGTAATGGCCCATAAGATGATGCTACATACCAAATATCTAAGCTCTAGGCCTTGCAGTTTTGCAGAAGAAGATTTTCAAAGTTTGCATTTTTAAAATCTATTTTTAGCTCCTGTGACCTAATTATGCAATGGACCAGAACCATTTATACAACTTTAGTAGAGCTTCATCCAAGGAACATTCCTGCAAAATATTTTTCAAATTTGCCAAGCCGTTTAGGAGGAGATGTTGTTTGAAGCAATTGTTGACGCCGGACGTACGGACGCACGCACGGACGACGGAAGACGGACGCCTGACAAAAGACAATCAGAAAAGCTCACCTTGAGCACGATGTGCTCGTGTGAGCTAAAAATGTTGTTTCAGAAACGGGCCGATCTTTACAGTGAAAGCCTGTAGCATATTGAAATGAGTAAAAATATAAACAAGAGGCCCATGATGGCCCTAAATCGCTCACCTGAGATAAATAGGTTGACCCAAGGAACATCTGTACCAATTTATTTTAAAATCTGGCCACTAGTTTTGAAGAAGATGATTTTTAAAGTTTTCATTTTTTTTTTTTTTTGTTGCCATGGCAACCAGAGTTCTATATGGATCAAGTTTATTTTAGCAACTTTTGTGAAGGTTGACCCAAGGATCATCCCTGCCAAGTTTAATCAAATTCTGTCCAGTGGTTTCAGAGGAAATGTTGATTAAAGTTTTCTCTATATACATATAAGGCAAATAAGTCCCTCCCCTGGCGGTCATGTTTTTTTACAGATCGGAATAATTTTAGCAACTTTGGTAGAGGTTGACCCAAGGAACATCTGTACCTATTTATTTTAAAATCTGGCCAGTAGTTATGAAGAAGATGATTTTTAAAGTTTTCATTTTTTTCTTCTTTTCGTTGCCATGGCAACCAGAGTTCTACATGGATCAAGTTTATTTTAGCAACATTTGTGAAGGTTGACCCAAGGATCATCCCTGCCAAGTTTAATCAAATTCTGTCTAGTGGTTTCAGAGGAGATGTTGTTTAAAGGTTTCTCTATATACATATAAGGCAAATAAGCCCCCGCCCCTGGCCATGTTTTTTTACGGATCGGAATAATTTTAGCAACTTTGGTAGAGGTTGACCCAAGGAACATCTGTACCAATTTATTTTAAAATCAGGCCAGTAGTTTTGAAGAAGATGATTTTTAAAGTTTTCATTTTTTTTTCTTTTTGTTGCCATGGCAACCAGAGTTCTACATGGATCAAGTTTATTTTAGCAACTTTTGTGAAGGTTGACCCTAGGATCATCCCTGCCAAGTTTAATCAAATTCTGTCTAGTGGTTTCAGGAGATGTTGTTTAAAGGTTTCTCTATATACATATAAGGCAAATAAGCCCCGTCCCTGGCGGCCATGTTTTTTTACGGATCGGAATAATTTTAGCAACTTTGGTAGAGGTTGACCCAAGGAACATCTGTACCAAATTATTTTGAAATCTGGCCAGTAGTTTTGAAGGAGATGATTTTTAAAGTTTTCAAATTATTTTTCTTTTTGTAGCCATGGCAACCAGAGTTCTTCATGGATCAACTTTATTTTAGCAATTTTTGTAGAGCATCACCCAAGGAACATTCCTGCCAAGTTTCATTAAATTCTGTCCAGCGGTTTCAGAGGAGATGTCGTTTAAAGCAAGTTGTTGACGACGG
Source organism: Solen grandis (assembly GCA_021229015.1). Classification (NCBI taxonomy): domain Eukaryota; kingdom Metazoa; phylum Mollusca; class Bivalvia; order Adapedonta; family Solenidae; genus Solen; species Solen grandis. The sequence continues at coordinate 16,435,829 of CM037787.1, read as the reverse complement.
ACGATTGACAACGGACGACGGACGAAGGGCGATCACAAAAGCTCACCTTGAGCACTTTGTGCCTAGGTGAGCTAAAAAGTAAATAATAAGAAAAAATACTTGGGAACATTTCGACCTCAAAATTAGGTATGTTTTGACCTCAAAAAGTGGGTATGTTTTGGTTTGGCTACGTTTTGACTCCCTCCCTTATCATATCTCAACCATTTGAACTTTGACAGTCATTCTGTCTGAAACTTGCGATGGTATATTGGATTATCGGCTGACTCATCCTCCGATTGCATCAAATCCGTTTCGGCAACTTTTTCTGGGCGAGAAACACCAACTGCAAATAAAGGTCTTTGACTTTCGTCATGTTTACGTTTCTTGGACGCCATTTTGATTCAGTCTGGTTCCCTGGATTCGACACTGCTAGGTTACTCTGCTATTGTACAGTTTGGAAACCAGACTAATCAACGTGAAAATGCTTCAATTAACCAACTCGCATTGCACGTCAAATTGCCGATGGCCGACCCCAATCTGAATCACTGGGAATGATAACAAACAAGAGCCGTCAGAGGACAGCACGCTCGACTATTCAAAATGCTTGTTGGAAAATCAAATGAAATCTATTTAAATTCTTGCCTTTTACATTACCTGTACATAATAATAGTCAAAAATGATATACCTTGATAGTCTGATACCCCTTAATATATTTATGATGTCTAAAATCAATCCCATGCCTAGTTACTGAAACATAAGCACAATAACACTGTGCATGCAAAACTTAAACCAAAAATCCAAGTTAGAAAAGGGCCATAATTTGCATCAGTCCAAAAGTTATCCTCCTGTTTTCTGATGCCCTTGAAGACACTCCTTAACTTTCTAGTCAATTCCACAAGCAATTTCTGAGATATAAGCTGGATAGTAGCTTGAATGCAAAAGGGGGTCATAATTTTTAATTTATTCCATCAAGTGTTATCTTCCTTTATAGTATGATACCCCTAAACATATTAAAGATGTTTCAAATCAATTCCATGCCTGGTCTCTGAGATATAAACATGAAAGTACCAAAATTTCTAAGTTTAAAAAGGGGCCATAACTTGTAATATATTCCATCAAAAGTTATCTACCTTGATAGTATGATACTCCTAAACATATTAAAGATATTTCAAATCAATCCCATGCCTGGATACTAAGATATAAGCATGAAAGTATCTTGCATGCAAAACTTTAACCAAAATTTCTAAGTTAAAAAGGGCAATAATTTGTAACACATTCCATCAAGAGTTATCTACCATGAAATTATGATACCCCTAAACATATTAAAGATGTTTTAAATCAATCGCATGCTTGATACTGAGATATAAGCATGAGAGTATCTTGCATGCAAAACTTTAACCAAAATTTCTAAGTTAAAAAGGGGCCATAATTTGTAATATATTCCGTCAAGAGTTATCTACTTTGGTTGTCTGATGCCCCTAAACATATTCATAAACTTTCAAGTCAATACCATGAATGGTTACTGAGATACAAACTAGATAGTAGCTTGCACGCAAAACTTTAACCAAATTTTCTATTGCATGCAAAACTTTAACAAAAATTTCTAAGTTAAAAAGGGGCCATAATTCATATTAAATTCAGTCAAGAGTTATCTACCTTAGTTGTCTGATGCCCCTGAACATATTTATAAACTTTCAGGTCAATACCATAAATGGTTATTGAGATATAAGGTTGATAGTAACTTGCACGCAAAACTTTAACCAAAAGCTGCAACGCCAACGCCGACGCCGACGCCAGGGTGACTACAATAGCTCTCATATTCTTCGAATAGTCGAGCTAAAAATGTGGCATCTAAAGTGGTTTTCTAACATTTGACTAAGTTACCTATTTTTTGACCCTACATGACCTGATTTCAAACTCATCCAAGATATCATGTAGACAAAGATCCTGATCAAATCTAATAAAGACTTGGCTAAAACTGTGGTCTTTAGAGTGTTCACAAGGTTTTTCTAAGATTTGACCTGGTGACCTAGTTTTTGACCCCACATGACCTGATTTCAAACTCATTCAAGGTATCATGTAGACAAAGATCCTGATCAAATCTAATAAAGACTTGGCTAAAACTGTGGCCTCTAGAGTGTTCACAAGGTTTTTCTAAGATTTGACCTGGTGACCTAGTTTTTGACCCCACATGACCTGATTTCAAACTCATTCAAGATATTTTTTAGACAAACATCCTGACCAAATCTATTAAAGACTTGGCTAAAAATGTGGCCTCTAGAGTGTTCACAAGGTTTTTCAAAGATTTGACCTGGTGACCTAGTTTTTGACCCCACATAACCCAATTTTGAACTCATTAAATATATCATGTAGACAACATCCTGACAAAGTTTCATGGAGATTGGGCCAAAACTGTGGCCTCTAGAGTGTTCACAAGCAACTGTTGATGATGGACGACGCATAACGGACAAAAAGCGGTCACAAAAGCTCACCCTGAGCACAAGTGCCAAGGTGAGCTAAAAAGTGACCATACGTAACAAAAGTTACAGCTGGGACACAATTCTAAGGTCAACTAAGTGCTGTGACTTTGACCTTCAAGCTAGCAACCTGGATTTTGTTTGCGAGACAACGTCTTGTCCTGTATATCACTTGTGCCAAGTTATTTTAACAAGAATCGCTCACCTGAGAAACATTGCCCTCAATGACAATTATTGTATTACGAGTCATAGTGAATACATAATGCATATGCAGAAGTACAGCAAAATCATCTAAATTCAACACAAAAACTGTACCTGCTATCCACACTTTGAAGGTCAAAGCTCTGATAAGACTATATAAAATCAAGTGACCCCAAGGACAAGGCCAATCTTGACACCAGGGCCATGATTTGATCAAAACTGGTAGATGTTCACTACGCCATGCCAATTTGGACCCCACGGTCATGATTTGAACAAACTTGGTAATGGTCCATAAGACAATGCCACACACCAAATATCTAAACTCCAAGCCTTGTGGTTTCTGACAAGAAGATTTATCTATTTTCTGTTTTTTCTTATTTAAGACTATGTAAAATCAAGTGACCCTGGGGCGGGGCCAATTTTTGACTCCAGGGTCATGATTTGAACAAACTTGGTAATGGTCCATTTGACAATGCTACACACCAAATATCTTAACTCCAGGCCTTGTGGTTCCTGATAAGAAGATTTTTTTTTTCCTAAATAAGTCTGTGCAAAATCAAGTGACCCCTGGGGCAGGGCCAATTTTGACCTAAGGGCCATGGTTTGAACAAACTTGGTAATGGTTCATAAGACAATGCCAGACACTAAATATCTAAGCTCTAGGTCTTGCGGTTTCGGAGAAGAAGATTTTTAAGGATTTCACTTTAAAAACACTGTCTCAAAAGTACATTGTTACAAAACATTGACACTTGTTTATTTACCTGCTAGAAAAAACCACAAGCGCTATATTTTGAAAATTGTCATACATTCACTTTCAGGTCGAGGCTTTTTCCCCATGTACACTTGTCAAATTTTCAATGTCATTATACTTATATACAATATTAAAGTGTGTTTCTCCATTTAACTCTTCATTTTATTATATTTAAGAAGCTAATGATTAAAACAATATGAGTGATACAAATTTATGCACAAGCACTCCCTTTACAAATTAGGCTTGTTGGATTCCCATTCATTTCAAGTATTACGACAACAGACCATTTAACAGTTTGTTTACAAAGTTATACAAGAAAATAAAACAAAACAGATCGTTTGTCCCATAATGGAAAGATGAGTTCCCTTGGTTAGATTTTGATGAAGAGGTGAACCGACAATATGTTTTGCAAAATGTGCCGAAAATATGAAGAAACCGGGCACTTAAGTGTAGGTACTGACAATTTCAGAGTTGACAATATGAATTGCATTCTGGATCTGTATCCTGCAAGTTTCAACAACGAAAACTTGAACTATTGTATTGCTCACCAATTTAATTGCATCCCATACTGGGGAAATAGAACAGACTTGGGAAATAGAACAAGTTGAAAATCATTGTTACACTATTATTTTAAGTAAGACTTTGTTTGATTACGTGTTTATCACTTTGGTCTTTTTCATTTTAGGTCAAGTCTAGTTGGTTTTCAGAGTTAATGGACCACTGGTCTAGTCCTCAAAAAGGTTAATGTCAAACACTGTTAATTTTCATATGGTATTCTAATTTGATTGTCCATGACCACAAAATTATCAAATATTATTTTCTACATCTAAATTAATTCAAATTTTCATGATTGTGATCATATAAATGATGATAACAGGTTTGTACCAAGGGATGTTTTTGACAACCTATTCATTTTCCTCAAGGAGATTTTGACATTCCTTTCATTTTTGCCTAGTAATGTTTCAATATTCCCAATACTTTATTTGCATGCCAATTATCACCATCACTTAGATCCATGTTATCAACATGCCTTGCTAACTGTTCACACTATCATGGAAAAGTCAATGTCTGCAGAATCGGATGAAGATACTTTCTTCCCTCTTAAAGCCTTCACCATACCACATCAACTGAGATCCTATAATGATGTCAAGACCTCGAGACAGATGTTTGAAACCATCAGTCACCACCATTTGTCATTCTCATGTGATATTTGTTTACTTGATAAATCCATTATTAATTGAGACCTTTAAACTACATCTCTGATTCATTCAATAAACCTAACATAAAAAGATACATACCTGTATATTTTTGGACTCTTGTGCCCTGTCAACCATGAGCTCAGTCCCTTGGCCATAAATACGCAGTAACACTACATCCTCTTGGAACTTCCCATCTTGGTAATAACCATACAGCTGGTTGGATATACCACCAGTAAACACCTATGTATAATGAAAAGTCCTTCATTTTTACAGAAGATAAATATCATAAGAAATTTAACTAAATTGTAAACAAGAGGACCATGATTGCCCTATATTGTTAACCTGAGAAACCACTGTTCTAAAGGAGCAATCTTGGTAGCCATAGATCATCTGTGCCAAAACATTTTAAAATCTGGGAGTAGTTTTGTAGCAGAAGGCTTTAAAAGTTTTCACTCTATAAAGGCAAATTAGCCCTGCCCCTGGAAGCCATGTTCTTTTTACAGATCAGAATAATTTTAGCAGTCATGGTGTAGAAGGTTACCAAAGGAACATCTGTACCAAAATATTTTGAAATCAAGTAAGTAGTTTTGAAGGAATTTCTTTTTTTCTTTCCATTGCCATGGCAACCAGAGTTCTACATGGATCAAGTTTATTTTAGCAACTGATATGAAGGTTCACCCAAGGGTCATCCCTGCCAAGTTTTATTAAATTCCGTCTAACGGTTTCAGAGGAAATGTCGTTTAGAGTTTTCACTATGTACACATAAGGCAAATTAGCCCGCCCCTGGCAGCCAAATTTTTTTACGATTCAGAATAATTTTAGCAATCGTGCTAGATAGTTACCCAAGGAACATTTTACCAAAGCATCTTGAAATCTGGCCAGTAGTTTTGAAGGACATGATTTTTAAAGCTTTCATAATTTTATTCTTTCCATTGCTATGGCAACCAGAGTTCTACATAGATCAAATTTATTTTAGCAACTTTTGTGAAGGTTGACCCAAGGATCATCCCTGCCAAGTTTAATCAAATTCTGTCCAGTGGTTTCAGAGGAGATGTCATTTAAAGGTTTCACTATGTACATATATGGCAAATTAGCCCTGCCCCTGGCGGCCATATTTTTTTTACGGATTTGAATAATTTTAGCAATCTTGCTAGATAGTTACACAAGGAACATCTGTACCAAAGCGTCTTGAAATCTGGCCAGTAGTTTTGAAGGAGATGATGTTTAAAAGTCTCATATTCTTTTCCTTTCCATTGCTATGGCAACCAGAGTTCTTAATGTATCAAGTTTTCATAATTTTATTCTTTCTGTTGCCATGGCAACCAGAGTTCTACATGGATCAAGTTTATTTTAGCAACTTTTGTGAAGGTTCACCCAAGGATTATCCCTGCAAAGTTAAATCAAATTCTGTCCAGCAGTTTCAGAGAAGATGTCGTTTAAATGTTTCACTATGTATATATATGGCAAATTTGCTCTGCCCCTGGCAGCCAAACTTTTTAACAGATCGGAAATTTTTTTAGCAATCTTGCTTAATAGTTAAATAGGGAACATCTGTACTAAAATATTTTGAAATCTGGCCAGTAGTTTTGAAGTACATGATGTTTAAAAGTATCATATTCTTTTCCTTTCCATTGCCATGGCAACCAGAGTTCTTCATGGATCAAGTTTATTTAAGCAACTTTTGTGAAGGTTTACCCAAGGATCATCCCTGCAAAGTTAAATCAAATTCAGAGGAGATGTCCTTTAAAGCAAATTGTTGATGATGCCCGACACACAACGACAGACGCAGTTGTGCTTAGGTGAGCTTAAAATTATTGCTCAACATACCTCTGTATCAAATAAAATGAAAGTAGAGTAAGAACAATAACACCAGTCCTGAAGTCATAGAGCAACTTTAGTCATGTGAATATAGACAATTGCCATGATGGCCCTGAATCGCTCACCTGAGAAACATTGCCCTTAATTAAGAGTCATACTGAATATATTACATGTATGTATGGAGAAGTACAGCAAGATCATCTAAATTCAACACAAAAACTGTACCTGCCATCCAAACTTTGAAGGTCATAGCTCTAATAAGTCTGTGCAAAATCAAGTGACCACAGGGGCGGGGCCAATTTTGACCTCAGGGTCATGATTTGAACAAACTTGGTAGAGGTTCACTAGACAATGCTACACACCAAATATCTAAGCTCTAGACTCTGCAGTTTTGCAGAAGAAGATTTTCAAAGTTTGCATATTAAAATCTATTATTAGCTCCTGTGACCTACTTTTTCAACCAATCAAAATAATTTGAACAACTTAGATAGGACATCATAAGGATGATTCCTGTGAAGTTTGGTCAAAATCCATTCAGCGGTTTAGGAGGAGATGTTGTTTAAAAGAAATTGTTGACGCATGCACGCACGCAAGCACGCATGGATGGACGCCGGACAAAAGGCAATCACAATAGAATACAATAAAAATAACAAAGGGCAATAACTCAAAAATTATGAAAAATAGAGTTATCATTCTTATGCACTGCACTTCTCCTCTATAAGATTTATCCACCTATGAAGTATCATGTTGATATATCAAATACTTTTCAAGTTATGCTCCGGACAAAAATAAAAATTCCAAATTTTTTGAGTTACCAAAGGGGGAAGGGGAAGGACCTATCCCCCACCTTCAGCAGGGGATAGTAAGTTCATATTATCATTGGAAATAAATAATATTTTTATAATTTCCATCAATGACATAACTTGACTTGATATAGCACTCAATGCATACATCTACATATATACTGCATTAGAAAGGTTCAATTTTAAATTTAGCTCTTTAGCCAGTGCCCTCTTTTTCTTGAATTTGGGGCCGATTATGGGTCCCATTCCCCCTCTAAATCATATACTTTTTCCCTAGTCAGTGAAAAATTCCCCTTTTAAACAAGTACCTTGCACTTGATAGGATATGAGCTAAGTAAAAAAAACGTGATAAAAAAAGCTAAAATGGCCGCTAAAATGGCGCATCAAGGTATAACGTAATTTCATGCTGGTCCCAGTCCCATCGTAAGGATTCTGAATAGCACATAGTACTGAGCAGGCAAACATATTTTCAGGTGCTTGTCTTACATCCGGCAAGTAGCGAGGAACGACTATAGATGTTCCTTCCCATGGAAAGGAACAATGAAATGCTTAGATAATATATAATGTTGAGAAATCATTTCAAGTTACTTCACGAATTCACTGCTAAAATCCAAAAATGGCTCTGGAAGTAGGAGTCAATGCAGAATTTCCTTTGGAGGGTGGGGAATAGAAACAGGAAAGTACCTTGCATTCAAAACTTTAACCAAAATTTCTAAGTTAAACAAGAGGGCCAAGATGACCCTTGGTCGCTCACCTGAGAAAGATGATTGCTTAAGAAATAAAGATGCTTGAGTGTAAAAGTGAAATCTGGCTTTTTTTTATGGTGATATGGGCATAACTCCTAAATTTACAAGTCAATATCAGTTATAATTGAACCCGATTGTGAGATTATGGGCATAAACATTGTCTTAAAGTTTAAAAAGATTGTTAAAAAAATGAAGTTGGTAGAGAATAAACAAAGTGAAATCTTGCATTTTTTGTATTAAAAGGGGCAAAACTCCTGACCTAAATGGCCCATCTCAGCCACAATTGAACTCAATCGAGACAGTATGGTCATTAACAATGTCATAAAGTTTGAAGATGATTGCTAAAAAAAGGAAGATGCTAGAGTGTAAACAACGTGAAATATGGCATTTTTTTTATATTAAAAGGGGCATAACTCCTGACCTAATTGACGGATCTCAGCCATAATCGAACTCAATCGAGACCTTATGGACATAAGCATTGTCATAAAGTTTGAAGATGATTGCTAAAAAAAGGAAGATGCTAGAGTGTAAACAACGTGAAATATGGCATTTTTTTTATATTAAAAGGGGCATAACTCCTGACCTAATTGACGGATCTCAGCATTAATCGAACTCAATCGAGACCTTATGGTCATAAACATTGTCTTAAAGTTTGAAGATGATTGCTCAAAAGATGAAGATGCTAGAGTGTAAACAAAGTGAAATCTGGCATTTTTTTATATTAAAAGGGGCTTAACTCCTGACCTAATCAACTGATCTCAGCCATAATCAACCTCAATCGAGACCTTATGGTCATAAACATTGTCTTAAAGTTTGAAGATGATTGCTCAAAAGATGAAGATGTCAGAGTGTAAACAAAGTGAAATCTGGCATTTTTTGAATATTAAAAGGGGCATAACTCCTGACCTAATTGATGAATCTCAGCCATAATCGAACTCAATCGAGACCTTATGGTCATAAGCATTGCCATAAAGTTTGAAGATGATTGCTCAAAAGATGAAGATGCTAGAGTGTAAACGTGAAATCTGGCATTTTTTGAATATTAAAAGGGGCATAACTCCTGACCTAATTGACGGATCTCAGCCATAATCGAACTCAATCGAGACATTATGGTCATAAACATTGTCTTAAAGTTTGAAGATGATTGCTTAAGAAATAAAGGTGATAGAGTGTAAACACTAAAAATTGTTGACGCCGCACGACGGACGCTCACGGGATCACAATAGCTCACCCTGAGCTTTGCTCAGGTGAGCTAAAAATCAGGGCTGGAATTTAAAACTCATGAAATCGCAAAATATGAGTGAGAAATGAATTTTGCGAGTTCATTTTCTAGCTGCCATCATTTTGTTTTTTGTTGTTTTTTTTTTTGCATGTGCAAAGTTTTGAATCCAATCAAAATTGGCATTGTTTTTCTTTATTAGGACATGCACGAAGCCATAATTTAAACCTATGAGCACCTGCTAGACTGACACCCAATACTATCGTATACTAGTCATTACCCAATACCTACATACGGTGCACAGTCTGACTGTTTACGTTCATCATTTTATTATGCAGCTGATTTGTAACAAAATGTCAAAGCGTTATACACAACAAGTAACAAGTTTTTGTTACCTCTTTAGAAAATATAAAGAATAACAGTATTAATCAATTACCAGACATTACTGATATATTGACAATAATTATAGAGTATTTGTTAATAATTTATCTAGGGCATCTCACACTGAAGAAAATGATTTGTCAATTTGCCTTCGTAAAATATACACCATTCATGAAATTGAAATTGTAAGTGAATGATTAATTTTGCGAGTTGAAATTACAGCTGTGAGTGGCAAGAAAAGTTAAATTTGCGCCCTGACACTTCATAATATGCATTCTTCTATGTAGTGTTGTATTTTTTTCTCATAAATGGGTTAAAATGAAAAATATTATTCATGGTAATGTTACAAGTGCCAGATAAATCTTTTTTAAGACTTAACTTTAAAATCTTCCAGATAATGTTAGGAATCATCATAAATTGATAGTTTTATTCTTTTTTTTTATGATATTTCATCAGGTACACTAGGCTACCAACTAAGTTTGTTTGAATAATTTTAAAATTGTTAAATGATTAATGTTGTAACACGGCCTGGGTAGTTTTCTGTAGACAAGTACTCATGTTTAATTCAATACCATAATCTCTTTAGTGGGTGGAGTTTCCAGGCCCATGCAATAACTAATAAAAAACCATGTAGTTATCCAGATAACCGCACAGTAATGGCAAACACTTGGTTAACAAATATCTGCACAGTTATAGCCCCACAATTTTTAGGGGGGTCCTTAGTATCACTAAGTGAGCGGATTTCAAATGAACCCTTTCTGTGTACTTGCCTCCTTTTTTTTTGTGGTCAAAACAGTATTTTCTACAATTATACAAAACAAGACGGCCATGATGGCCCCGAGTTTCTCACCTGAGAACCAGGTATTAGTGGGAGGAAAAGAAACAGCAAAGGGGCTTCACCCAAGAAACATTCCTGTGAAGTTACTTTAAAATAGGCTCAGTGGTTTAGGAGGAGATGTCGTTTTAAGTTAAATGTTGATGACGGATGCTGGACATTCATTGGTCACAATAGCTCACCTTGAGCACATTGTGCTCAGGTGAGCTAAAAAATAAACCCCTACAGAATTGACAATGTATGGACTAATTATTTCATACAGGTATTTAGATGTGTTATTCTGATTATTATTTTGATGTGATAAGAGCCTATATATGGAACTTGAGAATCTTGAAAACAAGTAAAGAGAGATTTCCAATACTTTATCCCAAGAACTCATCAAGCATTTGTTGATAAATAGCAGTTAAAATCTATCCACACTGTATTTGATGTCTGTTTTGTATAGATTTTTTCCCCATTGATTCAAGAGCTTTGAAATTGAAAAAAAAAAAAGAGGGCCATGATGGCCCTGAATCGCTCACCTGATTAAAAATGAGCAACATATGTTGGATTTTTCATATTGACCTATTTTTTGACCCTACATGACCCACTTTCAAACTTGTCCAAGATTTTATGGAAACGGACATTCCAACTAAGTTTCATGAAGATATGGCCAAAAAGGTGGCCTCTAGAGTGTTAACAAGGTTTTTCTAAGATTTGACCTCATGATCTACTTTTTGACCCCACAAGACCCAAATTGGAACGTGTCCAAGATTTCATAGAAACAAACATTCTGACCATGTTTAGTGAAAATTGGGCCAAAAATGTGGCCCCTAGAGTGTTAACAAGGTTTTACTAAGATTTGACCTCGTGACCTATGGTTTTGACCCCACATGACCCAAATTCGAACCTGTCCAAGATTTTATCGAAACAGACATTCTGACCAAGTTTCATAAAGATTGGGCCAAAAATGTGGCCTCTAGAGTGTTAACAAGGTTTTTCTAAAATTTGACCTCATGACCTAATTTTTGACCCCACATGACCCAAATTCGAACTTGTCCAAGAAATTATGGAAGAAACATTCTGACCAAGTTTCATGAAGATTGGGCCAAAAATGTGGCCTCTAGAGTGTTAACAAGGTTTTACTAAGATTTGACCTCGTGACCAACTTTTTGACCCCACATGACCCAAATTCGAACCTGTCCAAGATCTTATGGAGAGAAACATTATGACCAAGTACACACCAAATATCTAAGCTCCAGGCCCTATGGGTTTTCACAAGAAGAATTTTGAAGGTTTTCATATATAACTCTATGTAATAAAAAGTGACCCCTGGGGCAGGCCTAATTTTGACCCAAGGGCCATTATTTGAACAATCTTGGTAATGGTCCATAAGATGATGCTTCACACCAAATATCTAAGCTCCAGGCCTTATACTTTCTTACAAGAAGATTTTTAAGGTTTTCTTATCATAACTATATGTAAAATCATGTGACCCCTAGGGCGGGGCCAATTTTGACCCCAGGGTCATAATTTGAACAATCTTGGTAGAGAGTCATAAGATCATGCTACATACCAATAATCAAAAGGCTAGGCCTTGTGGTTTCGGAGAAGAAGATTTTTAAAATTTTCATTTCACCTAAGAAATATTGCTTTCATTGCCTTATCCATGCAGAAGAACAGCAATATAATCTTAATTCCACACAGAAAGTTTACATGTGGTCCAAAAAGCCAAGTTAACCCTAGCTTTTTGACCCCACGGCCATGATTTGAAAACTTGGTTCAGGTCCAAAAGGCCATGTTGCATATCAAATACCTAAACTCATGATTTTGTGGTTTCTGACATGGATATCTTTTAAAAATCTTCCTTATGTAAGTCTATGTTAAATCAAGTGACCCCTGGGGTGGGGCCAATTTTGACTCCAGGGCCATGAATTTAACAAATTTGGTAGAGATCCACTAGACAATGCTACACACCAAATATCTTAACTCCTGGCCTTGTAGTTTCTGACAAGGAGATATTTTCTAGATTTTAACCCTTTCCCTCATATAGACTCATTTTGACGCACTCAATAGGTACCAAATAAAGCATGATCTGTAGAAAGCCACAGTTAAACCTTACCAAATTTAATTGTAAAATCCTCATTTCGAGACCACTGAGGAGCAGCGAACAAAATAAAACCTGATCAGCTTGCGAGTTACTTGCAGGCTGATCTGGTTTTATGCTGTTCGCATAGGTCTTTTCATGGTGTCCTCTATGAGGGAAAGGGTTAAAGGTTTTAATAGTTCATTTCTTTCTATTGCCATTGCAATCACAGTTCCACACGGATCAAGTTTATTTTAGCAACTTTTGTGAAGGTTCACCCAAGGATTATCCCTGCCAAGTTAAATCAAATTCAGTTAAACAGTTTCAGAGGAGATGTCATTCAAATTTTTCATTATATACATATATAAGGCAAATAAGCCCGCCCCTGGCAGCCATGTTTCTTTACAGAACCAAATAATTTTAGCAATCTTGGTAGAGAGTTACCCAAGGAACATCTGTACTAAAACATTTTGAAATCTGGCCAGTAGTTTTGAAAGAGATGATTTTAAAAGTTTTTATGTTTTTTTTCTTTTCATTGCCATGGCAACCCGAGTTCTACATGGATCAAGTTTAATTTAGCAACTTTTGTTAGAGTTCACTAAGGATCATCCCTGCCATGTTAAATCAAATTCTGTTCAGCTGTTTCAGAGGAGATGTTGTTTAAATTTTTCACAATATACATATATAAGGCAAATTAGCCTCGCCCCGGCTATATTTTTTTACGGATTGGAAAATTTTTAGCAATCTTGGTAGAGGGTTAACCAAGGAACATCTGTACTAAAATATTTTGAAATCTGGCCAGTAGTTTTGAAGGAGATGATTTTTAAAGTTTTCATATTTTTTCTTTCTGTTGCCGTGGCAACCAGAGTTCTACATGGATCATGTTTATTTTAGCTACTTTTGTGAAGGTTCACCCAAGGATCATCCCAGCCAAGTTTAATCAAATCCTGTCCTGCGGTTTCAGAGGAGATATCGTTTAAAGCAAATTGTTGATGACAGACGCAGGGTGATCACAAAAGCTCACATTGAACACATTGTGCTCAGGTGAGCTAAAAAGTCATGAGAGCATATTACCGCCTCCTTTCTATATTTGGCCATGTTACTAAACATATATTGCACTGGCTTCACTCTTGATCTTGATCGCCCACACACATTCGTATGAATGCGTGCACTCATAGATAGATATTACATATATGCCGGTTTTCAGTACAAAGTTTGGTTATATTTAGTTTTAAATAAACCTAGCCATATATCATGATTGTGTCATTAAATATTTAAAAATAAGTTTTATGCAGTCTTAATAGGTTAAAATAGCTACAGACAACATAGAAATGCGTGCATTTTATTTAGATTCAAACAAACAACATATCGAACATAGACCTACTAACTTAAAAAGTTAATTGAAATTGGACTGATCAATAGTACAGGTCTGTTATTACATATTAATCAATAGAATTTGATTATTTTCTGATTAATAAGTAATAACTGATTGTCATTGTTAAGTTTTATCCGATAATCTATTATGAAATTTGTCCGATTATCGAACACTAGTTACAACCATGTTTGCGCAAACGTCTTTATGACATTGGGATTATGGCATAGTTTGAAAATTTGAAAACATGTTCTCTCAGCAGTAATGGTGCTTTGATTTGGTTAAAAACGTGTCCCAAAGTCACCAGGTGTCCACGTTTCATCTGTAGAAAGCCTTGACAGAAGATAAGAAAGTGTCAGACCTTGATCAGAATGTGAGGGAACCAATGAGAACAGGGCACATGTCAGTACTAGGGAGGGTCAAGGGCATTCTCCCCCAGGAAAAAAAAAATGTTTTTAGTGTAATGGAGATGTATTCTAAAGGGTATCTTGGGAGGAAAAATTAGTTATTTAAGGTAGTCCACACACATCCATAAATAGACAAAATAACTATCAAATGTCTTGAAACTGTAGGTTGTGGGTCCGAATCCCTGTAGTTGTCAAACTTTTTCTTTCTATTCTACTTGTTGCGTCATTATATCTACATAGGTAAAAGTTGGAAGTTTAAAAAAAACCCACAAAAATCCTGATCTTAGCAATTTTTTTTATATGGTTTTATATAGAGCAAGAAGTCATTTGGCAATCTGAAAATCCTGAAATTCAGGAAAATTCCTGAAAACTTTTACCCATGTATTTGTATCACTTAGATCAGGTTTTGAAAGAAAAAAATATATTTTGTAATTTGTATACATGTAGGTATTTACTGGATAAATTATGCTAAATTTAATACCAAATATGTTGCCTGGTATATTGGAAGACTAAAAACATCAAAACCACTCGGTACAAGTCATTTGGCAAGATCAATCAAAATAGATCTACTTCATAGAAAATTCGGGTAAACTTTGAAATATGTCTCTCAGTTATGTAGATTTTAGCGATAGGACCTATTTTGATTATCAAAAACAAAAGAAAAATAAAATGGAAATATTAGACCAGTGTGTAAAATGTGTTTGGTATGGTAAGAATTTATTACATATTTCAAGTAATTTTTAGTTGAAACAATCATGGTTTGTTTGCCGAATGCTATTATTTGTTTATAATCAATAGCAAAATATTTTTTGTAAAGAGAATATGACATAATACTTATTTTTTTTTATTTCTAAAATTGATACCTTTGGATAAAAAAAATGAAATGGGACGGTAGATTTTGCACAGAGGTGTACGTATAGGCATACAACACACAGTATTGCTTTATTTTTCAATTATTCATAGTGACCATTCAGGTGTGACTCCTTTAAAGTTAGATAATATATTTTGAAACTTAAGGACAATGGATCTAAACTTTGAGCGATGTAATAATATTGCATCATACCATTCTCTTCGTAAACAAAGCCACCATCTTGGAAAGCAACAGATATATTGAAAATATCATACATAAATAAAAAGTAATTGATAAGGTTGTTATTTCTTTGGTATAATGCAGTAATGAAGTTTTACATTTATAGTTTTGTGCTCTATTTAAAAACAACAACTTTATTGGTTAATATTCTTATTAAATTTAAGATACATTGATTAAACTATTCTTATGCATTTGTTATTTCAAATTTGCATTTTTTTTTCATTTAAACAGACACTCAAGTAAATCTTAAAAATTGTAGGAGAGAGAGCGGGGCAATGTGCTTATTGTAATTTGAAGGAAATTAATGTGTCAAAAAATAGACATACCCGGTAATTTAAACATTAAAACAACCTGTCAGGGATTTTCATGTGAGGAAGCCTTCCAGCTGGCTTGCAGTAGGTTGGTGGTTCTACCCGGATGCCTCCGTGCATTCGGGGTCTTCCTCCACCTGTAATTAGCTGGACGTTGTATATGACTGAAATACTGTCAAAGCGACGGTAAACTCAAATAGTCAAGTCAAGTCACATCAGGAACATGTAAGAAATAATAACTATGACAATTTATACTAACAAATCAAATTGTTATTAGGCTACCGTACTTGATATTCAAATATCAAATGGAAAGTATGTTTTCCAAGTGGTGTCTGATGTTTACTCTCACTTTAACAATATAATCTACAAAACAGATAACATACTTATTTTGAAAATACATTTTGTGCTGTTACCTTTAGGGTCTTAATTAGTTTCTTGCAACTTTCTCGTAAAAGGTTCATTAAAAGACAGTTAATATGGCCATTATGCAATGGCATTAGTTTCAAAAAGCGTTAGATTGATACGAAAATATCCAAATGTTCCCGAATGAAAGAGAGATAAGAGACTGGACTGTACTGTACGAAGCATGTATAAGAGCACACTGAAGCTAAACATTTACAACCTGGTTAAAAGAAATTAGCAAGGCAAAGCAGTCAAGCTTTGGGTTTCTCGGACATTGATTAAAAGGTTGTTATTTGCATTATCAATTTATCGGGGCCTCCGTGGCTGTGAGGGTAATGTCGCGTGGGTTCGAATCCCCCGCAGGGTCATTCGGATTTTCATGTGAGGAAGCCTCCCAGCTGGTTTGCGGTAGGTCGGTGGTTCTACCTGGATGCCTCTGTGCATTTAGGGTCTTCCTCCACCTGTAATTAGCTGGACGTCGCTATATGACTGAAATACTGTCGAAGCGATGGTAAACTCAAATAGTCAAGTCATCAATTTATCAGTTGTTAATTGGCTTGTTGTTAATATTCAGTAATTTGCCTCGCGAATAACGAATACGTATTCGAATACTGGCAATAGTCGGGGCACCGAATGCATGAGTGTATCGTTACACCTTTTATGATTCGGATTAAAGGCAGACACAGTCACTTTGATGTTGCCATATGACAGCGGAAGCTCTATTAGTAGGGCGTCTAAGAAACAGCAGTGACCTGGTAAGAAACAAGGGGCACACAATGGGTACTTCCACTACAGGGCCGAAAAATTAACCCAATTCACAACAATTTTACCAAAATATAGCCTTGAACATTGTAAGACATTTGGATATCTTGATTTTTTAAATTTATGCACTTATGTAATATGATTATCTTTGAAGCTTTGAAATAAAAATTTTTTTCTCAGAAAAGAAGCATGATAAGCATTATATCATCATTAAAATTCTCAATTCAGGACAATTTGGAATTGGTAAAGAAAGAAGAAAAAGTATTCTTTCATGCTTATTGATGAAATACCTATGTTTATAATAACACCAACTTTTCACTGCTGTTATTTTCACTGCAGTGAAAATAACAAGAAAACAAAAATGGAACTACTTTTTCTTGTGCTGGGTTTTATGCTAGAAATGACGTCATAAAAAAAACTTCACGCACGTGAGGTAAAACCGCCAATATTGACGTCTTTTGTGAATAAAACAGCTAATTTCTGGCCTTAAAGGCATTAAATAAAAAGAAAAATTGTTTGTTTTGGTGTGAGATCGATTTATAATTTCACTGAGTGAACATAGAAAGTGATATTTTCAAAATTGGCAAATATTGTAAAAATAAACAAGGAAACGTTGGGACTATTTCTTGTCTTCGTGGAGTTATTTGATTGGGTCACCAAACGGGGGAATGTTATTATTGGAAATCGTAAATAAAAATAAATATACGCTAAAACAAACATGAAAGAAACAGAATATTTGTTGAATTCAGTGTAAGATTGCATTTTATTTCTACTAGTGAGCCTATAAAGTCGTATTTTCTAGACTCAATCGGAGAAATAAAATGTGATCTCACACCGAAATCAACAAATATCCTCTATTTATTTATTAGTGACTTTCTTAGATATAAGTTTAACTTAGAGACAGAATAAGCAATATATAGATAATGTTTTAAATACTGGTAAATTAAATATGCATGCTAATTCTTTCCTAAGTTTCCATTCATAGTATCTTACGTTTTGTTTCGTGTAAGGTATTAATAGGAATGGTGAAAATTAAAAGTTATTCTGAATTTTATATGTATGTATGTATAAGTGTATATGCAATGCATGCATATGTGTGTGTGTGTGTGTACAATTATATATAAATGTGTGTATATTGTTTTGATGAGTTAAAGGTTGATTAAAAATGTACAATTTAATTATCTTCTGGGTAATGATAGCGTGAAAGAACATAAGAATAATGATCAAATTATTTTATATATCATGTTGCATCAAGTGATGTGATATTGCTCGGGAAAAAACTCAAATAAAAACATATATCAGTGTAAACTATAATTGATACAGTCGGTATTTCGTGAATGCATGCAGTATTTTGTAAGGGTACATGGGGATGGCCCGACCCCATGTCCTCTATTACAGGGAAATAAACGAGGTTTCAATTTGAACCTCAAAGACAAAGCCAGTTGCCCCCACCCACCGCAGAAAGTACTGGCATCCGTGGTAGATTGCAACGTGGTGCGCCCTGTTGTCACCGGGGGCGTGCTTGATTCACTGCAGATTCCGGGTGAACTGAACAGATAGAACGGCAATCAAGCATAAAGGTGTAACGTTCGGAACATGTTCATGGAAGTTTACTGCGTGTCTTTGAATTTATGCGCAAGAATTTGAACAGGACTAGTTCAATAAACTTTTCCAAAATACCTTTTTGTCATTATTACTGATATATTTGCATCGTACTGGCCTGTGGAGGGAAATGTTCTATATTGGAACAGAATAGAATATTTTATTTGACCAATTACGGGTCATATAACATGACATGTAAATCACATATATTAAAAACTCATTTAAAGCCAAAATGGCAGCAGCTTCCGAAGTAGTCAACATTTGCACCTTTCTGGATAGAACAACGTTCCCATTTCACTTGATTCACTGGTGTGTGCATTTGATTGCCACATTTTATACCGAAGAGCGAATCAAGCGCGCCCCCGGGCACAGTCCTGTTTCCCCTTTACGGATCGTCACTGATATACCGTGATAGACCGTGAGAAAACTTGGCAGGACTTAACACGATAAAAATGACCAATGAGGTTCAATACGGTCTCACGGCGCACTACGTTTTGTGAAAACGAGGTTGCCGTAGCCGCCAGGAACATAGTGTAAACGTAGCATTTCGTGTTTTCTGTTTAACGTTAAGTACAGTACCGCCTTAGTGACGTAGAACCCCCCGGGATAAGGGCATGTGTAATCTACGGCCCCATGCGGCCCCAACTGCGGCCCCAGTATAAATATATATATAGATAGATAGATAGATAGATAAATAAATAGATAGATATGCTGATTTGTTATGTGGTTTAAACATGTTAATGAAAATTATATCTGTAATATATACGCAAAAGTGAGGTTATGACTAAGGTAAAAAATGTGTTTATTTTATATTTATGTTATTTTCTTTTATGTACAATATTACGGGGGAAATTTATAAATCCCGGGATCTCTACATAATTCGCGGACCAAATAAATTATCGTTAGGTTGATGATGAGTTATGATAATGATGATTTTTATATTGATTCAGGACCTTTATATGTGGTTGAATTATATCTAGATATTAAGATTATTCGGTTACTAGGTTTATATATGGCAATAATTTGATTTATATACTTTAGAACAATTTTATAATTATGTTATTTCCTTGGTCCAAAATATATATGTTGAAAAAATAAATAATAATAATTAAAATTTATTATAATGTTTGTTCTTGTAGTCGTGGTGGTGGTGGTGGTGGTGGTTCAAATATACGAACAGAGGTATTGCAATATGTTTTTTTGTTATATGTTCATAAATAGATGCTCACTAATCATTTGATTAATATTTATATACGCTTCTCATAATTATACTTAACAAAAAGCCCCAAATTTCCGGATACCTTCGGCGGGCCCATATATATATATTATAGAAACATTAACGTGCAAAACATCATTATATATTATAGAAACATAACGTACAAAACATCATTATACATACATATATATATATATACCCCTATATATAGCCACGCCTAAGATATCCGGAAATTTGGTACAGGTCCCGGGATTTAATCAAACTGGGGCCGCAGTTGGGCCCGTCTGGGGCCGCATGGGTCCGTAGATTACACATGTCCCCGGGATAACTCCACTCAAATTAAGTTCAATACACGTGAACACATTACCTTTGCTCTCAACGTTTTTAGCGGATCGTCGCTCTTAAACCATTCTTCCCTGACTTTCTTTAATACTTGCAGTGCTTCAGAACAGTAATTATTGTCCTGTATCTTCTGTGGATCTATATTCACGTCAAGTTTCAGCGGAGACATGATGCGGTACAGGTGAGCTGTCTGGTAAACACAAGTCAGCAAGCAATAAGTAGCAAGCAATAGTAGCGGAAATTACCTCCCCTATAAAAATGCGGTGGAAGCCGTATGCGGACAAACAATGAAAACACGGACCATATTTAACGCAATAATAAAAAAAAAAAAAAAAAATATTTTATTTTACTAGTATCTGTTTCGGTGATTTTCGAAAAAGGACAAAAATAATAATTTCAATTAAATTTAAAATATTTAGGTTACATAAACAAGATTTTTTTTATAATTTTTGTGTGTATATGGTCGTAAATGCAAAAATTAGCCGTTTGTAGCCATATAGATGACTATAGATTGAAACCGAATCAATGAAACCCCATAATACTAGGTATAGGCATGTAGCAGGATGTAATAGCTACAAAATAAGACCAAGTATGGGTCTCTATCATATCCAGGTCAAAAGTTACGTCAAATAATTGTACGTGTATATGGCCGTCAATGCAAAGAATAGCCATTCATAGCCATATAGATGACTATAGATGGAAACCGAATCAATGTGACCCCATAAGACCAGGTATAGGCATGTAGCAGGATGTAATAGCTACAAAATAAGACCAAGTATGGGTCTCTATCATATCCTGGTCAGAAATTATATCAAATTGTATGTGTATATGGCCGTAAATGCACAAATTAGCCGTTCGTAGCCATATAGATGACTATAGATGGAAACCGAATCAATGTGACCCCATAAGACTAGGTATAGGCATGTAGCAGGATGTAATAGCTACAAAATAAGACCAAGTATGGGTCTCAATCATATCCAGGTCAAAAGTTATGTCAAATAATTGTACGTGTATATGGCCGCCAATGCAAAGAATAGCCATTCATAGCCATATAGATGACTATAGATTGAAACCGAATCAATGTGACCCCATAAGACTAGGTATAGGCATGTAGCAGGATGTAATAGCTACAAAATAAGACCAAGTATGGGTCTCTATCATATCCAGGTCAGAAGTTATATCAAATTGTTATATGTGTATATAGTCCTAGATGCAATAATCAGCCGTTCGTAGCCATATAGATGACTATAGATGGAAACCGAATCAATGTGACCCCATAAGACCAGGTATAGGCATGTAGCAGGATGTAATAGCTACAAAATAAGACCAAGTATGGGTCTCAGTCATATCCAGGTAAGAAGTTATATCAAATTCTTATATGTATATATGATCCTACATGCAAAAATTTGCCGTTCGTAGCCATATAGATGACTATAGATGGAAACCCAACCAATGTGACCCCATAAGACTAGATAAAGATATAGAATGGCTATTCTTTGCATTTACGGCCATATACACGTACGTATCAAATTGTTGTATGTGTGTATGACCGTAAATGAAAAAAGTAACAAAAAGTAGCAAAAGTCCCATGGGGGGGCCTTTGACCTTTTGGTCAAGGTCATTTGAAGGTCAAAGTAACGTGGCAGGTAGAGCTCAACAAGGTCCATAAATTAATACTTGGTATTATTTTGTAGCTATTACATCCTGATAGAATGCTTATACCTAGTATTATGGAGACACATTGATTGCTTTTCAATCTTTAATCAGATATATAGACATGAATGGCTATTTTTTTTTCTTTTACAACAATTTGACATAATGTCTAACCTGGATATGATAGAGACCCATACTTGGTCTTATTTTGTAGGTATAAGTTTTTTGCTATATGCCTATCCCTAGTCTTGTGGGGTCAAATTGATTGGGTTCAATCTATATGGCTACGATCGGCAATATTTTTGCATTTACTGCTGTGTACACCTATAACAATTTGATATAACTTCTGACCTGGATATGATAGAGACCCATACTTGGTCTTTTTTTCGTAGCTATTACATTCTGCTACATGCCTATACCTGGGCTTATGGGGTCACATTGATTGGGTTTCCATCTATAATCATCTATATGGGTTCGAACGGCTAATTTTTGCATTTACGACTATATACACATATAACAATTTGATATAACTTCTGACCTGGATATGATAGAGACCCATACTTGGTCTTATTTTGTAGCTATTACATCCTGCTACATGCCTATACCTGGTCTTTTGGGGTCACATTGATTCGGTTTCCATCTGTTGTCATCCATATGGGTACGAACGGCTAATTTTTGCATTGAGGACTATAAACACATATAACAATTTGATATAACTTCTGACCTGGATATGATAGAGACCCATACTTGGTCTTATTTTGTAGCTATTACATCCTGCTACATGCCTATACCTGGTCTTATGGGGTCACATTGATTCGGTTTCCATCTATAGTCATCTATATGGTACGAAAACAATTTATATAACTTCTGACCTGGATATGATAGAGACCCATACTTGGTCTTATTTTGTAGCTATTACATCCTGCTACATGCCTATACCTAGTCTTAAGGGGTCACATTGATTGAGTTTCCATCTATAGTCATCTATATGGGTACGAACGGCTAATTTTTGCATTTAGGACTATATACACATATAACAATTTGATATAATTTCTGACCTGGATATGATAGAGACCCATACTTGGTCTTATTTTGTAGCTATTACATCCTGCTACATGCCTATATCTGGTCTTATGGGGTCACATTGATTCCGTTTCCATCTATAGTCATCTATATGGCTACGAACGGCTGATTATTGCATTTAGGACTATGTACACATATAACAATTTGATATAACTTCTGACCTGGATATGATAGAGACCCATACTTGGTCTTATTTTGTAGCTATTACATCCTGCTACATGCCTATACCTAGTCTTAAGGGGTCACATTGATTGGGTTTCCATCTATAGTCATCTATATGGGTACGAACGGCTAACCTTTGCATTTAGGACTATATACACATATAACAATTTGATATAACTTCTGACCTGGATATGATAGAGACCCATACTTGGTCTTATTTTGTAGCTATTACATCCTGCTACATGCCCATACCTGGTCTTATGGGGTCACATTGATTCGGTTTCCATCTATAGTCATCTATATGGGTACGAACGGCTAATTTTTGCATTTAGGACTATATACACATATAACAATTTGATATAATTTCTGACCTGGATATGATAGAGACCCATACTTGGTCTAATTTTGTAGCCATTACATCCTGCTACATGCCTATACCTAGTCTTATCGGGTCACATTGGTTGCGTTTCGATCTATAGTCATCTATATGGCTACAAACGGCAAATTTTTGCATTTAGACTATATAAACATATAAGAATTTGATATAACTTCTGTCCTGGTTATGATTGAGACCCATACTTGGTCTTATTTTGTAGCTATTACATCATGCTAGTCTTATGGGGTCACATTGATTGTTTTTCAATCTATAGTCATGTATGGCTATGAATGGCTATTTTTTTTTCGTAGAGGAGTTGTTAGTTATCTATTTTTTGCACGATTTTAAAGAAATATTCAGAAGGGAAGACCTAAATAATAATGAAGTTGGAAAGCCCTGTATTATATTGTAAATATTATTTTGTATATATCTTAATTGTGAAAAAAAAAATCTTAAAGTGTATATTTAATACATATATAAATATTATAATTTAGCCCTATATATAAGTTAGACCAGGCCCGTTATATTATATAGAATATCTCCTAGTCTGATAGATTAAATTATGTTTTTATCTTTCTGATATATGTTGTTGTTTTACTTTCCTAAAGTTATTAATATGGTGTTTAAATCAACCATATAACTACAATGTAGTTAATTACTCTGGGGTACCTACTTGTTTATTGATCAACATTAGACAGTACTGTACAGTGTGTACAGTCCACTATCTTCCTTTAATATAACAGAAGAAAAAAATCCTGGTGGAATCAATGTACTGTTTAAAATATATAAGAGTTTGAATTTTGCCGTTTTGATTAACCAGTAGTTTTTGTTGATATCAAATATAATAATTTCTTTCACTTTTGCTTGATAGAGTGTGTTGATAATTTCCTGTTGTCCGGTAAATTCCCGAAAATAGGATAGGGAATTATCGATTTCGTCAGGCGGGATAACTCTGAAACTTATTGCTTGCTGAGCTTATTGTTCGCTACTATTGCTTGCTAGGTTGTCAAAAACATTTTTTTTTAAAAGTTACTGGTCAGTGGTTTTTATTTGGATCGGGGAAGGCGGCCTAGCGTGCGCAACCGCCATTTTTCAGACGGTTCGCAGCTGTTTTTAATAACAACTCTTAGATCTACCTCACACAGGACATCTAATTTATACATACTTCCCATGTGATGTCAAAGGTACTGATAAGACCCTCTTTGGCGGGACGGTCTAAAACGCTGAACGGATTTCGCTGATAACAAAGACATATAGGAAAACGCTGAAAAGGGTGCGAAAAACGCTGATAACATAGGTAAAGAAGGATTAATCGGACCGGGTAGACTTGGCTGAAGATGAAGTACAGACTGTTTTAATAAATAATATATTAAAGTATTTGATTGTTTTTGTTTATTTATTTGATAATTTTTGTCGTAGTATGAAAAAAAGAAAGAAATGTATGTATGATAATGTGAACGGGAAAATTGAAAAATGCTGAAGAAGTTATGGTCAATTTTATTTATTTTTGCACATATAATTGGACGATAATTGTTTAGAAATAGTAAATCCAATGTTTTAAAAAATTACTATGAATGTACCTTTATGTTTTATGCTAATAAATATAAATACTCTTTACAATACCGACGTTGTTATGACAAACACAATTATGTCGTTTATTTGTTATATCATGATCAAAGGGTTAATTATTATTGGTAATCCATAATTAATGACTTAATGACACGCAGGTGCACTTGCAAGTGTATCAATTAAGATGATCAGAAAAAACATACCGCTTTAATCAAATCAGTTTCGATTTTTCACCTTTCACACGAAATAACACTTTTAGGCATCATATTTAGCAAGTTTGACAAACAAATGAATGTTGAAGAGTATATAAAGATGTTAAGAAATTTTATCCATAAAAAGCAAATATCGGGCTGTATGGTATGCTTGTGATTGATTTGTGATATACTATT
Source organism: Solen grandis (assembly GCA_021229015.1). NCBI lineage: Eukaryota > Metazoa > Mollusca > Bivalvia > Adapedonta > Solenidae > Solen > Solen grandis. Next base: position 16,410,619 of record CM037787.1, on the reverse strand, counting down.
TGGATAATCGTGATATCATATTATTATACATACAAACACTGTGACAATGCCTCTTGTTATAGGACATAGCCAGGCAAAGTACCTATCTGACTATCTTAGTGATGAATATTCGATTTTTTCATATTCTGGATACTCTAGAGGAGGATGTTAACTATTTTTGAAGTGTGCCCGTTTTTTTCGGTAAGTAATTTTTTGGTCATCATGCCTTTGAAATAAATTCTATATTCTCTTGACTTATTTGTTATGTAGTTTAATATATATAAATTATTATTTTTCCTGTATCACTCATCTTTCCTTTATCACTTCACGTACATGTAATAATGTCTCTAAGTCTTTGATAAATCTTCCCGAATAGAATATTTTAATTAATAGACGCTTTATAATGATAAACAAACATCTGTATTTATATTAATAAACTTAAAGCGAATGTAAGGTAATATGTGTATTGGTAAAAGAATAAATTTATACATAATTCGTTAAGATAATTGCCATGAATTTTAATAGTTTTAATAGTTTTTGGTAGATCTATATACTCGTATTGTATAAAACTGGTGAGAGGCAAAACAAAAATTAATATTACATATTTGGTAAAAACCCTCATGTCGTATTGATGCTCTGAATTAATGAAATACTTAAAAACTAGTTAACCGACTCTCGATAAATTTTTGCGTTTAAAGTGAAAATAAAGTAATGGTAAAAAGTTACAGTGGTTTATCTGAAAGAGAGTTTATGAATACGAAGACATAATTGCTGCATCTTAGGACTAATAATGTTATATTGTATGTGACTGAATATATTAAAATAAATGCTTTGTAGAAGGTGATTATGTAACTTCTGATATTATAAACTGTATTAAAATTAAAAATCAATTATGTTTATTAAGTTAATAGAATATAAAATATTTGAGTTTAGTTAAGCTCCAAAATTAAGTCATTATTAAGTTGTGATAAAAGGTTATCAAGCTCCATGCTCTGTACCTGTTTAACTGATAAGGAACAGAACAGAACATCTTTTTTTCTTTTATAAGGATGTGTGGCATATTGGAGGTAATCATGTTAACGGTAGCAATACCCTGTGTACGTACGCTGAAGCGTGTCAGTAAAATGCATATCCGTATATTACATAGTACACTGATGCGTGAACAGTATGTCCCTCCTCTGTAATGTTTTTCAATGCAATCCGATTGGATAACAAATTTGGGACTGATCACTTTCTGAAATTGTACGTGGCTTTTGCGGTGAAAGCAATTTGGAACTTTCTAATAGATTTAAAGCCTATAGAAGAGACCCAGATACGATAGTTTTGCCAAAAAATGTATGTCATCCAGACAAAATGTTAGAAATGATAAAGTCGAAAATATCTGTATCTGAGGCTCTTCGATCAGAAAATGCGTGTGATGGTAAGTATGAATCTGAATCTAATTGTGAAAATAATAACAGTGATGAACTCCATGAAACTGAAAGTAATAAACTAACAATTTATGAATCAGTATACAGACAGTAACAGAAAATAACACACAAACACCATTTCGGAATGGCTCAACTCAATCGTGCTTAGCGTATGAAACATTGTCAAAAAAAGGAATCGCTTTAGTTCCAGAAATGGGTGCCTTTATGGTTAAAGGTAATAAAGATAAGAACTATACAGTAACGCTTTTCCCAAAAGAATCCTGTAACTGTCCGTCTGTGAGAAGATGTTATCACATCATAGCTGCCATGATATCGATCGGCATGCCCATTAAGGAAGACACTAAGGAATTTAACTTAACAAAACTTCGTAAGAATTGTCGCCCTAAACCCTTAAAAAAATTAGGAACAAAATTTTTTTAAATGATGATGCTACAGTAGTGCCAGCACCTGATTCAATTATGAAGTCTAAATATCCGATTATGCATGACCGGCCTTCAAATAATAATGTTACTGCAAAAAAAAAAATCTTAATTTTAACGCGTCAACGCCCAAAACACCTAAATCAAATAACAAAAAAAAAGAACTTTTTCAGGATAATGCTAAAACTAAACTACCAAAATTAGAAAGTGACCTGTCCGATATTAAAGAAGACGATGAATTAACCTCGCTTATAAATACACCTAAATCATCAATAAAAATGCCGATTAAACCTACATCTCAACAAGCAAATGATATTGTGTCTGATATTATAGAAGAAAATGATTTTCTTGTTCTTGAAAACAGTCGATGTGATGCTTTTTATGAAAATAATTATATATGGATAAGCGAACTAGAGTTAGGCTACCAAGATAAGGATGATTTAATTGAAAACAGAAAATTAAACTCTTTTCAGATGGAAGCTGTGAATAAATTATTAAAAACGAAATTTTAATCAAAAATAAGTGGACTTCAGCTAACTGAATTAGTACCTTTCTTTAATGATGACGAACAACGGTGGACAACTGGAAAAAAAATGAAACCTGTATCTTCTCCAGCCTGTCAAATACACCATACTCATAACGACCATTGGGTGTCTTCTATTTATCACAATAACAACATTTTTCTTTTAGATAGTTTAAATACAGAGAGAAGTGACGATAAAATTATACCGAATGGACTTAAAATTTCGCAAATTTACGGAAAAAATAAAGAATTAATATGTATAAAAATTCCGAATATAATGAAACAAAATAATAGTATTGATTGTGGTTTGTATGGTATAGCTTTTCTTACATCGTTCTGCTTCAGAAAAAAACCTTGTTTTGATTTAATTTTTGATACAACTAAATTACGATCTCATTTACTCCAGTGTTTTGAAAAAAAAAGAAATGTCTGAATTCCCCTTGACTGCCAAAAAAATAAGTAAGAAAACAAAAAACTGTCAAAGAAATCATTATTCATAATTATTGTATTTGTAACTTACCGCAATGTTTGGTTAACATGGTCTGTTGTGACAAATGCGATAAATGGTTCCACAAATGCTGCGTAAACGCTTCCATGAACATTTCCATAGAAAAAAAAATCTTTTGTGGATTTTGAACAAAATCATTATTGTATTTAAGTATGAACTGTTCGGCTGATCTGTTCTATATATTTGATTTATTAAAACAGTCTGTACTTCATCTTCAGCCAAGTCTACCCGGTCCGATAACTCCTTCTTTACCTATGTTATCAGCGTTTTTCGTACCTACATGTCTTTGTTATCAGCGAAATCCGTTCAGCGTTTTAGACCGTCCCCTCTTTGGCAGTCATCTATAAAGATTAAAAGTTATTGCAGGCCGAACGTTGAGAAAACTTGCTGTTTTTAAATCATTATGGTGCATTTATTTTTCAGTCTATGATACTGAAATTTATGTCATATTGACCTACTTTAATTAATCATTTTAGATATGAAAATGATATTTTGATTAATTCAAATGTAGTAACTTTATAACCAAAAATGTAACACTGTTTATTTTGTTTAAGGATGAACCTTTACACTTTTTCTTTAATGTGCATTTATTTTTTTGAACAGCCATGCATATTAAAAATATTTCATCATAAAATATGAATTTCAAGACCTTTCTAATGGTGTATCCATTTTGATTAAGAAGAAAATGAAAATTCTGTGTCTATGTCATCCATGTAACAATCCCCTGAAATTGCCTTTAACCCTTTCCCTCGTGCTGACTCATTCTGACGCATTTACCCCTTCCCTCATGTAGACGCGCCTGGACACATATACCTGTCGCCTCATGCACATTTACCCTTTCCCTCATGTAGACGCACCTGGACGCAGTTGATGTTCAAGTGCATTATTTCAATATAAACTAAAACATTTTTTTTACAAATGAAGTTTTTGAAAACTTCAATCATATTGCAAACCATATGGATGAAAAAAACATAATGTTTATTCTGCAAATAAGCAAGAAAATTGCAATAATTTAACCATACTATCGTCTTTATAGTAGGTTGCAAGCAGAGGAAGAAGTATATTTGAATGAAGTATGCACATATATATTCATTCTTTATATAAAAATGTTTGATTTGAGTTAAACATAATTTCAATTAAATAAATAAGGTTTACAATGAAAAACAAAAAGTTATTTACAAGAAGAGTTTCTCTATTTGGGGAGATCTGCATTTTGTTTACAGCAATCTCTCAAGTGGAAAATTACCAATGTGTTACTATTTTTAACCATTAGTATTTGTTATATAAAAAGATCGAAGTGTAAGTCACATGTGTAAATCATGGTCATTCAGATGTATAAACAAGCGACTTCTACTGGAAGTGTTGATTAGTTACAAAAAAAAAATGACTCGGCAATAACATCGTAGGCTGCATTGGTTGGAAAAGTGGGCTTAATTTGAAAGGGATGATCAGAAACCAACCATGGAATTGTGCACAGCCGGAGATCGTGAACAATGGGTACAGTTTAGTATAAAGTTCGATCTGAAATGGTACTGAATTAGTTGAGGTAGGGTGTACATAGGCCTGAGCAAGTCCGTATTTCACCTCTCTTTACTCAAATACCATCTTCCATCTATAATATAAACCTCCCCCAAATTAACAGCCCCTTTGAGCTGCAAACAAAAAAGTACTAAAAATAACCCCACTTTTTATGAGCCCTGATGGAAACTTTAATTTCCATTGGGGACAAAATATAAATGTACAACTGGATACCTCTGTTCTCAAATAATTTGGCATATTTTTTCAAGGATCTTACCAGCTAAAATAGCTATCCAAATTCAAAATTAGAACCTTTCCAAGACCTTTTCATAAATTCTGGCAGTTAGGAGACCTTTATTTAAGATAAATAATATTTCAAAATTACTTGAAATTCAAAATTAAAAGAATTTATAATAGTGCCTAGGTATATGGCGTGGGCATTAAATTATGAAGAGAAAGAAAATGAATTAGTAAATATGAGAACAACTAATCAGCAAAAAAAAATATCTCTCCAAGTATGATCTAATATAATGATTCTGTATCTCGGTCTATCAGTATGAAAAATATATCAATAGATAGATTTTTCTTTTCTCAACAAACATTTCATTTGCACCAAAGTTCTATTATGAAGTTAAAACAGTGTTTTTTAGGCTAAAACTATACAGGTAGACTGATGTACTGGCAAAGTGTCACTATCTTCGTAAGTCCACATGCATATGAACTATAGTTTCAGCTGGGTTACCTATGGGCTGCAGCTTATCAGTACACTGATAGCAGTATGAAGCCTGGGGGGTATTATGCAATGTTGGCTATGAGGGAAAGGGTTAAACTAAAGATGGTTGCCAAAAGTAAAGAAATTCACTGAAATTTAATATGGACCAAACAAACTTTGATATAAAAATTGGCATGATGAGAAAGAAAGTATACACCACCTGTTCCTTTCCGTAGAAATTTCTGACATTTTGCATTTTGTAATGGGGTATACAGGTAATCAAAAATGAAAAATAAGGATGCTGTATTTATTTTTAGCTCACCTGACTGGGTTTGATTATGGTCAAAATCAGAAAATTTGGTTATGAGTTATGTAATTAATAAATGTCAGATTTCACATTGTTTACATTCTAGAGTGGCAGTGGTACTCAGGTAAGCGAATAAGGGCCATCATGGCCCTCTTGTTTTTTATTTTTCTAATAAAAATTAATAAGAATGCAGAGACTTAAAGTGTATGCTGTTGTCCATGAAAGTATACAATATAAAATTAATTATTTTATTTAATAAATTAAGTAAAACTAAATTAAATCATTTTATTGTTATATGTTAAACAAAGTCACGAAATGACAAAAAGATTATTGACAGTTTCTTTTTTATGCCCCTGAAGATACGCATATAGTAGTCGAACCGTCCGTCTGTCCGTCCGGATTTCGTGTCTGCTCTATAACTTTGTCATTCCTTGATGGATTTTGATAATACTTGGCAAAAATGTTCACCACCATAAGACAATGCATCTTGTGCAAACCACAGGTCTGTAGCTCCAAGGTCAAGGTCACACTTAGGGGTCAAATGTCAAAAATGGGGTATATTTTTGGTTTCTGCTCGATAACTCTGTCATTCCTTGATGGATTTTGATAATACTTGACAGAAATGTTTACCAACATAAGACGATGTGTCATGCGCAAACCACAGGTCTGTTGCTCCAAGGTCAAGGTCACACAGGAAAGTCATGGATCCAATTGAGGGATTAGTTTCATTCTCATGCCTTATATTAGAAATGCATGAGGTAATTTTCCTGGGCCATAATATAAATTAATAATTAATTACAAGACATCTCAGTAGTATCGCATATCTTTTCACCAATATGTCCTGTAAAACCTCCAGGATAAAATTAAAAAATGAAAGTTCAATACTTTTCAAGTTTATATTTTTATTATTCATTTCCATTATTTGTATGTATGTTATACTGTAAGAATC
>CM037787.1:16386115-16404174 GCA_021229015.1 Solen grandis | reverse complement strand
GTCTTCCGAGGCGATTCCAAAACATTTTTTTTTTAATTTTAGCGCGATCGAATTGACGCTGCTGGGCCTCTAACTTCACGCTGCCAGCAGCCGAACATTTTTGGGGACCATCCCCATGTACCTAAAAAAATACTGCATGCATTCACGATATACAGACTGTATTATGATTGTTTACACTGATATTTATACTTATATTTGACAGTTTTTTTTCACACTATCATTAGAAGATCATTAAATTGTACATTTTAACCTAACCTCACACACACACACACACACACACACACACATACAAAATTCTGAATAACTTTAAAAAATTTTACCATTCCGATTAATACCTTACACGACACGAAACGTAAGACAATTTGAATGAAACTTGGGAAAGAATTAGCATTCATATTTAATTCACCAGTATTTAAAACATTATCTGATACACTTTTACCCTATATATTGCGTATTGTGACTCTAAGTTAAACTTATATCTAAGCAAGTCACTTATAAGTGATATAATTTCTTCTTTCTTTAACAAATCCAAATTGCTTAATGATCATGCTTTTTTTCTGAGTATCAAACTTAAGATTATGTCTTTACTTCCATATTGCCCATTTTGTTTCATAGCTAATCATATTACTCGTACATACGTGCATAAGTTTAAAAAAATCAATCAATTATAAAACTTTCTGAAATTGAAATAATTATTTATTATTCAGCTTTCCGAGGTGATTCGACAACGTTTTTAGCTCACCAGAGCACGAAGTGGGATCACCCTTCGTCCGTCGTCTGTCGTCCGTCGTCTGTCGTCTGTCGTCCGTCGTCTGTCGTCCGTCGTCAACAATTTGCTTTAAAAGACATCTCCTCTGAAACCGCTGGACAGAATTTGATAAAACTTGGCATGTATGATCCTTGGGTGGGCCTCTACAAAAATTACTCAAATAAAGTTGAACCATGAAGAACTCTGGTTGCCATGGCAACAAACAGAAAAAAATATTGAAAACTTTGAAATCATCTCCTCTGAAACAAATGGTTAGAATTTATTTTCCTTTGGCACAAATAGTCACCTCATGAATGTCTACCATAATTGCTAAAATAATGTTGATCCCTTTAAAAATGAGGCCCCTAGGGGGTTGGCTAATTTCCTTATATACTCTATATAGAAAACATCAAAATACTTTTTTATGAAGCCAGCTGTGAGAATTTAATTTCCTTTGGCCCAAATGGTCACCTCATGAATTTATACCAATATGGCTAAAATAAAGTTAATTCCTAAAAAAAATGAGGTCCCTAGGGGGTTGGCTAATTCCCTTATATACTCTATATACAAAACATCAAAATTCTTCTTCTGTGCAAAGGCCAATTTGGGGCCGAAATTTGGCCCCATTCCCATCCGTAAAAGTATATATTTTTCCTCAACTGTAGGTGAAAATCCCCCCCCCCCCAAAAAAAAAAATAAAATAGTAATAATAAAATAAAATAAAAGACCGTTAAATGATCCGCATGTTTGGCTTTTCTCCGCATTTTACACACTTTTCCTTCTCAATTTGTTTTGTTTTTTCTCATGTAACTGGTAATCCGCCTGGTAATCTAAAGAGAACTAAAAAGAGAGAGGAAAAAAACTTGAAATGAGCTTATCTGTTTAACTTTTTTTTCCATTTTTTCCCACTTTTTCTATTTTGCATAAAATTCTGCCAGATTCATGGCGATGTCGCGTACGCAAATTGCCGATTTTGTTACGAAAATATTTTAATGTAGAGAGGCATTGTTTTGTGGATAAAAGCTAAAAAGACACGCTGTAGGTAGTTTGGAGAGTACTTTTAGTATTTTGCAAAATAGATTCACAACTTTCTCTGACCATGTAAATAAAATTAATAACCAAAAAAGCTTTGTTTTTAAATGTCGTCAGTTTTCGCGGATTTACTTTCTCTTTTGACAACTTGTAAATAAAAGGAATCTGAAACGATATTAAAGAATTTTCGAAATATTTTGTTACAGATTGTTATTTAAAAGTTTAATCATGTTATGTAAAAGTTAAATCAACCATTTTAACCAACTGCTTTCATTTTCTTCCCGTACAAAAAGCCGTGTGTCTTTCAAACTATCATGATAAATTCCGCTAGTTTATTTTTCGAACACCATTCACATCGTGTAACTACAACTGATAATACAATATATTATATTATCTTCAATTAATAAATTTCAGAATTTTACTTCCATGAAATTAATGGTCAGGATTGATTTCATGAATGTCTGCCATGATTGCTAAAATGAAGTTGATCTCTGGTTTGTCATTTGATTTCCTTATAAAAAGAAATCATCTTGAATATGCCGATGTACTCTGGTGAGTGTTTATGGCCCTTGGGCCTCTTGTTTTGAATTTTATCGCGATCGAATTGACGCTGCTGGGCAGTCTTCCGAGACAGTTCCACTACCAATATGAATTTCAGCGAAGTCGAGTGTTCGCTGCCGCAGTCGAAACTGCATTTTTTTATTTATTTTTTTTTGCAGCTGAAAGAATCGATTTTCTTCAATAAAAATGTTAATCGATATTAATAAAAACTGTTTAATCATTGCAAAATGTATTTACCAGGCTTCCATGACATTTCCTGATCTAATTTTATTAATTTCATTGCATTTCTAAGTTAGCGCTGCTGGGCTGCCAACTTTACGCTGCTAAGCTGGCAACTTCACGCACATAGCCTGCTGTTGTTTTAATTTTACATGTGTATATTTTTACTAGAGCTGAGGGTGCTACTTTGCTAGATTCTTAGTTAGCAACTGTATCTGTATGTGTTTTATTATCGTAAAATTATTTAATTATGAGAAATAATTACCTTTAAATAGTAGCCTGCATTCACCGTCCGTCCGGGCTTCACCATGTGTACTAAGGACGACCCCTCTGATGTCCAGGAAGACAATACACATCACTTTTCCCATGGTCTTTACAGCCTTCGCCTTCTTTGGTGGGGGACTGTTATGATTTTTCCACGCTATCGACATCCGTTTGTCCTCGGGTTCGTAGTAATGAACCCAAGTCTCGCCCGTGGTGATGGTACGGAACAGAAATATGCTGTCACATTCAGCCTTACGAAGAAATATCCTGGAGGCTGAAACTCGAACCTGATTTTCTTCTTCTGTTAATAACCCGGGAGCGCTCACATGCGATATCTTCAACTGAGAAGTTAGTATCCGCTTACCACTAGAGTTACTTATCCCAGTGAAACGATTTTAGGCTTTTATCTTTTGGCTTAATTTGTGCTCAAATAATTGTTTATATTTTTATATGATATATAATTCAGTTTTGTTATTTTAGTTTTGTCTACAAATTGGAAATTATTAAATATTTATATTTTCTTGAGTTACCTCCCTTTAATTATGTTTAACCCAGTGGAAATATATAAATCTTCCTCATATATACTTTTGTGCGTCAATCTAAATTGAGAAGAAGGAGTAGGAGGGTTGACAGTCAGTCGATCTGTCATCTTTTGGTGTGTAGAATCGCCAGGTGAAAAGAGAGTATTTAAAATATACAGGGTGTGACTAATGATGATTAAAATTGGTATTCTCCGTTGGTATATGTTGTAAGTCTACACATTCTAAACGCCTCCTTGCATTGTGCTATTTGGTGAGTTTGCAAGATCTGAGGCGGCGAACCTGCTGGCCGGGTAGCAGTTAGGAGTAATACGTTAAGCTTTGTATTATTAGATAATGTTACAACCGCACGCCACTAAACTTGTCAGCATTAATAACCTCTTAATGGAAGTTGGCTGGGAGACACTCTCAGAAAGACGAAGAAAACACCGTCTAATAATGATCTTTAAAATGAAAAATGGTCAAACGCCTGTATATCTGTCATCTTTAATACCGATAAATGTTGAAGCCCCTCGCTATCGCCTTAGAAACGCTGAAAATATTCCTAGTATTCACTCTAGAACAGCTACATATTTTAACTCTTTTCTTCCAAAGGCGATCCGTGAATGGAATGACATCTCTCTTGATATTCGCAACTCCCCGTCTTTAAATATCTTTAAATCACGTATCAATACTAACCGTTCAGAGGTGCCCTCATACTACTATACCGGTACTAGACGTCTCCAAATACTACATTCTCGACTCCGCACAGAGTGTAGCTCATTGAAACACCATCTTTTCGTAAAAGGTATCGTGTCAGATCCATTTTGTAGCTGTGGCTACATCGAAAACAATAATCACTATTTTTTCGAATGTTATCTATATACGCACTGTCGAAATATAATGTTGACACTACAGGATCTTAGCATTAATCTTGATAAACTACTTTATGGTGACCCTCTTTTGCCTACCATCCAAAATGAACTTATTTTGCAAAGTGTCCAGACTTTTATTCAAAATACGGAACGGTTTGATACGCGCGTTGATCATTGTTAAATGTTGGTACATGATTTCCCTTTACATATCTTTCTCCTCTTAACTTTCTCCCTTTTTTCTTTATTCTTTTTAAAATAACTATTCATTAGATCTCCACTTTATACTAGCATTTTTACTCTCAATTCCAAATATTATTTTCCTCTTATTATATTATATATTTAGCTCAAGATGTTTTCCCATATATCCTTTTAATAAGCTGCCTTCTTGTGTAATTAAGTGTTCTAGGAGAAGAACATTGTAAACTTTGCTTTCGTTCACATCCTATCCCAATTACTTGAATTTTTGTAAACTATGTTGTATTATATGATGGGAATACATATGTTTTAACTAACCGCACGCAGAAAGCAATGCGCTATCTGGTGTTGGAATAATTTGGTAGGGGTTAGGGTTATATATTTTTTTGTTGAAGCTCAGAGTTGGAACTATAGGACATGCTATAAGTTAGGTCTGACGTGACGAATTTCATTTAGGGCCCCTTATAATTTCAGTATTAGGATTATTTTCTATATCTGATTCTTAAATTATTAAATTTTAATTATTTGAGACAATAACTTGTTGTAACAATCATTTTTAAAATCGGTCTTGTATATATTCCATAGCTTATATTTAATTTATTTAATCATGCGACTAGGAGAGTCACAGGAAAATTAAGTTTAATATCTAAATAGTTGTTCAGACCGCTCGGACAAGTTACACCAGTATACTCCGACATTTCTCTCACTGTCTTACGCTTGTTGCCGTCAATGACGTCTCCCGTTGTCTTAATGTTACCGACATTCATGTATGGTTCCAGTTCACGTTGTACACTATCAGTCCAACCATCACTAAATCGACTATGACATTTAGACACCACTGTATCTTTCTGTGCGTATCAGTTTCTTGTAAGTGTCTGTTGTGGTCATGCCGGTCTGCACACAGAACTGGATTGCCGTTCGGCGCGCTTTCTCTTCCTCTAACGTTCGTCTTTTTCACTAGGTTGTTATTTCAACGGCCAATATTAAAAAGTGCGCCATTTTCAAACAAAGAACAATTGACATTTGAAATCATCTGTGATGACGTCAAAATAAAGTTCTTAACAGGCAATACGTTTTCGCGCTAAACGCTAACAAAGCTGACATGGTCAAGGTCAAGGTCACTCGAAATGGCTGAAGCGTGATTTTTCATGTGTGGGTAAAACATCGTTTTTGTGTGATTTGGGACATGCTGAAGTTTTTGGGAATGGATCTATGGTGTTCATAAGGGATGTTTGCATCGATATAGAGTGAATTGTGATGAAAAGTGACTTGTAAAATCGGTCTTTTTAAGGATTTTCAGTCGCTCCATTCATGTGTAACGGCGGTACTCGGTAAGTCGTTTACCTGTATACCTGTTTTACCTGAGCTGTACCTGTGTCGTATTCAATCACTCCGTCAACCCGTGCCGACTGGTCAGTCTGCCTGGATTACTATTTGAACAGATCGTTCTGTTACACTTTATCAATACTTTTTTTGATTTTGAAGTTCCAGTGATTGACTTTACTTTGATCGATTTTATTCATTGTCTGCTCATTTTCCGAGGAATGTCAGAAAGCACACCTGTAGGCACCTCAAAGAAGAGATTTATGTCATCCCCTTCAGAGATGAGTGAAAATAAAAAGGTTTGTCCCGTAACGGCTGACCAGATGACCAATGTAACATTTAACGAAGGGGACCTAGAACGTATAGCTACTGTACTTAAATCATCATTCCAGGATGAATTGGTCTGTATGGTCTCCACTTTTATGGAAAATTCCATCAAATCTATATCAGATGGTGTTGTGGCTGGGATCGACACTAAAATATCTAATCTTGAAAGCCAGGTTGATAGTCTAACCAAAGAAAATGCTCAGTTAAAGTTATCTTTGCATACGATCAAGTTGCAACAGGATCGAGCGGAGCAGTACAGTAGAAGGAACTGTCTTCGAATATCAGGATTATCTGAATCCTCCGGGGAAAGCACCGATAATCTTGTGCTTGATATTGGCTCAAAACTTGGGGCTGATATTGTAGCCCAAGACATTGACCGCTCGCATCGTATTGGGAAGCCTAGTTCCCCATCGCACCCACGGGCAATCATTGTGAATTTTGCTACACATCGTGCTCGCCAACGACTATACAGTGTTAAGTCGGGACTAAAGTCCTCCGGCTACAGTGGCGTGTTCATCAATGAGGACTTAACACAGAATCGTAACCAGGTATTTCACGCGGCCCGTCTACTTGTGAAATCTAAGCACATTGATCTGTGAGTGTATAGTTGTATGTAGATGTTTTTTTTCCCTTTGTATGTGCATGTATGTTTATGTATAATTTGTATATGTTTTATCATGTATATGTATATGTATGTACGTGTGTGTATGTAATGAATGTATGTGTGTGTATATACGTGTATATACACGAGTGTGTATATGAGTGTATATGTATATATATGTATACGTGTGTTTGTATATATGTATGCGCGTATGTATGTGTGTATATGATGATGTTAAGGATGATGATGAAGGTATCCAGTGGCACATTTGATCTGTATCTGACTAAGATTTCTGATGTTGCTTATTATGAATGGAGTATATGATTAGTGTACCAATTATAATGTGTATTAGATATTGACGATGATAATGATGCAATATGAGTTAGATTGAACTTTGACGTTGTGAAATGATGTTGTGATATAATGCTATGCACTTATTTGTTCATTAGCTGATGTGTGTATACTATGACATGCATGTTGTATGTAAAGTTATGCACATTTTGGTGGCTTGATGATGATGATGATGACGAAGCATATCTAAAACATCTTTGCATTGTATCTGATAAATGCTTCTAATGTGACTTGTGATGAATAGAATAATGTACTTCAAATATTGTATCTATGTATAATGAGTATGAAGCAATTTACTGACGCCAATGATGATGATGATGATGACGTCGATGTTTATGATGTAGAGGATTATTATGATGATGATGATGATGATGATTATAACGATGATGCGTAGTCAGTGTCTCATTGCATCAGTGAACATTGCAAGCGCTTTACTAGCACTCAATCCACATTTGGAAGCACCATTTATAACGGAAATACTGTTATGTATGTATTATCTAATACCATTCCGTTTTATTCTTGATTGTTATGTGTCCTTTTCACATATTTTTGAAACGATTTCTACTTTCCCCATATGGATGCCAAAACATTTCCTGTTATTTTCTTCTCATTTGTCTTACTATTTCCTTCTTCTTTTTATATGATCAATTATTACATTATCAATGCTTTCATCTCGGTTGACTTGAACGGAATGAACAAACAGTCGTTTGGAGATTTCGGGGGATATCAGAAGGTCCACACTATCTTGTTTCCTTTTGACAATGGTTGATAACGATACATACCAGGACCTGTCTGTTATATCTACTGCATGTACCTCTGTAGTTCATGTCATGTTTATGGTTGCAATGCTACTCCAACATAAGAATATGCGTGAAACATAAGACAAATATCCGCAACGCAACCATGGTCCGATATACACCTTGTTTTAACTACAGAATTGTTTTACATATGATATGGGGTGTGTTTTTATGTGCTAACACTCTTTCATTATTCTCTATCCATTACAAAATAAAATCCAACTGTAACTTAATTATTAAATGCAACTATCAACGTAAATGTTTAAACCTCAATCACTCTAGGTACATATATAATCTAGAATTTTCCTGTAATTTGGCAGTACTATTTCTTAATGTAATGATATTATCATGGGTTTATGTTCTTCTACTGAGAGCTGGTGATATTCATCCTAATCCTGGGCCTGAATCAGTTTGTTTTTCTAGCTCTTCCTCCGACTCGTTTTCTGATATTCTAAAAATCAGTAATAATTTGTCACTTGTCCACTACAATGTTCAGAGTTTGGTGAATAAACTTGATCTCCTTTCTACTGAACTTGCCGATTTTGATATCCTGGCTTTTACTGAGACTTGGCTTAGTGCATCAGTGTCTGATGAAGATATTAAAATAGCAAATTACCACTTACCTATCCGCAAAGATAGACCTGGTGATAGCCATGGCGGGGTAATAATGTATATTAAAAATTCGATATATTTCAAACGTAGGGCTGACCTTGAGCCCCCAAATCTTGAGTGTATATGGATCGAAGTTGTTTTAGGACATACTAAGCGAATACTTTTTGGTGTCTTTTATCGTCCTCCAGGTTCTGACACTGCCTATAATAATCTTATAGATGTTTCATTATATTTAGCTGCAGACACAGGTTCCTCTGATATTGTTATAACAGGTGACTTTAATTTTAACAATAACATTCCATGTCAGAATAAAAAAGTATCGTCATTATGTCAACGTTTCAATCTATTTCAGTTGATTAATGAACCTACACATTTCACTGAAAGTTCTTGTTCTATCCTGGACCTTCTACTTGTATCAAACAATAACATGGTAGTTGCATCTGGAGTGAGCGACCACTTTTTAGATCAAGATGTAAGATATCACTGTTCAATTTACTGTTTATTTAATTTTAAAAAGCCCCGCCGCATTTCTTACAAAAGGCAAGTTTGGTACTATGACCGGGCTGATTTTAATAGCCTTCGTTCAAGCGTAATGTCAACTGATTGGGAGTCTTGTTTTACCGCTGATCTCAATATTTATACCGCAAAATTAACTGACAAATTGATGTCCATTTGTCGTGAGTATATTCCAAACAAAAGTGTTATTATTCGTCCTAGAGATGCTCCTTGGATAGATAATAAAATACGTAAAAGTATACGGAAAAGGAAGCGTTTTTATCGCAAAGCTAAAGGCTCTAATAACATAGACGATTGGAGCAAGTTCCGAAGACAACGTAATGATACGATACAAATAATCAGAAATGCCAAGTCTCAGTATTACAAAAGTTTAGCTGAAAAATTACAAAGTTCTTCATTTTCTTCAAAAAACTGGTGGAATACTCTGAAGCCATTCCTGTCAAAAGACAATGAAGTATCTTATCCTCCACTTATTGACAACAATACAAATATTCCTACTAATACAGATTTCGATAAGGCTGAGCTGCTAAATGCTTTCTTTGCCAGCCAGTCGTTTATGAATGATGATGGAATGATTCCCCCTAGTCCTGTTAATCGTCCACCAAACCAACAACTGTCATCTGTTATTCTTTGTCCACTTGAAATTGAAGACGTTCTTCGCAATCTTAAAGTAGATAAGGCTGTTGGGCCTGATGGTATCAGTAACAGGGTGCTTCACGAGGCGTCGCGTGAATTATCCGTCCCACTATGCTCCCTTTTTAACTACTCTCTTCAGTCTTGCATTGTTCCCTCTACTTGGAAGGAAGCCTATGTTTGTGCAATATTTAAAAAAGGCGACCCATCCTGTCCGAATAATTATCGACCTATATCCCTTTTAAGTTGTATAGAAAAGGTTTTCGAAAAAGCTATATTTAAACATATCTACAATCACCTTGTCAGTGTCAACTTCATTACTAAATCGCAATCACGCTTCCTACCCGGCCATTCTACTGTTCAACAACTTGCCTTTTTGTATGATACCTTTTGTAAAGCATTGGATGCTGGTCTTGAGGTGAGGGCTGTCTTTTTTGATATCAGTAAAGCATTTGATAAGGTTTGGCACAAAGGCCTTATGGTCAAACTCATTAACGCTGGCATCACTGGAAACCTGTATGATTGGTTAAAAGATTATCTAAGTAACAGGTGCCAACGTGTTATTCTTCCAGGAATTGTTTCAAGCAGGGTTAATATTGGTGCTGGTGTACCACAAGGTTCGATTTTGGGGCCTCTACTTTTTTTGATTTTTATTAATGATATTGTCAATGACTTACAAAGCAAAAATAGTCTGTTTGCTGATGACACCAGCCTATACATACTAGTTGACCAACCTGATGCTTCTGCAGAAATAATTCAGTCAGATATCCAAAAAATATCTAATTGGGCTAAAACATGGCTTGTCACCTTCAATCCTTCCAAATCGGAATCCCTACTTATATCTCGCAAATTAAATCAGGGACAACACCCCCCTCTTTTTATGCTTGGTAAGCAAATACCAGATGTCTCATTTCATAAGCATTTAGGTGTAATTCTGTAAGGTGATTGTTCATGGCATGAACACATTCAATATATTACTACTAAGGCATGGAAAAGAGTGCACATACTACGTAGGCTTAAAATGGTGCTAGATCGCAAGTCCCTTGAAACAATTTATACATCCTTTATTCGACCTATTCTTGAATATGCTGATATAGTATGGTGTAACTGTACTTTTTATGAAAAAGATCAACTAGACAAAATTCAGAACGAGTGTGCCCGTATTGTTACTGGTGCTACTATGCTTGTTTCACTGACTGACCTCAATCTGGAAATCAGTTGGAAATCTCTTGATGAAAGAAGAAGAGAACATAGGCTTATCCAGTTTTACAAAATGTACAGTAATTTAACTCCTTCATATCTTTCCTCCCTCGTTCCGCAGTCTGTTGGTAATGCCACTCGTTTAAATCTTCCAAGCAATAATCTTCGAAGTATTGAACCCCCTCAATATTCAAATTCCTTTTTACCGCGGAGTGCGCGAGTGGAACGAACTCCCCGAAAATGTAAGAAATTCACCCTCTGTAAATACTTTTAAAGGTTATCTCAATATGAATCGTACACATACACATTCTTGCTATTACCTTGGTAATAGGAAAGTTCAAGTTTTACACGCTCGACTCAGAATGAAATGCAGTGAACTTAAATTCTACGTATTCTCTCGAAACATAATTGACTCTCCTCTTTGTCAATGTGGGACTCCTGAAACTAACGCTCATTACTTGTTAAAATGTGAAATGTACCGAAACCAAAGAAACATTCTAATTGACAGCCTAAACCAACTACATGTACACCCAAGTGTGGACACTTTACTATTCGGCGACTCCATGCTACCTGCTGAGACAAACAGACTAATTTTCAAAGCACTTCATCAATTCATTACTAGTAGCCGTAGATTTACTTAAACTGATTCCTTCTTTAATTTTTTGTATAAGTGACTATCTTTATTACCAACATATAAATATCAACTTCACATCTCATCGTCTGTGTGTGCAGTAGATACTTCCCCAAATCTCAGATTTGTTTCTCCTTACTTGTCTACCGGGTTGAAAGCGGTTTATATTTGGAACTCTTAAGTATATACATATTCACTGTTTTTCTTCTCTTCTTCTTTTGTTTTCTACCAGCCTTGTTTTGAAAGTTTTGGCTTTAAGTATGAAATATTTACTCTTTTTGCTATTTTCCACAAGCATCACTATTTAACTAAGTTTTTCATGTATGTATATTTACTATATTGCATAATTGGATCAGCCATTTACATGTAACTTATTTGTGATGGAGATTGACTCTATAAGTATTTTATACTTTCGTCAAAATCCAGTTGCTTTGCTATGATGCATTTTTGCAATAAAATATGTTTAAACTAACAAAGCTGACATAATACTATTTTATTGAGCGCGCAAATAATGATTTCAATGTGTTTATTTGGGTTGCGCCGGGTACGCATACATTGGCCTAATCAATCACGCACAATACACCAGTTACACATTTAATTATACCATCATTGCTTCTATTTTAATGAAATTGAATGAAGGAAGGTTTTTGTATCTCAAAATATTATGACGATTGGATGTCAAATTAAAAAGATATAAGCTAAGTCTACGACTTAATGGGATAAACCTCGTATGTATGTTATTTAAACAATGATGGCTTAAAAAGAAAAAAGATTTGTAAACATAAGTGTTTGGGTGACAAAGATATTTTATGATGCTAATATGTGTGATGTCATATGTTTGTATTTTTACGACAGGTTGGAAATAAGCGATTGTAAGGTTGCTTGGGGCGACAGTTGAAAACCTGGTTACGCGTAATTTGACGTGTTTCTTGTTCATTGTTCATACCGTTATGTGATGAGGAATTATTTTGTGTCATTGTTTTCTCTTCTTTGTTTTTTCTTCTTCTTTTTATTTATAATGTTATTCTTTTGTTTGAAGATAAATTTATTTTAACAAATGCAAATGACATTATGATAGATTTATAGATCCTAAATATGTTGCTTAATTGTCTTCTTCCTTCATTCATAATTTTGCATCTGTGTTACATGAATACATTACTTTTTCTTTTCAAGCTGGATGAAGTGTATGAAATATCAAGTAGACACCGTTGAACAGTAAAATGATCGAAATGTAAACATATACATGTAATAAAGTAATTTCGGGACCCATGCACTGACCGTGTTTAGTATAGTAAAATTCGTTTTACCCGGTTTGTCGCAGAAAATATTGATCAAATTAAGAATTCATTTTTCGTATATAATTATATCAAAACATTTATACATCAACGAATAAAGGGGAAGAACTCACTGTTTAAATCAATAATATCCATAATGTAGTTCTAGTCGGGGTTGTGTGGTTTATCTAAAATAAATGACCATACAACTATACCACCTTGTGGTTAGAGCGCCCAGTCACGGCTGTGGCATACCAATTTCGCTAACTTTTCCTTTGCTTTGCGCTTAGCTTATATTAAAGTCAGTTTATTGGATAGTTATAATGTAACTGACTGTGATATCATGCCACTTGTTTACGGTTCGATATCAGGTGACGCAGCACAGAACATGTAGACAATGTCCTTAAATTATAAAAAAAATGGTAGTGGACGTACACCTGACGTTACTAAGGAAAGATAATGTATAATATACCATTTTTATCTATTTTAACAATACGAAACCGGTATCTGAAAACGCACAAGAAGATGATGGTGTCATGAGACAAAAATAGACAAAACATCCCATTCATTTCTTCACCAGTTTTTATTGGTAAAGTTTTATTCGTTTATTGTCAAATATATCTTTTAACTTGATTTGATTTAGATAGATGGCAATAACACTGCACGAGCCATATGGGTACATTAAAGGTCATGATGTACGCATAAGGTAGCTAAAAGTTAATAAAGATAATACACTTAAAATAGGGTCTAATTATTAGCAAATGTCGGTTATTCTGACTTCAGTTTAATGTATAATAAGGAAGTGCTCGATACTAATTAAAGGCGCTTAACGATTAATTAAAATTTTAGCCGCTAAAGAATGTTTTGAATAAGTTTTCCCTCAACCTCATCCCGAGGTCTGCTTGGCGGATTTTGATTGGTATCATAATTGACGTTAATGTAGATATGAATGGGAAAGGCCATTTACAAAACTCACAAATTTTCAGAAATTGCTGGCAACATAGATGTTCACTTAAACTATTTGGAAACCACTTTAAAATCATTGATTATGCGTGTATATAGCTTAATTACAACAGCGTTATACATTTCTGTTTGATATGTCTTGAGATATAAACTGGTCACTTTACTTCCAAACGACCCTTACGAATCACAAAGAACATAGCAAAATTAGTGAAGACAGAATTATCAATGTCCAGGGAGATCGATTTTTTATGCTTGTTTCTTCCAGTATAAGACATGATCTTGCTGACACAGGTTGAGTTGATGGCCAACAATACGGAAAGCAAAACTAACAGCGAAATCTGTTTTAGTCCGTGTACATCTAGTAGAATTTAACACACCAAATGTTCCTGTTTTCTTTTGTTGAATCACCACCAGTACTCTGAAATGAAAAGAAAAAAATGAAACAATAAAAAAAAACACACAAAAAAACACCAATACAACAATTGCAAACAACAATCAAAGGTTTGGAAGTCTTATGGTTGCGTTAAGCATAAACTGGAACAGTTAAGGAGAAAGTCATGTGGCTTGTACTTTCAAACTGCTTTATTTATTTTCCACACCAAATGGATCTGGTTGTTAGTATATCATTTTACTGTGAAGACCAAACGTATTTAATGAACGACGTAATTTCAACTGCCATGACCCATTGGTTAATCGCTTGTGTCATTAGCCAATCGGATGTTTCGTTACAAATATCATATGACACAACAATGGAGATTAAGGACATTTTACAAGCAGACAAAAAAACTCTTCGCCGTTTGCTGCATGGTATGGGATGCTCGGGCTTGTTTCTAAATGCAATCGGTAAGATTATTATATTTTATTGATGTGTGGTCCGATTTTAACGAGTACTTGCGTATTTTATGCAGTTTGCTTTGAGAAGCATGGTTGTTATGGTTTACGACTTCTTGTTCGACTTGCCAATTTTAAAATATGAAAGACAACTGTGAGGTCCAAAGAGTTTTCAGACAAACGTGTACATTTTCGTAAAGATAAATTATTTCTGCTTCGATCATGACCTACGCCTTCGTTGTATTCCACTTCTTTGCGAAAAAATCGGGGAATGAATAAGGTCACCATCAAAACAATGCCTGAGGGACTTACTTCCTTTTCTATTTATTCGTGACAGTGAAGGGAACTTAACTAGAATTGGTTTAAATTGCATATTTAACAACCACAGGATGCTACAAATCCCTTTGCTGAAAAATGGGTCTGAATCGAAGGTTTCAGTCTGCCATATTGTCAGTATGCGTTCCCACAGAGTCATGTGATTCCCTGCCGTGAGTGTGTAGTGCTAAATGTTATGTCTTAGGCCTTAAAGATTCTGTGTTTCGGGCAACCCGATCCTACCTAGTGAAAACCTGCCAACCCTTCAGTTTTTAGCGGCCATTTCGGGACCGCCGACATGTTTGTTAAGAATTTGTGATCTGCTCACTGTTAGGCCATCATTTTTTATTTATCTGATTTACATAACCGCCGACCTTAATTTCTGTAAAAGTGAAATAAAAATAAAAGGGATTATGACACGTTTTATTTTTGATGAAACCGCCGACTATGGAAATTTAGAGCAATAGAGAAAAAAGAGTTACAGGAATATCCTTACAGGGTGACGTAAACTCTTAGAAAGTTATGTGCATCTCATTATTTGTCATACTTATTTTGATGCTTGATTCAAATTCAAACAAATTCCAGTCTATACCAGTCAAGCTATCTCTAAACATATATAGTTCTTTAAAAGTGACCATTTATTATGACCGGATGGGGGGTCCAACTTCATCTATCTGTCAATTTTGCTCATATATCAGGTTTTGAGAATTTAAAATCGGTCATAAACTGTTAAGGATTTAAAACCAACTTTTTTCTTAAACTGTTGGCATATTTTTTATTTTAGTTACTCGCAATCTATTTACAGTATCTGAAAGAGAGAAAAGTTTTGATCAACACATACTAGAGTCTTATTTCTAAATCAGGTTTCAGAAAATGTGATGTCCAATTTCCATATTTAGCATGACTAGAAAAAGAGCCAATGAAATTGTGGAATACAATAGATCACATGGCTGTGCAGAAGGAAGTTGTCAGTTCAGTTGTGTACAAAAATATATTTTTGTACACAACCACTCAAAAAATACGATTTCAACTCGAAGGCACTCATTAGAGATTCTTTAGGTGATAACATGATACGACATTAATTTTATGAATAATAAAGTACAGTTTTCCTGTTTTGGTCTGCATACTTAATGATATATATACAACATTTTCTTGAACATATCAACTAATGTTTTTAGAAACCGCCAGAGAGAGAGAGAGAGAGAGAGAGAGAGAGAAAAGAATGACTCAAGTGAAGTAAGATTCTACCAATATCTGATACAAATATAAATCATTCCATCTTTTTCTTTTACTTACTTCAATAGAAATGAGAGAGTTAATCTGACTTTGATCCTCATCTAGAAAGTTTCTATCAATATTTGAGCACTGTACAAAAAAGATTTCTATCAATATTTGAGCACTGTACAAAAAACATTTCTATCAATATTTGAGCTCTGTACAAAAAACATTTCTATCTACTGTACAAAAATGATTAAAAATTTTCTGCCCATTCTGTGGGTAAAATATTGCAATTTAATTGTTTAAATGATTTTGCCTTTTTAATTAGTTTCCATTTATCGGAAAGCACTGCTTTCGACAAGTGTTTTTGTTTGTAATTTTTGATATTCTAATTTTCTACGATTGCATGCACTTTTGAAAGTTCTACATTATCTTTATATACCTGCAGGCTTATATTAGAATTTGTTATCCGATATCCACGTAATGCATATTCCTTATCAGATTTCAACCTGTCACACTCTGAGTCCCACCATGGAGGTTGGGTTAGAGATACACGTGCACCTTTGACACGCATACACAAACCAGCTTCAAAATAAATGGACAAAAATTTGCAAATAACCTAATTGATGTTGATATTAATCAAACTTTCTATTTGTAATTGGATTCTTT
Source organism: Solen grandis (assembly GCA_021229015.1). Taxonomy (NCBI): domain Eukaryota; kingdom Metazoa; phylum Mollusca; class Bivalvia; order Adapedonta; family Solenidae; genus Solen; species Solen grandis. The sequence continues at coordinate 16,387,501 of CM037787.1, read as the reverse complement.
CCTATTATCCCTCCTGGAATATTTTGTAAATTGCGTTAATTGAATATTTGGATCATTATTACCGGCATTAGCAAACTCTAAACCTTCAAAGTGCATGGATGTTATTAGGAAATTATCGGATCCATTATTGTTTAATAATCAAAATCTTGCATATTTTGGATAAGTTCTGTGGAGCAACCACATATCAACACTTGTCCCCTGATTTGATATGCATGTAGAATTTTCTTCACATCCCTGAAAATCTACCTTTAAGATATGAATATCAAATACACAACACAAATGAAAATAACGCATGGCCAAACTTATTTCCACAAATATTGTCTGTATATTTTTCTAATAAATCAAAGTTACTGGGCCCTTTATATTTTTACATCACCAAAATAAAATTTAAGTCATCATTCGGAATGTATCAAGAAAGTCTTTTGTTCTGGCAATGAGATCTCCAAACAGAAATATCAAGATCCCGGGAAAGTATGCTATAAATGTGATTAAACTCTTATAAAACCATTATTTTCGTTTGTATCCTCATAAATAAGTTTATGTAGCAAACTACAAAGAAAATGTCAGCGCAATTAAAGACAGATGGGCGTTCTTAAGAGTAATACAACACAATCATTCCATTGTTCGTATAGAAGTGATGTAAAGTTAAACTTTGTACAAATGGACTAAGGAATACGCTTTTTTCCGCCGCTGTTCCTAATACCTCGGTTAAAGTTTCAGAAAATGAATGATGGAAGTATTGTCTGTGTGTTTTTTCAAGCCGCAATATTCACGTGCATATTTTTTAATGCAATACTACTGTTAATGTTTATACTGGCCTCGTCCGGCTTCCTATGTATTGGTGGATTCTTCGCTCCCTGGTAACTGGTTGGTTCATCTGAGGGCGTGGTCGTGTCCTGTCCGTTATTACAAACGCCCCCCATTCTCCCCTCTTTGTCGTTTTGCCAATGCAGACGAAATCTTTCCCTCATGTCGTCAATTAGGTTTTAGAACTGTATATTCACTTTTGCAAATAAGGATTGCTTGTTTCCCTTTTCAAGTTCACCCATTTAGACATATAAGTATGATTTTTTAAAAATATTTACCATGTTTTATCTCAAAAAAAATTAAAATTTTAGAAACCAAAAAAAAGGAATTTGAAAATGACTGTAAATTCAAACATACAACAAGAGGGCCATTATGGATGGGATCGTCACCGAATACCGTTTTCCCAAGGAACACCACGTATTAAAAATTTTTAAATCTGGCCAGTTTTTTTTGAAGGGGAAAGACCTAAAGTTTTATCAAATTTCTTTCCCCAGTTTCAGAGGAAAGTCATTTAAAGATTTTACTATAAGGTAAATAAGCCCCGCCCCGGGGACCATGTTTTTTTATGGGTCGGAAAAA
>CM037787.1:16336015-16386015 GCA_021229015.1 Solen grandis | reverse complement strand
GTATATTTTCAAAGGTCTCAGTGGTATCAAAACTATTCTAACAATTTATTTGTTAAATGATAGAAACAGTATATAACACGAGAAACATATTTTAAACCGTTTGTTACATTTCAGAGAGTGTACAAGGCTTACTTTCCTAATATAAAAATGTATGCTTTGCCTACCACATTGCTGAAATATTTTCGGTTTAATAACGTTGCCGACGAGTATGTGCAGATTGCATCTCGTAACAAATTTGTAGCACACACTTTTCATTTCTGTCCGAACAATATACACTGCTTTTGGAAGAATAATGGGCCTTTAACACACTGATATTTATTTGTCTGCTCGACTACATAAGCAAGCGGCAAGATATGGACATGCAAGTATATCTAGTTGTTCAAATTTATCAGCAATTTCCATTTCAGTAGAATTCCTTTCTATTTTTCTGTAATACCATGAACGAAATATATCAATCTGTTCAAATAAATCAGGTGTTTCACGAATAAAGGGTTACTTCTGAGTCTACAAACATTAAACTCCTGTCCTGATAATATCTTTAACGTTTGCAAAAACCGGGCCTTAGTTACTTTTTAACATACTTTTAGTATGTTGAATATCTTTGATATCATTATAAACTTAAAAGAAAGAATACTATGGTAGAAACTGGTTACTTTCATAGTTGTAACTTTTCTTGATAGGCCTTAAATGAATCATATAGTAAGTCAGATAAGGTTCTCCCTGAAACGGAAAAGTTTTGTGGTGTGTGGTTTTTTGTCACAACCGACTTCAAAAATACATTGTTATTCATAATCCGCCTTGAATCATGAGCCTGAATAAATCTTGAAATTGTTTAGCTTTATTCGATGGTTTTGTCTCTAAAGAAATTTAAAAAAAAAGTTTCAGGTTTCAGAGATGCCTCAAAAGAATTGATATTTTATTAATCATTTAAGACACGCTATAAAAACGAGATTCCGGTAGCGGGGGTTATTTTAAAATTGAATTAGAAATTTGAATGACAGAAACAAGTGGAAAAAATAAAAATAAAAGCATGCCCCCTAACCTTGACAGGAGAAAGTATTGAACTTTCTTTTTCTCTTTGTAGGAAAATTGAGGAACATCCAGGAATAATCGCATGCCTGTGTTTTATTCGAAATGAAATAATTAATTTCAAAACAGCCACAATAATATTACTAAATCAAATAATGAATAACAGTTTTTTAAGAACGTAAAGAAAGTGCAGTTACAAATTAATTTTTGAGCCTCAGTTGCTCTTTCTTCGTATCGAACACAATTTTGTGACCAAAAATCCTCCAAATTCTAAATCATCAGGCGTCAGTGAAACAAAATGATAAACAACAAGCAAATGCATTTCATTCCAATAAGAGACCGTAGGGAAAACATTCTTTTGGTCTGGTGATTGTAAATTTTAAGCATGCACTGCAATGATTAATGGGAATATTCTCAATGAATGATTATGCACCTTTTAGTTACAAAATGTTACAAAATGTTGTGTTTTTTTTTGCGTGTAAACTAGATTATCCATTGACTTTCTCCTTCTGCACGGTGATAAAACATTACAGATAATAACTTCTTGTCATACTCCTATTTTTTTTTCAATACAGCAATCGAGTTCAATATCAAAACAAAACTCACTGGCGTCGATGTGACACGATATAATCCACATAGACACTAGACAGGAAAGAATTCCTGAAACTATTCTCTTTCGTTATCAGAGACGTTATAGCAAAATATGTATTTATCTCACATATTTTTCTACCCGATTTTGTATATCTGGCACGGACCGTACCTACTGCTGTATCGTCTGCAATATAACCCTTACGTTTTTTTTGGTGTTTTTTTTTTGTTGTTGTTTTCTTTGCGACATTATAAGAGTCATATATAGCGACGTCCAGTTAATTACAGGTGGAGGAAGACCCCGAAAGCATTGAAGCATCCGGGTAGAACCACCGATCCACCGTAAACCAGCTGGAAGGCTTCCTCACATGAAAATCCCGGGACTCGAGCTCACGCGCTGAGGAGCTGAGTTAGTGTTAAAGTCAGCGACTTTACCCTCTCGGCCACGGAAGTCACCTTAACCAAATTGGATACACAATGAAAATATGCATGTTTGCAAGAATGAATTATTTGTTAGTTATACATTTCATTACTACTGTCAAGTCATGGGAGACTACCAGAAATCAAATTTATTTGTCGATATGATAATATTTCACAAATAAAATGTGTATACCGATGAATTATTTCATAATTTATAGTAAATAGAATTTGCCCTCTATAAGACATAGTGAATATTGTTTTCAAGATTTTGATGTGTTGATAGATAGATAGATAAACAGATAGATAGATAACCGTTCCATTTCTGAAGCGTAAAATCAATCTTGGAAGTTAGTTCCCTAACCAATAACATTATAAAGTTCCGCTTTGTTTGAATAAATCAAAGCTAGGTGGCATGTTTATATGCATTTGAGTTTGTGCTATAATTCTTCGTTGGATTAAACAGAATTAATGCCGAGAATCTATTGTTGGAAATTCTCTAATCTAATCAATTCGTTTATGCTTCAAAGGCAGACTTCTGTTTGCTATCATTCTATTACATTCGAGACATTTACTTGGGTTCAAAGATTAACTGCAAGACAAAGATTTCTTTTGTAGATAATCAACAATGAAACACAACATGATTAACGACTGTGTTAAGAATGATTAGGATTTTTTTGTACCTGGCGAAGTAAAGAACTTACTCAATGGTATGCAGTCATACTAAATCTAACAAACGCTACGTTCGAATGAACGCCATGCCGCCGCGGGGACCTTATACCTTGGGGGTCAAGGTCATTTGAAGGTTAAGGTCATCTGGCTGGTAGAGCTCATCAAGGTGCATGCACCTGTGTAGGTGGAAGGACTTCCGTGTTATGGTCAAGATTAATGTTTTGTGACAAACAGTCAGACAGAGAGAAAAACAAACAGACGGCCAAAATCAATATGCCCCCTGATCTATCGATGCAGAGATATAAAAAAAAACTGATTGTGTTTGATGCAATTCATCATCTATCGATTCTGATTTATTCTCCGCTTTTTATAGCATTTCCTATTTCCCTTTCTCTCTTGCCCATCAGATTGTATAGATAGTTATATCCATACACACTTCCATGCTTTGATTTTTATATATAAATATATAATTTCATTGAGTCCCTCTTTGGTATTATTTTTCTCTCACATATGGTGTTAAGAGTATATAGACTTGCCTGAATTGCCATACTGAAGTTCTGTACTTTTTAAAAAAAGAAAGAAAAGGACTATATAAGCGATTTTTATAGTTCGTATCAGTGTATTTGTATTCATATTTATGTCACACATCATTGAATAAATATCTCAAAGTTTTAAACGCGTTCATTCGAACGTAGCGTTTGTTAGATTTAGTATGACTGCATACCATTGAGTAAGTTCTTTACTTTTTTTATTTATGTATTAATAATATCCCACGACAAACCCCATGTTTACTGTTAATCTTTGATATGAACTAGTCTGACATTTTATTTGGTTTATTACATGTGTCTATCACTATTTTTACTGGCACGACATAATTTGCTTATCTGTAAGACCCATGCGTTAAATACTTGCTTGTCTTTATCTGTAACTGAGTTCAACATAATATTCAAACAAAAAGAACACTTAAGATTATTTTATATACGTTTTATTTTCTCTTTTTGATTCTGAAATGAGCATCTGACTAAACGTAGCTTTACAATCATAGACATTTGAACATAATATGTAATGACAATTCGCTGAATTCACAATCTGATAGCATACATCATATGAATTATTAAAGACTGCATCATTAGTATGTTAAAATGGCATTAGGCAATATCAAAACATCTCATAGACACTCAAACTTCAAACTGTTTATATTGAAAGTCATATGTGAATTTTGAATAAATTATAAGAAGTGAGACAGATGACATGTTTTCATCTGAAAGTGAAGATTTAAACAGCCTTTGTTCTCTCGTGACATCACAAACTCAGCCCAAAGTAAACATAAACATAATTTGTATAAGATAAGTTTCATGTTTGTAAAATAACAATAATACAAAAATAACTCAACTCTCTGTGTGTGGCTACTAAAAGAACTTTGCGAGACTTTACTAATGGTCTCGACAACCAATATCCCAGGCATGTTCAAAAGCATAAACTGGAATTTGATAGGTTATGTCATTTTCATTACACAAGTTCCTGCCATGCTGTCGAATTCAAGCCAACATTGATGTCTGGAAAAATATAAATCAGGGTAGAGAACACATCGAACAATAATTAGGTATAAGAATAAGCAGGACAATGACGATGGTATAAAAGTAACAGAGTTTTCTTTGAGTGCGTGCATGTCTCTGAAAAGCGGTACATACGTCTTCTTTTGTAATATTGTGTACTGATATACAGCCACGGAAATAAAATCGTAAACGATCGCATGTGTAACCCATGAAGTTAACTCGACGTGTCACTTGACAGACACAATTCAAAACAGCACCGTTACACACACAGATGTGTAGAGTAAAGAAATCGATTGTATAAAAATAGTATGTTCGCTCACGCGATCTGTAATGGCAGTATATAAATATGACCAGAGATTGATGACACGAGCATGCCTAGATATTGCTTAAGGTGATTTTATCATTTTTGACGCATTATACACAATAATTTCAAAAATGCTATGCTATCCTACATTCACTTAAATCAGCATTTTCGGAAAATGTAATTTTACAGATATGTATTTTTATAGCAAAAAAATCATAAAAAATGCTAAAATACATTTCACTGCCATCATAAATTGATATTTCTAGCTAAACAACTGTTGACAATAACTTAATGATGTGTAAATTCATTTTATTTACGTTATTTATACATAGCAGTGGCAGCCATGCATTACCCATAATCCTATGAGCGTTTTTACACAGGTCATTCAGACTGGTGTTGACACATTGCATTTCCCGACTTTATTGTTACATCGACAGATAATTGGTGTACAAGCTATATTCTAAATTTATAATAAATGGAATAGTTATGTGAAATATATATCTTATAATACAATGTAATTTAATTGTCAGTGTAAGATAACGTGAGATTACGAGCCCACAATCCATGCAAACAATCGCAATAAAAATTTAGCTGATTATCCTATGAGGGCATGTAGCAAAATGTACAAATTAAAGATACTTCTATGTTTTGAAGATCACAATGTAGATCGAACCACTAAGGTCTACCTAATTCAATCTACATGACAAACCTAGATATTTTTTCTATTAAAAGAAAATCTTACTAGATCTTGTTTCAACGCATGGCATCTGCTCAAGACGCATCAGAAGCTCGCTGATGTGTCCGTTTACTACAAGGGCCAAATGGAAGAACCCATCACTATATTTTGTGTAATACAGTAGACTCGACCATAGGTTGACGTGTGATGTCACAAGCGTTATTGATGCAACACGAGTCGACGATTCTATTGAAATGGTAACGTTTACGGTTATATTTCCACGGCTGTATGTGATTAATAAAGTTTGAAATATATACCTCTGTTTATTCACACGCTAATAAAACTTATAAAATAAATATGGGTAATTTTTTTTTATGAAACACACCCTTTCAGGAAGGGGTATTTACCTCTTATATGCACGTGGATGTACTCCAGGGTACGATTTTTAAAAGCGAACAGTACTCGTTTTTTTGTGCTCATGCATCCTGTTTATTTGCAGTTTGAATCCCCATCAAAATCAGATTTATGGCAAAAGATAGGGATCGAAGTTTAAGACTTAATTATCATAATTTGACAAGATACATGTGTTTCATACTATAAAATATAGCCATTTCTTTAAGAGCACTTCCCTCTTGTAATACATTAAGAATGTTGTATAAATATATCAAATTAATTATTGTACAAAACACAAATCATATCAATCCGCAATATACAAGTCACGTGAAATGAATAATTATTGTAAATACTTCAAAATTATATTAGCCCTCTCCTTTGCCATTTAGCAGGATTGCTATCATGAATATCAAATCAGAATCATTTTGTAAATGTTTGTTTAACATCCAATTTTCGCCTGCAAAGCAATAAAACTCTTTTTAATCACTTTTAAAGAAAAAACAACAAAAATACTTATATCCTTTCTGAAAAAAGAAATGATGTAAAACGAAAGCATTCTTCGTCGTTTTAATATGTATATCGAAAATAAAACTTGAATAAACTCTAATACTTAAGTGTTTTAAAAATTTCATGGAAGAAAATATATATTGTTTAATGTTTTTGTAGTCCGAGACACATTTGTTTGTTTGTGCTTTCGAGCATTTTCAATTTATCAGTTGTCATTTACTAAACGTTTCTGCTGTTTTGTTTGGCGATTCTTTTCTGTGCCTGGATAAACAGCTTCCTAAATCTCGGGGTCTCGGATGTCCCGTTTATCACAGACGCATAAAAGTTACATAATATGTCCCAAGGTCCCAATGGCATTGAAACAATCCATAACTTATTTATCATATGGTGCAGTACGAAATAGGAACGAAACGATTTACGTTCCTTTATTACTTTTTTTGAAATTGAATAAGGTTAGCTTAAAGAAAAGTTATTTGATTTAAACATGGATACTGAATCTAAGTTTTAATCAAAAATAAAAAAACAACTTAAAATGAAGAACTCAAAAGAGAATGTTACAACATTCATATATAAGTAATAGAGAAATTAAGTACTGAATTCAGTACTTCCACTCCGCAATATTTTTAAGATTTAAGATGCTATAAAGTCAACATTTGTATCACTCCAGGGATAGATAAAATGCATATACCTTGGTTCAATTGTTGAGAGTCATAGCAAATAGTTGTGCTAAATTTTCATAACAAACTAAATTCTAAAAAAAATTATTTTTCTTCATTTCTCATATATTGGCTCTTGCGATGGTATATTTATAAACGGCCCCTTGCCGGTTGGTAAAAGGATCTTATTTTGAATTTATACAACTATTAAATGATTCGATTCTAGTTGTTTTTTTTTCGTCTTTTACAATTTTGAAGATACGAAAAGCATGTACCAATTCATTTTTGCATTCATCCAAGAACTTCTGAGAGTCAAACAATTTTAAAAGAAGACATTAGTAGAATCAACATGCAAGTGAACGTACAAAACAATGCATTTTATGTAGCAAATACCTTGAATTGATTAACAATTCATGATACGTTTGCACTGAAATGATAAGATAAAATCCTCTCTAATAAATTGGCCCTTTTGTTGTTTTCCGCCTGCACTTTCAACATGAAAAGGCTCGTGATTCAACTACTTGCATCGAATCGAATTATGGGCGTGAAGGTATCTAAGAATTCATTAATGTAACCAATGTCCATTTTTATGTAGAAAACTCAAGAGAATCGCGCTATTGACGGGAGAAAAAATATTTAATTAATTATTTAAAAACCTCCAGAAAAATGCAGTAAATTAATAATGTAAGGCACTTCACAAAACATATTTCGATATCGAGGGTTAACGGTTAGAATTAAATTAGAAACACGAAAGTCAGAAACAAGTGGAAAGGCAATAAATGCCACCTATTGATTTCGAAATCAGAGATGAGATTGGCGTATAATGTTTTGTTGTTGGTGTTTTCTTTGAAGTAAAAAAAAAATATCACTTGTTCACACTGTTTCATATATCAAGGCATCAATGAAATTATAAGGAAACATAAAATTACTGTGGAGATTCCTTTATTATAACACCCCCTAGACCGGCAAAGAATAGATTATAGAGGATTCCGTATTAAACATGATAACCATCTAGTTATGAAGAGTTTTTATATCAAGGCGTATATAACGATTTGTCTTATAACTGAACTGTGACAAACGTTTCTTATTGCAACAGGTGAGCGGACTGTTCCGCTTACAATATTCAGAATTATCAAATAATAAAAAATATTCAACATTTTTCAATAGCTCTTAAACATTTATTGCATTATTTAGGGGTGAGGTCTGCACACAAAATGTATTGCTTCTGTTTTTCTTATCTTCATTTCATTAAATGTTTTACTGGATACTAACTTTCTTTTTTAACGAAAAGCAACGTCTTTATTAGTACTATAAATATTGAACTTGCTTTCAACGTCTTCATGTTTGAATGATTGAATATTTAAAAGCATTTCATTCACAAATGTATTTCTGATGCGTTGCGGCGATCTTAATTTTCTAACCCATAACATGATTAAGTTCCTTATAGTTGAATAAACTAAAAATAGGTGACGTGTTTACATGCATTCGTGTTGGGGGTATAAATCTTAGCTGGATTAAATAGAATTTCTGTCAAGATTTTATCGTTGAAAATCATCTGAACAGAATTAATTCAGTAAAGTTTCCAAGACATGCATCTCTGCGCTATCGGTCCAATGCTTTCCAGACATTTCAAGATGTAATAAAAGCAAGATAACGCTCTTGAATAAAATCGACATTGAAATGTACAATCAGCGTTTGGATGAAGAAATCTCATATGTACCAGAGGGAGATGACGTTAAGAAAATAAAATGATTTCGTTTTTCTTTTTCAGCTATTGGCAATTGTCTGCGGTATAACAATTGTTTACTGGTAATCGTTGAAACGAACAGTTGAATATACTCGTTATCTTTGTGGTTGAAAATACATTTAAACGAAACTGTACAGTAAAATAAACGCTACCAGGACATAAATTGTGTAGGAAAACATGTACATGTAATAATCACGATGCTGTTGACACGGACAGACACTCAGTATTATAAAATGATGCGGAAAAGTTCAGCTCAGTTCAAAACTGGTTCATTTCATTGCTATGATTTTGTTAAATAATATAAGAAAACAAGAAAACTTTCTTTTAAGGCATTGGCATTTTCGTGGTATATGCCGTTACTTTTTTTTCTTCATTTTATTGACTCAGTTAATTCACAGATAGATCACCAGTATAAAAAGATTACTGGCAAGTATTTGTTTAATCGTATTTATGTCTAAGCTTTCAGCTCTTTTTCATTATGTCTTGCAGTTGATGGGATAGCAGGTCAGTGGTTGTACCCGGGTGCCTCTATGCAGTGGGGGTCTTCCTCAACATTCACTGTCCGAGCGACACAACAATAACATACAACAATGAATGATGTTTTTTTATTCATATTTCATTATGTAATACCCGTATTTCTAGAAGATGATATACATTTATTCAAATTACAACTAAAAATCATTATGCATTGATTTAGAACTGATAACTGAAATGAGACGTTTGCAGCAGAAACAAATGTTTCAGCGTTGCCATACCACGTGTGGCGTCATAGCAGCATTATTTGTTTAAAAGAAAAAATGCTGCTTGCGTTAGCTTAAAATGGCGTCATATATCACGTGGTTTGACCACCCTGTGTTTTGGCAAAAAGAAACCCTTGGAGATGCGTTGTTTGTGTATGAGATAATATATATTGTCTACGTTCATCCTGCTTTATATCAGTGGGCATTTGAGACAGTACGTAGACATATAGAAAATTGTCGAAACAATTCTTTCTCAATGTAGCAAACATATCCGAGGACCACACAATTCATCTTTTCGAAGAAAATGAAATAAACCTAACTAAAAAGGATGCGTTATTTACTGGTCAAAAGGATATGTGTCTTAAACTGAATCATTTATTAGGACTAAGGATTGTAGCTTGTTACTTTTTCACGGAGCCCTGAAAACTAAACCGCTGTTTTAAATGAACAACCTCTTTAGCATTTCTGTTTACATTACATGAAATATATCCCAATCGATAGTTATCACTTCATTCTTAGATAATCTAGCAACAGGTTTTATATTTGCGTTCCACTGTTTGCTGAAACGCATTTCCCATCCCCACGCTTTGTACCAGATCAATTTTGAGATATTAAGTCTATATCATCACAAAATATATTGGAGCGTATCTCGTAAAGTTTTCACAACTTTGGTGCACGTTTCGAAATCGGATGAGAATCTAGATTTGCAATCACTTTATTTGCAAACATATTATTTACTATAACAAATTTGTTCTTTCTACCTGAAGTACGGAAATATCTCTAGGACACGAAGCATTATTACAACGTTACGTACCTGTCCCATTTTCAAGTACTAGAATCAACAAAAAAATGCGAATCTTAAATTTCATTTTTACAAAACACGCCAATATCTTGACACCAAACTAACTTTCACTGATTTTTAGAAGTCATCCTAAATTTGTACCCAATCAGATTTATTCTCGATTTATTTCAATTGAACACCATCCTATTTCTAGTTTACCATGTACAAAATAGATTGATTTACATGTACTTGACAATTTCAACTGTTTGTCACCATTTAGTTTTACTTCTAGTCGGATAGAATCTATCAACAGATTTCTACAGACAAAAGAAGCATGCGCTCGCTGCGCACGCTTGGACCTTCTGTTGTCTGTAGAAATCCCAGGAAAGTATCCCCGCTTGTAAGAAATGTATGTATCTTGGTCTCGAAGTCCGAAAAGAATGTTCTGAATCAAATACTGGACTAAATGTCGAGTAGTAATGTCAATTAGGTCAGCATTGTGTTGGTGGCACTTTAGCAGGGATGACTACGGGATGAATGTAACAAAAGTTCGTAAAAAGACAAAGAAAAAAGACTAGTGTATAATGGCATAAAGCAATACGAACTTTACTTTAAATAAAGTAATACATGTACTATTACTTCGTCTCTATTTCTGATTGAAATATTTGGAATTCAGTCAGAAAGTTATTTCATGTATTTTAACATATGACTTTTATTGGTAGTGTATCATCCGTTCGTTCAAGAACAAAATACATACTTTGTCTGAATCCTGTATTGTGTGTTCAGAAATCGTAAATCAAAGCACAGCACGCATTCTAAGGATATATATTTTAGAAAGAAGGATTGATTATCAAACCATATATATCAAACATGGCATGTTGCGTTTAGGAATTTGATACATACTTATTAACATTTCACGTGCGTATATTGAAAATCATAAATTAAGAAAACAATGGCCTTTCGGCGTATAAATGCGCAGAAAAGTTAATGAGTGCTTACCACGGCAAGATATATACCATCTTAAAGACAAAAAGAAATCATGTATTCTCTACTCTATTTATTCAGAAGAAAAGAAATGTTGTTGTTGTTGATGTTGATGATGATGTTGTTGTTGTTGTTTTAAGGAAATCTTCATTTTGTCAGATTAGCACCATCTATTGACTTTGCAAATATGTCATATTCGAAACTAGAAGTTATACTTGCTTTTTACTATTTTATCTGCTTTAATGTAGCTCTTTCACAGATGGTAATAGAAAAAGATTAAATTCTAACTGTCTGTGTGTATTACGTCTATCAATACCCATCTTTAAATCCATCTTAAGATGTATGGTCACCCAGTGCAACATTCCGCGAAAGTAGTTTCTTCAGGCAATAGCGTTACGAATGATTTTGAACTTATATTTAGAATTATGATACCTACATTTAGTATTTATTTTTCCATGACTGAACACATTCAATTTTCGCGTATGAGCTAATTCTCAGCCTGAGCATTGTAACAACAAAACTGGGGAAGATTTGATCAGCAAGTACCTTATTCTATATTTAACCAATTTTTCTGAAATGGGCTTTAAATAAAATAGCGTTTTCCCGTGCAATGTGACATACGTTTTTCCAAGTGTTGTTTTTTTTCAGGAAGCAGAGATTTCACAAACCACGTTGAGAGAAGATTTTTTTTCTTTCGATGATTTTTTGAACGAGCTGTATTAAGTGTAAGGTAGTTTATCGTGTTAGCGGAAAAATATTGATTTGCTCCTTTGCATTTTAATCTCGTATAAAAGTCGAATACAGTCGAATAAGATTGTGTTGATGTTTTAAAAGGTTGTTTCCATGTATCCTGTTCGCTTGATAATACTTTATTGAATTGTATTTGTAAAGAACAGCACCGAAATATCGCAGCCATATTAGATTTAAATGAGTATAGATGTATAATCCCTCTCGCTGTTATAAATATAGTGATGACAAGCTAGTGTCAAATTCCCATAAACGCAACAAAATTTGTTTATGGGTTTCTTTATGTCAAATTTGTCGTAATAACTTGTAATAATGAGAAAGAATGCTATACAGATAAGTTTCAACAATCAACTTTATCCTTTAACGTTACATAATGCATGTTGTCATTTTTAGTTTTCAACTAGTTTTGATGAAAATCTACATAACATTCAACTGAATGTAATTCAACCATAAGACCAAATATGCAGCAATAGATATACATATAAGTCATTCATAGTCACCAAAATGACCACAGAAAAACTTCAACATATAACAACAGCTGTTTTGATATATAACATTCTCGTATTACTAAGCATCTAACATAACTTAATCAATGAACAGAAACGGAAGAACGATAAGATTCACAATGTCTGATCAACAGTTTACAAATCCGATTACGACAGCTTATATTTATTTTCTATAGCAGAGACAGAATGGCAAAGTATTTGAAATGAGAGCCCGTTTCATTAGTTGATATCTTCTGGGTGTGTAATAAAATAAAAGTAATGATATCGGATTGCCAGGGTAAACAAATAAATACAGCTGTCTTTTAAAAATTTATTGAGGTACAGACTCATTGTTTTCTTCGAGTAAAAATCTTCTCTTGCTCTTCGATGGAAACAAAACATAAAGGGTCTATTATCATAAATGTGCGTTGTTTTTAAAAATAAAAATGTACTTTTGTTTAATATATATTTTTCATATCTCAAAAAAATCCATTATATATTTTGGAAGTATTTCACAATCATAAACTTTTTTCATACTTTAATAATATCTAGAAAATGTTGTTACGTCAAAACCTTCTCAAGGTATTTGGGACTGTTTTAAGGTCAGAGTAATAATGATACACTTTATTTGTTTTATTTCATTACCAAGGATACCAATTTTAAATATTGATAATTAGTGTTTATAGTTAAACTCAATTTAGAGTCACACGTACCGCCCACAACTAGATGGTCGCGTTAGCTTTTTTTCGGGGTTTTAAATGTCGTTTAAGAGAAAAGAAACAAAACTATTCGCTCTAAAAAATACCATCAACAACACTACTTGTGACTTGATATTACATAATCTGCTCTGTAGACCATTTCATCAGGGTTTCGACAACTCTCTCTTGTTTCTTCCCAAAATAATGACCACATATGGCGCCATTGGAGCCATCGAGTTGTGAGAACTTGTTTCGTAGTCGATGCAAAATAAATAATGTTTAAACATTTATAAAGATTACTTTTTAGATTATGAATGCAAATTTTCCGACGCTTGTGACAGTTGTCTGACTGCTCACATTTCAGACATACAAAAAACTCATTTTATTCAAAATCTGTCTTGAATCATGAATGTAAATGCATCTTAAAAGTCTTAGATTCATGCAATATTTGCTCTTTTTAGAATAATGCTAGAGGTTTACGGTGAGCTCGTTAAATAAATGATTCAAGGATCTCCAGAAAATTAAAATTCCGGTAATGAGGATTATTTTGACGTTAAGTAAAACCATCAACTGCAGACACAATGGAAAAGGAGAAATAAAATGTAATCTGTATTACGTAATCAAACATCACTGAATTAAAATGAAAAGCCAAGCATATGTCGTTTTATTTTGTTGTGTGTGTGTGTGTGTAGCAGCTTCTCCCTAAAATGAATGGAACATCAATAGTACGCGGCTTTATTCACAAATCACTTACACAGTTTGATACATAAATATCAAAATCTATACCCAAGATGATTCATTATTTTCAGTACTTAAAGAGAAGTCATTTGCATGTGGCTTTGATTTGAGTTTCATTTATTAGATCGCTGTTCCGATAATTATTTCATTTCACAAAGAAGTTTAAGTTTTCAACAAAAAAATAAAAATTCAAATATTACTATCGATTTATTTTCTATCTGCAACGGCCGGTATGCAAACAGAAATAAAAGAATGAAAAAGACATATTGGGTAGAATGAAGTTGAATAACCTTATTCTTGACCAGGGCATGAAGCAAAAGAAGCTATAACTCCAAGTCAATGGATACATGTATCTATACTGAAGTCTTTTAAAGCATTTTAAAGGACCATAGGGGCACAATAGGGGCACAGTCCACCAATCTTGCTAAAAGTATATTTGAAAAATAAGAAAATGTATTAAAAAAAACATGACATGCATAAAATAAATAGATTTAACATGCCGGCTAGAATTCATGCTTTCGCAACTTATGACGTTTTTTTTTAAAAAAAACAAAAAAAAACGTTTTCTGTTGTAATTATATTACAAAAAAAATAAGGCGTTTTATATCTTTGCTCGATTAAGCCTGGGCACGTTCACCGAATTTACAACTTTTACACCAGGTCAACAGACTACTTGTTTCCATCTATCGATCTCCCTTGGAAGTCTTTCACACCTTAATGGCAGCCCACATTTTGGCGCCACGGAATTACACCGCCCTCTCATCTACACATCTACACATTTACACCTGGGTGAAGTGAAACAATACGGGATAAATTTCTTGCCCAATAAAATAAGTGGTGTCCCTGGCAGGACTCGAACCCGAGAACTCTCGATCCCGAAGCCACTGGACCACTGCTCATATCTTAGTCAATGTCAGTCTTGATGTTATGCAAAGAGCTATCATGTCAATTTTCAACACACACACAAAAAGAAAGAACGCTTGCTATTCAGTGTGTTATGATGATTAAGTCAACCAATAAAGGAGATCCAGACATGTCCAACTTTGATGTGTTGTGTCGTTTTCATTACATTGGATCCTATTATGCTGTCGCTTTCAAGAAAATATTTATGGCGCTTTGGTAATGAATACTGTGTAAGAAGGGCACAGTAAAACGAAAAAAAAAAAAAAAAAAAAACATTGAAAGGAAATGATTAGGTTTCGTAACGAACTATTACGACTGAGAAGATATCGAAAGAATACTTCCAGATGGCTCCTGCAATGGAAGACAAATGATTTTCAAATAGACCATTTCTATCCGAAATGAAATATATACTTGTGTTAATCAACGAGCACTCGCTGAGAACATAATCTTCGCGCTGATGTAAAATTCCACACGTTGTTCAGTAGGATATATGATTGGTCAGTTTGAATCAGCGCATTATACCGGATATTGATTGCTGAAACCCCTGTTAAAATGGCTATAGCGCTATAGATGATATGATTAAATCTATATCGTTCCAGATGGCCGGAAAGGAAGAGCGTCCACCCTATTATCAGCAGATGTATGCTCGATCTCCAGTAATCTTTCAAAATGGTGCTGGTATAGCTTCCTTGATTCATTTTGTCATTCGGCATGATAAGGTTAGTTCCGTGACTAATTGACCCTGTAGTACAATGTGACTGATTGTGAAATCAAGCCATATATCTATTGCATAACATCGCAGTAAAATAGCAAAATCTCTTACCTTATAATAAAAATAAGCTGAAGTTGTTTTTCCACCTGATTAATAAGAAAATGTAAAGTTTATAATGCCCACATTTTATCTAAAACATCTACAAATATGATAAAAGAAACAAACAAAAAACAACAAAAAAACATTTAATGGCATTAATACATCCTCATAATAAAGGGTATTAGCTTTTTGATAGGCAAATCTAACATAATTTGCACATCAATTCTCTTATAATGGTGCTATTGTTAGAGATTTATCCAATTCTCAAGTTACTAACAAAAGAAATATAGACTTATAGTTAATATTTTATATAATTTGTACCCCGCATCAAAATATAACATACATCATTAATTTTGATTGTTTGTTTGTTGGGTGTAACGTCCCACTGACAGTATTTCAGTCATTTGGAGACGATGTCTACTTGAGACAGATATAGTGATGCCACACTGCAGCATCACGCCGTAGACATGTGGCATGATACCACACCCGGTCACATTATCCTGACACCGGGCCAACCAGTCATGCAACAACCCTTATATGCTGAGCGCCAAGCAAGGGAACTATAACAGTACCGTTTTTTACGACTTTGGTATGTCGCGGCCGGGATCGAACCCACGACCTCCCGCATCAACAATAAGAGAATGAATGTTTTTGCAATAACCAGAAACATGACTTAACCAGAACTGTCACTAAAGGTGATTAATATCCCCGCATACCGCCTTGACACGACGGGCTATAATTTTTACAAAATCAGTGACATAGTTTCCTGCACTTGTCTGCTTTTTGGTATTAAAATGATAATCACTATTCCAAGGCATTATGCGTAATAAAAAAAGTTACTTGTTTTCACTAACTGGACCGACCCTATTTTTCTTGTACCAACCCTACACTTTTTTTCGTAACATTCGGGCTATTACGGTTTCAAAACACTGGTTTTCGTCACTTCCTCTTAAAAAAATAAGGCAAAAAAGGAAAAAAGTTTAAAGTAAAAAAAAATTCAGCCGACCTACCGACCCTATTTTTTTCGGAGATGTAAGTGGAAATAAACAACTTTTTTTCGCCTTATCAATAACAGCTACCAAACTTCAGGTCATGTGAGTGCAGGACAGGACGTGACTGGAACTAGTGATTGGAATCAGTCGAAAAAATATTCGTCGATTAATCAGAGACAAAAGTCACTGATTAATTGATTAATCATGATTAAATACCAAACATACCATGTTTGGAGTAAATGCCTATTAAAACCCTCTTACTGTACAACATGAAAACAAAGTATTCTGTACTATATAGATTATATAGATATGCATTAGGTGTAGATTTTAATTTCTCAAATATTCAATTACATGTATAAACATTGAACCGCAATAAAGTGTAAGAGGTTACAACCAGAGGCCAACGATGTGCGAAGTGCAACTTTGCGAGTATCAATTTATCAAATTAATAGAGTTACCCAATCAGATGCGCGTTGAAATATTAACAACACCCTTTTTTTGGTCAATAATTCGTCAACGAATTATTTTCGTCGTCATCGTCACGTCAACTAGTAACTCGTCACTGATTCGTTGACTTTATGATTAATCATCTCACCACTAACTGGAACGAGTGCATTTCCTATTTAACCCACACTTCACTATGTGAAGCAGTAGTATATAATTATCTAATCTACCACCCGACAAGAGTCACCACTGGGATTATGCACTAAACCATATGTTCATTCACATGTAAGGAAAATTACTATGTTTGCATTATTCTGGAATTATTGACAGGTAGATTAACGAATATCTGATAAATGAGTCTCGACGAAAACACACACAGATGTACGTAGGCCTAGTTCAAATTACAAATCGTCCCAAGTTCCCCATCCACGAGGTTTATTTCAACCTTTCACCTCTTCAATATTCCATTCTCTCTGAAATAGCTACTCAGTCATTATTTTGTTTATGTTATAAACATTATATACGAATGTGTGGGAATACTGCAACATACGAATTCACACAATCTTATCACATATATCCGATATTCTGTTTATTACAGACGTATGGTACTACTATGGTAAAATCTTGGGGGTCCCACCGGTAGAAATACAATTTCCGAAAACAATTTATCAAATTTTGCTACATTCAAAACAAGTAAGGGGAGAATGTGTATAGTGTAAGGGAATTGAAAATACACAAATATATGCAATGGGTATTATAACTATAATATAGAATATATGTTATGATTCGACGCTGTCTTACCATGACCAAAATCAGTAATAGAGAATGGCAGCAAGTCAGTGCCGCGGCAAGATAATAAATTAAACATTTTGTCGACATAAGGCGGCATCCGTGAGGAGTAGGTCAAATATCACGATAAGGAGGGACTTCGGGGCATTCTTAAAGTTTTGGCTCTGCTGATACATTGCCGGTTTTTATGAAACATATCCACTTGCCCGTAAGCAGCGCTGCATTTAACTGTATGGTTTATTTTTTGCTATGCAAAACGTGCTAATCAAGTGATGTGGTGTGCTTTTAATACCATAAATACATTTCAAACAATTCCTTGAAATATTGTTAGATATTTTTACTCGATTTGTGGCTGTCTGAATTAAACTGCCAAGTCATTTTAAGGAAAAACAATTCTCAATGGAAACATACATAGTTCTATGTTTAATTTAATAAAACACACATACAAAACATTGATTTATGATCATATTTTGAAAGTAATAGCCGTATATATCGCACATACCGGATATATAACGTAATTCACAGACACATATACAATCTATGTTGAAAAATACTTTACTGCCAAGTCTGGCCAAAAAGAAATTCGTTTTTATTTCTTTTCTAAAGTTTCTGATTTTATATATCTAGTTAAATATGATGCTTCATAATTTCACAGTCAAACCTTTTTAGTAGTTAGTCCCCCGTCCGGATACGTCAAATTCAAAACACCAAAATATCACTCGAACGCAATATCTGTGCAAACGGCGACTTGAAACTTATACGATATATATTAACTTATATGTTATGTTGTTTTTTTTTATATATAAAAATCAAATTGACTTGAATAACATAAATTTCATTATCAGGATATTTTTTTGTTATCGTCAGTGTTTTTTTTTTAATCATTCCCTTTTATTTTAGACATTTATTTGAATGAAATTGCATCATCCATTAATTATGGGTTGGGTTAAAATAACCCTTCACCTCTTCGTCATATAGACGTGTAAACACATATTCTACACTATAAGCTCGGCAAAAGAAAATAGTATGTGTCATGTACCACCAAAGTCACCCAGTCATAAAAATATATAAATGAATATTCATAAAGTAAACGGTTAACCGAGTGTGTCTGTTAGCATCTCTGTAACCGGTAAAACGACATATGAATATCTCATCTCCTTTACATATTCACATTTTCTGAGAATCTCTTAAGCCTTACAATGAAAAGTCTGTTTTAAGATTTTTAAAACTCATCGTGCAATACTGTGATTTCCTGAAGGAGACAACAAAGTTAATGGCTTTTCTACCGAGCGGTGGTGCCATTTTAATGTCTATGGCGGGAGAAAACAATATGTCTGCAATGCTGTAATTACAGAGCTTAACATTGAAATGGTTTCTGAAGAATTATTGCTTTGATATTAGCTGTAGCTACATTTTTTTTTTTAGTTTTATTCGTTTTTTCCCAAATCTTAGGTCATCTTAGAAAAAGGATATGTACCAAGTCACTATAAAGGACCATGTTAAATCGCTTTAGTATATTGTTCGTTTGTTTGAGAAAAAAAGTCTTACCGACATAATTTCCGTTATTTGGGAACATTTCTGTCATATTGTGATATAACGCCGGAGACATGTGTCCTGATGTCATACCCAGTCACATTATCCTGACACCGGGTCAACCGGTCCTGGAACTATCCTCATATACTTCAAACGCCAAACAAGGGAGCTAAACCAGTACCGTTGTTTACGACATAGTTATTTTGCAGACGAAGATTGTACCCGCGGTCTCCCGATGCCGGGATCAGACGCTGTAACTCTCGAATATTGAATTCTAACCGCTTTTCTATTTAATGGTAATAATACTAAGAACGAAACGAAAACAAAATAATATTACGTCAAATTCGTAATATTGCGTGTTTCGAAAAAAAGTCACCCACTTTGTCACCAACTTTCACTTAAACATTTGATTTATCAGAGTTTTCTACATCCGGGGCTCGTTTGTCATGTGAAATGCATGTTTCAAAAGCCTTGTTTGCCTGTCATTCAATGTCGTTTTATTAAAATGCCTTTGTACAGAAAGGTCACATTCAGACAAACCGCCAGTCTCACTGCGTAAATTTGAATAGATATAGAAAGGAGGAATAATTCCTTGCCAGTTTTAATACCGTAATAGCAAATTGTGATATTGACACTTGGCGTCAGTTACATTTGACTTTGTTAGGTACCAGTGTGGCCATACCACGTGGTATATGATGATTCTCTAGACAAATGTACAAGGTTTCCAAACATTCGGGGAAACCTTCAGAATTCGTGAGCATTTGTTATCACGAACATCACTAATAATGTTTCCCCGAACATTTGGAAATAGTGTATATCTGACAAAAAAAATCATTAGGACCTGTGTAAAGCACCAAATTTCCGCTTGCATGCACTGTATCGTATAAGATTGACTAAGATATATATATATATATATATATATATTAGTTTTATTCTTTAAACCGAAAGAAAAAAATGTTGCTTGTGATAGCTCAAAATAGCGCCATATATACCACTTGGAATTGCCACACTGGGTACTCTGTTTTGAGGTATATGCGATTCCGAACAGATGTATGTTCAACCCTTTACATCATAAATAGTCATGTACAAATTGACGACTTGATGAATATTAATAGACTTAATTTAAATTGCATATGAAACAATGAATTTTCTTTGCCATGCAGACTATATAGAATTAGAGCTACAGTAATGTATAGGCAAACTGACGGGACTCTGATTAGAGAGCTTCATTAGGAGCTGTCTTATCTTTTCAAAATTAGTACAAATAAAGTAAATGGGTAAACAATATGTTAAAGCAAACTACAAATAGTAAAAGTGGCCTTTTAACTCCGCCTTGGACAAACACTATACAGTTCCTCAGAAAGAATAATTCCCAATATCAATCAAAAGAGAGTGACTCGCAAAACTAATACCATCATTAATAATTAACATTAATTGATTATTTCTCAAACAAAATGACTAGTTACTCTTGTACACATTACACTGACTAAGGAGGGGATAATGGAGCCACACGGCTCACTTTTAATCAGTATTTTACAAAATATTATTGCAAAATACGCGGATGAATCTAAATTCGAGACAGAAAGGCTAAACTATTTGAAAAAAAATCTCTTATCATCTGATATCGCTTTGCTTTGTAATAAAATAATAATTATTATATCGAATGTATGCGGAAGAAAACGAAATACTGTAATCTTCTAAGTGCAATGTAATGGAGAGCTTGAAACTAAGCTAAACCCTTTTTGTTTGATAGGAAATATTGGAACATGCTCTTGATATACACATCTCATATTTTGATGTTGTATGTTTTAGTATTTTAGAGTTCTATATTTAGGATTCAATCAGGTTATATTTACAAAGTGTATGAGCGGATTTTAAGTATCACTGAAAGCATTGCTATTACTTGTGGTCTTTGGCTAGTGCTGACTACAGACTTATTGTACTATCGGTGCATGAATGAATGAATAAAATCATAGGGCCATTTCACCAAGAACTTTTCTGGTCTCGATATTACCTGATTTTTTTTTTTTTTCGATAAGCTACATTTATTTTTCGAAAAGAAAATAGGGAACCAGCGAGCACTGTAGATAACTGCCATATACCTTCGGGGGAAGATCTGCCGCGATCGAAAAAGTGTTCGGCTGCTGTTTTTAAAGATGTTGTAAACAGGAGCCGATCAAAAACCGTCGTCTCGGGTCTGTCATAGGGTCCCCATGTCTTGCCCACCCTCTGGATCTTTCGTATAGCCTCTGTCGCTCTCTACCGAGAGGTACTTTCGCGTACTTGAGCCCCGGAAACGTGTCCTTTGTTCGACCCGATAGGATCCCAACCATGGTCTATTGTAGGTAGTCAATCGAGTCAAAAAAGAGGACGACAATTGGGTCGATAAAAATTGATTCATCGGGGACAATATTGTCCAGATCGGGCCGATTAGTAAAAAATAATCATTGGTGAAAAGGGCCCTAAAATACATATGTCAAAAGATGGCTAAGGTAATTATCTTTCTTAATATCATGTTCGTTTAATATACATTAACAATGTGGATACTCAAATTATTCAGACTATACAGTGGCATATCGTGTTCTAAAAATGAGTTTATCCCAATATTAATATACAATTTCACACAAAAATGGTTCATGAGAATATATTATTACCGAAACAATAGATACAGATGGACATTTCGAGACTTTGGGTCCCGTGGGGCTAAAATACCACCTGAAACATAAGGAATAGACCACGTTTGTCCCAAACGATATTTCTTTGTGTGAAATCGTTTTTGTCATCGTGATAAGGGACTGGTTTTTACATCGCATATCATACATAACAAAAAGATCCTATGAGAAATCCAACATAAATGTATATTGAAATGATCTAACAACAGAAGGAAGTGCAAAAATAAGTCATCATAAAATAAACAAAAAGAATATAACAGGAAACTGGACATTGCATAAAATAGGGAAATATGAACAGTAACGTTTGACATTTAAACCTTTATTATATTTACTTGCACTTGCATACATTAAAGTTAATCTATCATTAAATTGTGATCATGGTCCATCAAGCGAATAAGGGAATTTTATTGTAAATGCAAGCCTTATAGACTTAGAGCAAAATAGCCTATAACTCCAACTCAATAGATGCTTGCATCTGCACTGAAGTCTCTTTTTAAGCATTCGAAGGACCGTTATTGTGATTTAATGATGGGTATAATACCTTAAACTTCATCTGAATTTCATTTTGAAAATGAAAAATCAAATCAGGTCGATTTTAGGAATCGATTACTCAAGTATTTTCTAATTAACCTGGACAAATATGACTGAGAACATTGCACGTCATTACCATTGTAGTGTAAAAACGAAATCATTTTTTAAAACTACATTTATGAACATAACATAAAAATATATAGACTGAAAAGTTCCAAACTAATAAAACAAAAGGCAGATCTTGAGACCATTTCCTTGTTTTTCTCCATAATTACAACATAGAAAACGTATTGTTTTCTTGCCCTAGACTTTAAAATGGCATCTCAGCTCGGAAAAAAATCCCATTGATTTCAACGTCTTCTCCCAGGAATCATCTTATTGCCCCAAGAGTTTAGAATATTTACAAGATATTTGAGGTTATGGCTTAAACGTTGTTTCGAGAAAAGTGAAATATTTGATTTCACTACTTTGATAGTCATTCTTGTGTATAACTAGACAACCAAAAGGGGGTTCCATAAGCATTATAAACGGTCGAATGAAATGTTTGAATCTTCGTGCTTATCGTGAATGATGTACTCATCTCAAACAAATAAAGCCCTGGTTGTCGAGTGCTAAGATCGTCCGCCCTGGGAGCGGGAGAACGTTGGACTCCAATCCCCGATTCCCGAAAGCGAAAATTTCCTTTGTTTTTCAATCAATAAAATCAGTAAAATAAAAGGCTTTCAACCAATTAAACCAAAAATAGAAGACTATGTAAGTCTCTCCAAAATAGTAGACTATGTAAGTTACAGTTATTGAACTTTATTTACTTTAACACGACTTAAAATGTTTGTCGGTGATAAATCATAAAAGTTTGTTTTCAAGAAATTTACTTTAGTAAACATTTACAAAATGTAACACTGTCCTATTTTTATCCTTCATAGAATAATCATGGAATTACGGGAAAAATATAAAATATACTTTCTATACTATGTGTAAGCTCCGCTATCTGTTATTCTATGTTAGGATAACTCATTACCTTTTCGGCTTTTTGTCGTCCCTATTTCACATTTCTCCCGCCACCGTAATACAGAAAACAAAAGCTCCTGCAACGTTAATTTGATGTCGACAGGATGGCTGGAGCCACTGTTATCAAAATGACATAACTTATCAAATTCCAGTTTACGATTTTGAACATGTCTGGGACTTCCACACTGGTAGTTTGGATTATCATTAAATACTAAATAGAATGTACTATAGTGGACGAAGTCATACACGGTTCTCTAGATTAGATTTCCGTAAACCCAGAAGAATTCTCATAGTCTGGTAAACCAATCTTAAAAAGTTGATAAAAAAGATAGGTGCCGGTCTTTTGTGTGTATAAGTGTTTTGAAAAAAATGACAGTGATTAACATTTAAATTTTATATGGGAAAATACGACAAATAACAAACAACAGTATACAGTCAAACCATTTAAACACACACATACACACACACACCCTAAAGGGAGATGCAAATGGTTGTCTCTGCATACAGGTGGTACCAAATTCAGGTTTAAATCTATTAAACTGTCACATTCAAGAAATTCAAATTGTGGTCTCTTAATAATGGTAGTCTCTTATTACAGGTGGTCTGCAATCTTGGTTTGACTGTGTTCATGTACACGAAATATTTTTGCGATACTGAATTCTATGCCTTTTACTATCTTAGTTTTCTGCAACGTGTTCTTTCAATGCATTTCTGACATACAGTTTACGACGTACTCTCACAGACTTCAGATTTTCTCGGATATTCCATTTATCACAGACGTATAAAAGTAACATTGAAGATATTTAAAGATCCCAGTGGTATTAAAGCTATTTTCGAAATCCATTTGTCAGTTGTTAAGATACAGTAAAGAAAACAAAGAATAATATGAATTGTTTAGTACTTTTTGTATAGTTTGCAAGATGCACTTTGAGTAGTCTATGACATTAATGATATTGTAATCAGAGGCATAATGAATTATATTGTCTTACTGTTTCCTTGGCTTGAGGGGGGGATTGATATGAAATGTTAATGGAAAAGACGCCACAGAGCTCGGTTCAATACTTCTTCAATTACGATTTTAATATGTTTACGAAGTTAATCAACATTAGAAAGATTGTGCATTGTTAATGTCAAAAGAATTCTAAGGAACTCATTTAAAAAAAAAAAAACAGGGCAATAGGATTATGGTAAAAAATGATTTATTTAATTTTCTCACATGTTTATATAAATTTTGAATTAAAACATAGAAAACAGAAAAAGGTGGATGAGAAAAATGAATGAATATTAATCACATTACGTCCCTGGTTTTCAGTATTTGAGATTTTATGATATCATTCATCTTTCGTAAATCAGATTTTAAATCATTTTTTTTAACGTTCGTCACTGAAGTAAATGCAGTTACAAAATTAAAGTTTGAGCCTCATTTGCTACTTCGTTTAACGAAAAATGTTCCATTATATCACTTAGTTCCATCTCATTTAGCTGGCAGAAGGTGGGGACATTTGAAATGCCATACTGTATCAGGCCGTACTTGAACAGCAATCCCGGTGCCAAATTCTGAACCATGTTTTGTATAAAGAGGTTTCCAAAAACAACATATTAACAAAGATACAAAGTTTAGGTAAGATCTCAAATTTTGCATTTGAAATACTATTCCTTTGACATTTATGGGTCAAAATTCGACTTTTTTGTTGTTGTTGCTTTTTAAAAAAGATCAGAAATCTCGTGCAACTCTATTTAGTCATCAGTGATAAAAGAAAAAGGCAATGCGATTAATAATAATTTTCTTTTGAGCACTATTGAGTATTCTGAGAAAAAATATTCATCATTGTCGTCATCATCTCACCAATGAAATGACGTACTACTGTAACGTCACATTATTCTGACACATGGCTGACTGAACCATTTATCTCCTTATGAAAGCAACCATGTTCTTTTATAAACGCCATACACGTATATTGTACCATATTAACAACCGGTGTGTATTAATCTCTTTGCTGGGACACGGACCAATCGAAAATATTAACCATTCTACCGTGTATTTCTTTTAAGTACATGTACTCGTATATGCATTGTTTAATATAAAATAGTAGTTCCCATACACTGATAAAAGGCATTATTATTTCTTTTAAATCTCAAATGACATTGACGAAAAAACATTTATTGTTTTTCATTTACAAATGTATTTCTTGATTGTTACAACGTTCTTAATTTCGGAACCCATAATATGATTAAATTTCCGATCACTAAAATACATATAAGGAGGTGACAGGTTTGCACGTCTTTGTGTTTTTGGTATAAATCTCAGCAGAATTAAATAGAAATCCTGTCAAGATTCTATCGTTGAAAATCATCGGAATAGAATCAATTCATTATAGTTCTGAAAGGCATGCCTGTGTATGATATCGGTCTAGTGTATAAGAGATAATGCCTCTGAAGAAAATCAACAATGAAATACAACGCAATCAGCAATTGGATAAAGAAATCTTATACGTATCCAAGCAAGAGAAATGTTTCTGGGAACCCCTTCTCCTTTTACATTAAAGAATAATTGTCTTGAGCTGAAAAACGTGTTTTACTGGTAATGGTTGTTTCTAAAAACAGTTGAACGTATTCTTTCCACATTTGATTTCGAATGGCATAGTTTGTATAAGGACTTGAAGAAAATTGCATATCCGTGAACGATTTTTTAAAAGGAAAATTACGTAATATAAAAAACATGAATGTTTGCTATTGAATTGTATAAAAAATGAATGATTAAGAGTCATCTGATCACCGTTGGAAAAAAGTAGGTCTACTTGTTGAATTTTGAATTATTTAAAAACGTCAATTTATCAAGAGAAAGAAATTAAACAGTAGAATTGCATTTTAAGTTGTCAGTGGTTTTAATCAGTGCTGACATATTGCAAATTGCCATGTCGACGAAGAAGCTGGATTCATTTTTACATATCTATAAAAAAGGAAAAATATTATTCTGGCAATACACGTATATTAGTAATCTATCTCAACTATTTGGCAAATATTGTCATAATGTGTACAAACTGTTATATGACTTAAAACGGAAATAGATTACTGCATTAAAGACGTTTTCAAAACTTGCAAACGATGAAAATGGTTAATCTACCTACATTTCGTAAAGTTAAATCAATTTATTTCGAAATATTTTCTGCTTCACAATATTACTCTGATGAAGATTATACTCAACTTTAAAATATATTAGTTCTCTAAGATGTGTTACTGTGCATCTTAAGTATTAAACTTTGTTTTAATTGTAAAGATGGTCCAGGTTTTACAATAAAAATAAAAAAGAACAATGACAAAGCAAAAACAGTACTGTTATTTTTCGGACTTATTGCTGTCAGCAAATATGCTCAAAGATTTTCAAAAGCAACACATTGGGAAATTTTTCTCTCTTTTTTTTATTTTATTGTTGTTGTTTTTTTGTTGTTTTTGTTGTTGTTGTTGTTCCTTTTTGTTTTTAAGTTTTTAGATCATCTAAAATTGTAATAAGGCATATTGTAGCAATAGATTGATGCATGTTTCATGACATACTTATCAAATAAGATTACCGGTTTTCCCTGGAAAATGCACAACGATGTGTAATATCTTATTAATACTTCTATATATCAATTCCAGCACTATCGATCGAATAATTACAAAAATACAAATTTAAAATTCCTTTGTTCGACTGACTGACTGACTATTTGAGTTTACCGTCGCTTCGACAGTATTTCAGTCATAAAGCGATGTCCAGCTAATTACAGGTGAAGGAAGACCCCGAATGCACGGAGGCATCCGGGTAGAACCACCGACCTACCGCAAGCCAGCTAGAAGCCGGGATTTGAACCCACACGGTGAGGGGCTGAGTCCTTGGTTCGAGCTTTTG
This sequence comes from Solen grandis, assembly GCA_021229015.1. Lineage (NCBI taxonomy): Eukaryota > Metazoa > Mollusca > Bivalvia > Adapedonta > Solenidae > Solen > Solen grandis. Next base: position 16,358,728 of record CM037787.1, on the reverse strand, counting down.
ATCAAGTTCCTTAATACCAATAATTCTGGTATAATAATGATAAAGATGAGGCCAATCTATACACGAAAATAAAAAGAAAAAAACCCTTCCTCTCTGTTCCTCTTAAAGAGAGACTAAAATCACTAATGTTCCAGCATCAGTATCTGTAATTTCTCAGGGAATGGCAGTTTATTTAACAGTAATTTGCAGTAATCCAATTTACGTGTAGCGAACTACACTTAGCTAAGTCACATGTCGATAACACAACAGAAATACTTAAGGAAAGTACCGATGTTCAGATAATTAAGCAACTGCATCTTGAGAGATAATATGCAGGGAGATAAAACGTTTAGTCCAACAAAATGATAGACTTTCTGGGACTTCAGATTAAAATATGATTGTTAGAGGATAAACTTTCGCCCCTCTCAAAGATATCATTCGATGGAGGCGCTAGACGGCGCGTTATCAAATGACAATTTTGGAAGCGGATCAAATTTCCAAACCTCATAAAAGAAGAGGAAAGCAAACAAAACGTTCCCTACATCTAAATGATTGCCTGGGATGAATGACATTCATGACCAGCTCCTTCATTTCGATGCAATCAATTTCAAAATAACATTGATTGCTTTCAGTGGCTATGATGATAACGCTGATTCTTCAGAAATCTAGACCTAAGTTTGTTTTGCTTGGTTTGTTCATTTGATGACTTAAGCAATGTATTCGCCTTCTTTGCCATTTCTCTGAAATCAATTTATTTTCGGTTCATACAGAAAAGTCCGTTTATACTACGAATGTCCGAAAGTAAGATTCTAGCATAGTTTTCTTTCATTTTCGTTACCATGATGTGGTAATTTGATTTGATTTTTTTTTAATAGCACATTTCATAAGAATTTCTGATATTTTCCTGAATGTAAATAAGACAAGTGTTTTTGTTACAAATGAACAGAAGTTTAGTATGCAGTAAACTACAATATACGTTTCCTAGTATTACAATTCAAAGAACATAATAAGAGTACTTCCAACTTGTGCTTGAACAATTCTTCAAACGATCCATCCTTTGTTTTGCACACTAGAAATATATCATCAATTGCTTTATTTTATCAGCCCGGACATAACCATTGCCTACGATTTTGCCAATTCAGCCTCGCTTTGCACATTATCATTCAATTAATGGAGTGATGCATATAGGGGAATTACATTTTCAGTTTGTGTTTGGTCACGCCCACCGACAGAATTCAGTATTTTGATGTGACGATGTCACACATGAACAGATTATAAGTGCGGCACACATGCAGATTGACTCGATTGAATGTCGCATGGAACACACGCAGTGACATTAATCCTGAATCCGGGCACGACCATCACTGCAACATTCTTATATGTCGCGCCCAAGCATCAGGACATTACATCAGATTTTAATGTCCCAGCATGACATACACGTACATAGGCAAAACAATTTTGAATGCGCCATCCATTGCCATGTGGAATTCAGATGAATTCCATACATATCAAATGGACATTAATTAAATTCGCGGCACACATTCAATTAGATCATTAGATTAGAATTGCAAAATTCACGACATTGGAAATTAGATTAGAAATGTGGTAGAAGAATAAGGGATGATTTATTAACGACATTACGAATGACATCAACAACATAAACAATGTGAAATATACCGTAAAAAAGAAACAATGAAGTTATGGAAAAAAACTGTTTAAGTAAAGTAAAGAAGTCGCACATTCAAAATCTATTCCAGTCGGTTTTGGCACAAAATCTATGTCCAATGTTGAATTTGTATGGCGACATAAAACAACTTTGTCAAAATTCTGAATTTCAGTGCGACATTAAATGCAATGTCCACAGTTGAATGTATCGACATTCAAAACAAACAATGTGGATTCTCTGTCACATTAAAAAATGGCCAAATTAATTCGTCCCACTCAACCTTGTAATGTGTAGTCCTCGAATTACAAATTGGTGCCAAAAGCGTGAATGCGTGCTGCTACACGAACATCTGAATTAATTTCCATGTTTTGCAATTCAAATAATTAATTAACGCTGGCAATTAAAATTAATGAATGTCGTAATGTCGCATGCGACATTAAATCTGATTGTCTTTGTTTAATCATAGAATAAAATCTATTTGTCGCGAATGTCGTGCCGCGACATTCAAAATCTGAATGTCCAATGTCGTGAATGTCGCGTACGACATTCAAAATCTGAATGTCCAATGTCGTGAATAGTGAGAGTTGAATGTCGTATGTTGTATGTCGTATGTCGAGCCAACTTCACACAGCCCATCAATTACTTTATTTTTTATCAGCCCATTTAACGGTTATATGTACATGTTACAGTTATATGTTTTAATTAACGCCCGGACATAACCATGCCCTACGTTTTGCCTAACCTCAGCCTCGTTTTGCAAGTTATCATTCAATTAAGGAGTGTATTGCATATAGGGGTAGTAATATCTATGTTTGTGTGTTTGGTTCAACGTCCCACCGACAGTATTTCAGTCATTTTGGAGACGATGTCTACGTGAGACAGATATAGTGCTGCCACACTGCAGTATGACGCCGTAGACATGTGGCATGATACCACACGCAGTCACATTATCCTGACACCGAGCCATCCAGTCCTGCAACTACCCTTATATGCTGAGCCCAAGCAAAGGAGCTATACCAGTACGTATATTTATGTACATCTCATCATGCACATACACGATACAAAGCAAAACAACGTTTAAAATAATGCATATGCCATCCCATAATCCATGTGGAATTACAAAAGATGAATTATTACATATCAAAATAAGACGAGCACTTAATAACATCTGTGCACATCAATTTAGTATCATAGAATAACAATTGATCAAAATATACACGTTTACACGTAAAATGATAGAAATGTGTAAAGAATAAGGGATGATTATAAAACAATACGATAAACAGCAACAGAACATAAACAGTGACAATATACCGTAAAAAAAGAACAAATGAAAGATATAGAAAGAAACTGTTTAAGTGCAAAGTAAAGAACGACGCCATCTAAACTATTCGTACAGTTTTGGCAAAGAATCTTATCAACGTTGAATTTGTATTGGGAAACAATAAAACAACTTTATCAAAATTCTGCATTTCAGTGAATAGATTATAATGCAAAGTAGTCTTACAGTATAATTAATCAAACATTACAATGAAACAAAACATGTGGTTCTCTGTCTACTGAGGTATAAGTAAAAATGGACAAAATATATCTTCTTCCACTCAAGCCCTTGTAATGGTTAGTCTCAGTACAAATTGGTGCAAACAACGTAACATACACTAACGTAACACGTAATATTTCCATGTTTTTGTATTGTAAATAATTAATTAACGCTGTCAATAAATTCAATGAAGTCAATATCGTATGTACATTAATCTGTTGCTTTTTTATAATCATAGAATAAACACTATTTAAGGGGTGTTTTGCTTTAACTTTAGTACCGGTGTCATCCTCTGATAGCTTTTAGAAAGTGTAATATCATCATGTCGTGATAATAGGTACTGTCAGTTGCCATGTAGCCAATGCAAACAGATTTAAACGCTGTTTTATTACTTTCACGGGGCCATTTATTCTCAAGATAATAAATAAAGAAAATATATTAATTCCTATAAAGAAACATAAATCAAGATCCTCTTTCTCTCAAAGAAATCTTTCTAATAGAAACTCCAGTAATACAACACGGCAAAAGACATTCAAATTGACTGAGAAAGACACGGCCGCTCTCCGATAATGTTTTAACGTCTCCGATAACGTAATCAAATAAGACTGATTGCCTAAATCTAACTTTTTTTTTTTGTCTTCTATTTTGCGAAATAACGAATGAATAAATCCGCAGCTTTTATCGACGTCTATTTCTATGGCCTCAAACAATGCTTCCACCCAAAGTGAAAATAATGAATTTTCTATTGAATTTATACCAAGTTTCTTTTCAGTTGGAAAATATCTAGTAAGAATCCCTCTAACAGCTATCATTACATCTTTAATGATTTGTATATAATACAATTATAGAATGGTTCTCTGCAATTACTGATATGCAAGCTATCTAATTAGCCATTCATTTGATATTCCTGAAGGCGTTTGCCAATTTTCGTCAATTTTCGTATATATTTTATGTCTGTAATGTCAAACCTAATAGCTTGCTAGACAGTACGTGTTATTAAATATATTTTGATGTATGGTTTTGTTAGATACTTTACGCCCCTTTTATTAGATATTTCAAATAATACATATGTACCATGTAGTTTAAAGATATAAATGCTTAAATATCGACTGCCAAGGGTAGGGTCATCCTATTATTTCTTTTGTGAAAAAGCAAGAATTGATTTTTTTTGTCGATTTTTTTTCTCAGATTTTAAAATGATTTTATACTAAGAAAAATAAGAAACACTTGAGATAATAAATTTGTTTTAATTACGGTACCATGAACGGGAACATGTAAGATATATCGCGCATGCATTCAAAAGCTATCGCGTGCGTACGCGATGACTAACGCGTTCGCCGCAATAACCACCGTGTTCTCACGTAGTATATATCGCAATCACACGCAGTTATTATCAGGTGCGCACGTAATATGAGAATATCTTCCAGATCTTTTTACGTAAGCCACCGTAGTCGGTTTTCTTGAAGTATGATCTTTTCTCATGCAAGACAAATAATACCTGTATTTGTTTATTATATCGTAAACAACAACTGCTGTCATATTAAACCTTAATGATCTGGTAAATTATAGTCAAGTTTGTATTTCTGTCCTAACTGATATTTGAGATGCTTGCCGATTCTTGATGAAAGAAATTTATGCGTCTTCTATTTTTCTGAAAAAACAACAACATTAATCATGCTTTATTCACGTACGTTAGCAGAGAGGACCCTATTGTAAGATACGTTCTGCCAATTATGATTAACTTTAAAGGTCCATTATTCTTCCGAGAGCAAAGTATATACTTCGGACAGAAATGCAAAATGTGTGTCACAGATTTAAGAGATGTAAATGCGTATTCGTTGCGTTGACAACATTACTACAATGCATAAATAAGATAGAACCTTTCATTAAAGATAATTCAATTGTTACAAAAAAAAAACCGCTTTGCATTTTCCGCTTATCCATTTCTAGCTTTTTTCGTAGATTTCCGTTATTCTCCTTTAGCGAATCGTACATTTGTTGATGACGTGCAGGTCAACAATTTGTAATTCGGCGAAGGTTTTTCAATTTCAAATTATTTCCTATTACGGACCTTCCTCGGGGGAACTCGCCAGTGCAAAATTAAACAATGAGATTTGGCATCCATACAAAATAATAGATGGCGTAATTTGATCAGTATTTTCAATGTGTTTATTTTGTAAAGACATTTGCACTTTATGTACCATTTGCATCAGTCTACAATATGCCAATGATATTTCATCTTAGGTTTTCATGAAAATTGTAACATAACTCACGTAATGTTCTAACACTTAAAAAAATGATTATGAGGTTCTTGTCGTTGCCGAATGAATACTGTCTTAATCAGCACCAGAGAAGAGTGAACTCTAACATATTTTGTGAGAATGAAAACATACAAGAGGGCTGCAAATCTTTGCATTCAGTCTTACAGAGATGCCCTTGAAATAAAAAGAGAGAAAAAAATAACACACACACACACACACACACACACACACAATATATATATATATATATATATATATATATATATATATATCACGCAATGTTCCAGGACTATAAACCTCATACGGTTTCACATCATACTTCTAAATCAAGAATGTAATTTCTTTGGAAGAAATTATATACGGAGACAGTCAGAAAATGTCTACCACGGTGACCCAATCTTTGATTTCTTTATTGAACACCACTTCTGCACTAATGAAATGTATTTTATTCGTTTGTAATGCCTCAGCTCGACTCAACCTATAACATCATAAAATTAAATCAATAAAATTTCTTGTCAGTTTATTAGCCGGGCAATCTCAGAGCTCCACTAATATGCTCAAGTATACACTGGGGATGCTGGTGTGAGGTAATTAATCATCGGCCTATGATTTACTGAGGAGTTCTTGGCCTAGATTAGCATTTTCTCCACAGGGACGGAGGCGCAGTAAGCAAACATTTTAGGCAGCAGCAACATAGAATTCTACCTTATACGAACAGCGTTTCTAAATTAATCTTAAATGAACTAAACACAGAAGCAGTGTGGAAAGAAAAATGAGAAAACACCTAAATAAAGACGATGTACAATCTGAAGAAATAGGCAATAATAGCTGTCAGGAAATTCTATTTCGTATACCGAAATAGAGACACAAAAGCTTTGGTGTTTGCAACCAAAAGCGTTTTCTTAAAGTTGTATAACATTATTCAATGTAACAAAATTGGAATCAATGCTGATTGAATTTAGCCCTTCCATTTTGAAAGAAAACGGTGTCCTGGAAATAAGGACAATGATATATACAAGCAAGGTGAAATTCTAATATTTATCGAAAGAAAAAAAAGGTGACTGACCTCCGTTTAGAATGATTGAATAACTTTAAGACTTATTCACGCAAAGATATTCAGCAAGCTTATCACTAGGGGAAAAAACATTACAGAAAAGAATGATATTCTTTCACTTCCAATGAGCCTGACAACGAAATGAATCAAGAATGCTTAAGCAAAGGAATAAAATCAAAGACGCCGTGACAGAAGCTGATTGACAATTTTCGATAGGGTTTACGCGAAATAAGTCCCGCCATTTGTATTCTTTGAACAGCCCTGAATAGTTATAGCATAATATTCATCACATTATCAAAGGCAGATCAGCGAAATGGGGCAAGATAAAACGAAGAATTGATTTCGACTGTCAATCACGGTAGAGAAGGCATCAAGATTGTCAGAAACGTTTCGAAAGTACTTTCGATATATCTCATGAGATTTTCTCCCGAACTGAAGTATAATTGCGTAAATCCAAGGGAAAAGCAATGAAAAGAAATCAACATATTTAGTGGCTCCCTTTGTGACGAGAACGCCTTCTTCCGTACATTCCGTATAAAGGCATTTAAGGTTCAGAGAGATGGGGAAAGCATTTGTAATCATTGACTAATACCATGGCTATAGATTTTGCTCCTAAAGTATCCCTCAATGAATTGTTAAACGTCATGTAAAGAAATATAATTCATGGGGTGATTTGTACAATACGGTCGATTAATAATCATTTGATGCAAATCATTTCATAAAAATCATCTTCAAATCATTCTAATATTTTATTATACACTCGATAACTTTAAAAACGCCTTTTTCATATGAAATCATTTTTCACAGGGTGACCCCTCTTTTAAAATTTTCAATTTTCATTGGTGATAAAATAAAAGTAGGGCATAAAACATTCGCAATTTATTGCTGAAAAATGCCCCATTGTTAATGTCTCTAAATAATCTAAAATCGAGTGAAAAACGCGAAATTTAACATTCGACACTTTTGCAAATTGATGCCTTTTTAATATCCTTAATTGTATCAATCACACTATATTTATCTAATTCATTGTACATATATCTTTAATTTTGTATATACATATTCATATTTTGTGTTTACTTTTTTTTTATTTACTTCGGGCCTAGCCTCGACATAAATTTTCTAAGTTTATTTGTCATACTTTTCATATTCATTATATTTATTTATATTTTGTTTCAGGAGGCGAATCAAAATAAGAATTATTAATGTTGCTATAATTTCAAAACTGAATAAATTTGAAAATGATTTATTTGTTCGTAAAAGTGTAATGTCACTTTTCTGATGCATGCAAACTCTACTAAATTTAAACTGTTTCTTACATTTTATTTGAAGACCCCGGCTATGTTCAATTTATTTAAGGATTCATAAAGAATAAACCTTAGAAAGGAAATGTCAAAAAAATAATCCTTTCAGAACCAAACAAAATTGGTTGAGTAGTAGATATCTATTACAAACGAATAAAATACATTTCATTGGTGCAGATATGGTTTTCAGTAAAGAAATCAAGGATTGGGTCTCAGTAGTAGACATTTTCTGACCGTCTCGGAATATAATTTCTTCCAAAGAAATTGCATACTAGATTTAGAAGTATGAATTGAAACAGTATTAGGTCTACAAGCCCACAACACTGAGTGGTGTGTATATTTTCTCTTTTATTCGAGAACGTGTCTATAGGAATGAATGCACATATTTGTGGTTCATTTGGATGTTTTACAACCGTTTTGTCCCTCACGAAATTTGTATTTCTCTATTTGTAATTCTATACCGGACCTCGTCTTCGTTGGAATCAAATCTCCATCATATTAATGAGGTTTTTCTGTGTAAATCATGTTTCCTTTATTTGACAGAAATTGTCAAACTTGTATGGATTATGGGATATACATCATTACGCAATGAAGATAGCGAGGTCGATGCATGGCATTCGGAATTAATTATCTTTCCCAGAATGTATTATTTCAATAAAGCGGCGAAGGAAAGAAAATATTCCAGTTAGAATTTACTGGAAGAATCTCTTTCGACAAGAATAAAGACGATTTTTCAAATGCAGTGCTAGTAACTAAATATTTAAATATAAAAATGCGTTTCGAAAAGTTTTATATATAAAAAAACGAAAGTCTTTATATTTGCTTCTGCTGTTTGTTTTTGTGTAATCTGCTGAAATCAGAGGTCACACATGTTGCTGTTTTCTGTTTGTTTGTTAGTTTTGTTTGTCTTATCCTTTTAAACAGATAAGAACAAAAATGATCCAGACACATTGAATTACCGATCGCAAGTTTCACACGCACCGTGCCTCATTGTTTTTATGAATGATATATTTTATATAGACCCCTTGACTAACAGTGTTTTATTCTCTTTCTTTCTTTCTTTTTTCTTTCTTTTCTTGTATTATTATTATTAACTCTCAAATCATTATTAGTATTTATTATGTGTTATTATTGTGACAAAGAAATACATGTCGCATGTCATAATACAATTTGAGATACTACACTGACGTCAAGCCTGGCGTATGCACATTGATTTAACATCCACATTCCTTTTCACCGTCTTTTTATATCTAGTTTTAGAGAGCGCTGCTAAAAACTTTCAGAGTGTTCTCCCCCTGATTCATTAATATTTATAGATCTATCAATTTTCCCACGGTATGTAATGATACTGCAATGCATTTGTGACGACAGTGACTAGATTTATGAGTTCAATTAACTTGTCTTTACTTTTTGTTCAAAATATTACTTAACCAGCTTTTCGCGTATATTCTATTTTCATCAGCAACGGAATTTTTTATCAAATATTTGTCAGGTTTGACGGACATACAGAAGAATAATGGTTTTCGTTTTCTCTTTCGCTCTATTGTGACAATGACGCCATGTTGACGTTTGGACGTACTTTCACCCCGATAATGTCAAATCGTTTCCATAGTAACGATTTGTATAAAATATTTGGAACCAGGTGTTCTCTTTGTCTAGCGTTTATGAACTTTTATACACAACAATCAAACAGTTTGAAATACTTTAAATGGTTTCTAAAATATCGCTAATATTTCCTGTCAAAAAAATGTCTTTGCCAAGATATTCAAAAGCAGAAAAAAACGTGAAAATACATTATTAGTATTATGACATTACATATTTTGCCCTGGGGAAAACAGTTCCCAGAAATTACCCAAGATGGAAAGTAGTTTTTCATGATTTAACAGCACAGCTTACACTTTATTAAAGTCAAATAGAATTTGATTATTTATATTAATAACATCATAAATGGAAGACAATTAAATAAATATATATGTGCTGAAAAGTGTATCAAATTAAAGTGTTAGTCTGCAAGTTATGATGATTCTTTGTTCATTTGTCGTTGAGACATGAATGGGAAAAAGATTGTGCAGTTGGATTTTTAGTATGTAATTAGATATTTTCAACAAACATTTGATTAAATCTGAAATTTTGTGTTTAATTAGTCTATCTTTGGAAATATATTAACTAGCTGACAGATTAATTTCCTAGGCATTGCATACAGTTGTGAATTAACTATCAATAAATCAAGTTACTTTACGATTTAGCAATTCAATTAAACTGCTATTATATTAAGATTTTCAAAATTTGATATAAATACATGAATGATGAATGCGAAAATCGAACTGTTCACAAACATGTTCACCTATGCCTCATGTACTATAGACACTGCAGATACATAGTTTTCTTATTGGAGTTAACATCCCACCGACAGTGGGCATTTGGGCATTTGGAGACTGTGCCTACTTGAGGCAGATTTAGTACTGCCACACTGCCGTATCACGCCGTAAAAACATTATCCTGACATTCGACAAATCAACCCTAAAAGTACTGAGCGCCTTTTTACGACTTCGGTATGTCGCAGCCAGGGATCAAACCAATGACCTCCTGCTCCTGAGGCAGACGCTCTAACCATTGGGCAACCGTGGACGGTCCTTACGGATTCTTTATGTCTGCATCAAAAAAGGCATATTCTTGACAACAGGACAGGACGAAATTCAAGTTTTAAGTATTATTTACTGCTGTGTGTTTTTTTGTTGGAATTGGAATACGTTATGACGAAATTAATTCAAATCTTTAAATTCTTCACATTATCTTGACACCAGGCCAACTAGTCCTGGAACTACCCTTATATGCTGATCGCCAAGCAAGGGATCTATATCAGTACCATTTTAACTACTTTGGTATTTTGCAGCCGGGGATCGAACCCACCTTAAACATTTGCCGAACAAGGGAAGTAAACAGGATCAATTTCTATTACGAATATAATGCAGGTTATAAGAAAAATAAAAAAATGAACGATACAATAAATAAAAATAAAAATACAGATTTAACACATGACAGTATCTATGCCTAAAAACAATAAATGATATGATATTTTAGAGTTTATATCATTGGCAAATGTTACCAACTGTATAAATCCAAAATGTATAATTATACAATTTACATTTCTTTTGAAAACGTGTATGCCAGAATCTCTACTACCGCCATTGACGCTACTCTGTAGCATCCTGGCCCACAAGATCGGTAAAATCTGATTAAATCACTAATACATGTAAATATCAGTTTTCACAAGGCATGGCGGACAGACCTATGATGTATCGCATGTACGATGCAGATCGCTCAGAGCATGGACCATTGACCCGAGCATTAATCGCAACGTCTCTGACAAGTTCCGTACGGTCGTAAAATGGACATAAAGACAAAACCATCAGCCGTTGCACTTAAGAGGCAGGGGTTGTGAGCTGTATCTTTTTCGTCTTTTATTGCTGAATAAAATGTAAATGGAAGAATTATTCATGAGCTCAATACAACTGATTGCTTCTGGTACTTAAAAGTAATTATAAATATAGTCAAATTTACGTGCTGCCGCGATAATGAGGTTTCAAAGAAAAAAGTAGATTTCTTAAGGAAAGGGAAAACTGTTAATAGAAATAAACTTCGAATCTTATTTCAAATGCAAGTGTTACTGGACAATGTGGTAATAGTCACCAAAATGACTGAAATACTGTCGGTTGGACGTTAAACCCAACAAAAATATAAAACATGCTTCCCGTTTTTCTAATATAACAGACTTCATTGAATATAGAGCATTTTGAATAATGATTCTTATGATTCTTAGGTATGAACTAAGTCGTCACACGACAGCTTTATCTCCGACAGGGCTCTTTTTCTGCACCTAATTAAGGAACGAACGATAAGTATTGGCACTCAAGGGCTTTCCTCCATCTTTTATTAGGAGGGTGAAGTTTTATGACTGCGCAACGATCTTGGCGATAGTAAACTCGTGTACAAAACGACTGGACAACAATCATGTCAACAGCAAATTCATGTACAAAAGTACAAAACAATAAAAATGAGTATGGATTACTTTTGTTCCATACTGTATGAAGTGATCTACATGTATTTTATTACTATATTACTTAAGGCGTTGAATCAAAATTCTAATGCGGATGTTTACGAAACACACACACACACACACACACACAAATATAGCACTGAACTGAATATTGTTATCAGATGTAATCTCTATTGTTCAGTATTTCCAATAATTGTACATATATCTGAAAAAAATAAATCCTATAAAAAGTATACAATAGCAGAATGGTTGGTAAATTATGTCGAGATTTAAATTTCTTGGAGATTTCCGGTTTGCGCCGTATAATCAGGCTGAGATTCGATGAACCTTACAACCATGTCCCGTCCTGACATTTATTTCTGAGATCATATCTTCTCGTATAGCCATTTAAGCTTCAAATCCGGCCCAGTCGGGTCGAATATCTCTTGTACCCTTTCAGATTTCTTTTCCGCCAACTTTACGAACAACGAAATAAGATTGCTGTAAGTCCTGTTTATCTATCGATTAATTGATTAATTGAAAATGTAATTAAGGCTTTACAAGAGGGAGCGACTTGTGTTTTACAGCGTGAATAAATAAACGTGTCTCTGAGTGAAGAAAAAATACGAACATCGAACTCGGGAATTGCGCGCGCATCAGTAGTACTTCACTGTATCTAGAATCTGAATCTATTCTAGGAATAATCGAATTTAATGAACCTCAATTAAGCTTTACCGAAGAGTTAATAAATTTCTAATCTCACGTAATAGCGTCTTACAGCAGAACATAGCGTGCCCGCGGTGATTAAATGGAGGGTAACAAACTGCGATACAGGGTTTTGCGTCAAATCACATATGATGCCTTTATTCCGTGAAGTTGTCATAGGAAAGTAATTATACCTCTGACTGCAACCCCAGAAAGTGTTACTCCACAAAATTCAAGTATAGAATTTTTGATTTATTTTCATGTTATCCATGACAAAATCCACAATATTAATCAAAGAGGAAGGGTACCTTTAATATAGATTGATTTGGACTATCCATTGTTCCTATTGATGCAAATACCAGAAGATTTGAATCAATTTAAATCCGAGAAATTTCAAGTGTATTTGTACACGCGACACGATCCTAAGCTATATTTATGGGAAATTTGCATTTTGTCTACTTTATTTACAGTCCTATGTTCTATCCCATATCAGATAGGATATAATACCGTGCTTTATATGAAGATATTTGTTCGTTTTTGTGGGGCGAGTATGTGAACTTGAAGATTCGATTCTTTTGAGTTGCGTAGCTAATCCCAAGGGGAAATTAAATATTGTGTCTTCAAAAAATAAAAAAAATAAATAAAGAGTGAGATTTTCACTGTGAAATTAAGAAATATAGTTTTATTTACATCGCATAAATCTACTCAAAAGCATACGTGCTAGGAAAAATAGATGATTAATTTTTGTTTCAGTGAATTCATCGAGTGAGGAGTGTTGTAGTATACTGAGTAGAAAAAAGGTATTCCTGAATAAATTTTTTCTACAGGCGCGATTTCATTTTGTAAGACTTGTGTTGTTGTTCGTCCTTAAAACGTGAATTTAAAATTTTGAAACGTCTTAACATTCCGTTCCGTAAGAAAATGGTGTTTTCGGTTTGTGTATACATATTTTATCATATCAGTTTTGCACTTCGTACAGTAAACTCCTCTCTACAACATCAAGTTCTAAATATCACTGTCTGGGCGTCACTAAAAATTGCAATATATTTTCAAAACAATCGAATTTGGTAGCAATTTATGTATATCTCCAATGCATCTCCTATCGCACAATTTGCAGAGACTTTTGGCATTTCTTCTTACATCTAAACGTCACCAAGAGCATGATGAATGACTTTCGTTGTAAGGTCATTTTAATAAAATCAGAAGTATTGGTCACGTCGGAGAAACAAGGAAGAGTAATTTTATTGCTTTGCAAAATATATTGCCAATAATGTGGAAACTCGCATCGATTTCACTTCAGCTAGCTCATAAGAGACAGAGGTTTTTACTTCGCCCTGAATTTCCGGTTGTTAGCCGGAAGTATATTTTCATTAACCAGAATCTCGTTAACTAACTTCTAGCTTTAAAGACAAGGGCGCCGCGGTCCGGTGGAAACTTACGCGACTGCTGATACGAAGGTTGTAGGTTTGCACCCCAGACGTGGGCAAGGTTTTGTCATTTGTATAACACAGTATTTCTGTAAAATACAGCTAATTGCAAGGTGGGAAAGAAATTTGAGTGTACAGACTGGCACTTGAACACAAAACTGTAAAGGGCAAGGGAACGACTATAATCACTCAGCCACCATGATAATGTGACTGGGTTTGGTACCATGCCACATGGCTACGGCTTGAAAGCGCAGTAAAGCAACCCTATCTTTATCTCATATTCAGTTATGCAAATTACAGCAATATTTTTTAATTACTTACTTAATTTACTTATTTATTTTAATGTTTATTTTGTTTTAATAATATAAACGAGTATTCCCGTTTCAGCATTTACCTTCATGTTTATACATGCATGTATTTGGACACATTAGATACGAGGCGGAATGTTCACGGTATGCATATATGCATAGTTCCATTAGAGTCAGTACAGAATTTCCCAGGGTTTTGGCTTTGTCATTTGCTTTCTCGCTTCTCCCCCCCCCCCCCCCCCCCCCCCCCCCCCACATCATAAAGAGTCTGATAATCATCATCAATCATCAAACATTCCACCAACTTCACTGCTTTACTTTCTTGTGATTTAGTCTCCCCCGTGCCACACCACACAAAATCGATGGGGGGCTGGACTAATCTAGGTGCAGTTATGACAAAACTAATTATCTTGACAATGGATTGGGAGCCGTAATTAATCTTATTTAACATGCTACCGGGCTCCACTACAATCGCATATTCCGCTCCGTATATAGAAACACGCAGTATCCGTGATTTGTAATTTATAGGAGACTGTTTTCTATTCATTAATGGACTGACAGTCCTGGGTTCAGAAAAATGTGAACGATATCTTAGTAAGACTATAATCATAGAAATTTAATATATCAATTATACAGAGAGATGATTAAAATGAATAAGTTAATGAATAATTGATTAATTGCAATGACAATTAAGTTTCGTTCATTCGTATTGTACTGGCAGTTCAATTTTGGGCTATTTAGTTAAGATTGTTATTATGGAACATATCATTAAGTTATACTAATGTGTTTTACTCTGAGAATTAAAATACTTCGAAGATATATAGGGGAAAATGTTTCATTATAAACAAAGGAATTAAAAAGTTGATCAGCGCGTTGTTATTGTAAGTCTCATTTTAAATGTGTCGTGTTCAAGTGACTTTGGGTACGAATGGTGTTGGTTTAAATCTCGGTGAGTTGCAAGATTCATCCTCGACTTTCTTGAAACGTATTTATCCAGTGGTGGCAAACACGACTGTGAGTTCGAAGCCCGTCGGGGACAGTGATCTTTCAAGAACTTCTTCTGAAGCGCATAGTACTGGCCCAACCCCGAATTCGTCGGACATCGCAAGTTTCCAGAAATGGTCTCCCAATTGACGTAAAAACAGATAAAAAATTTAATGATGTAACCCATGTTTACCATTGAAATTAGTCTTAATAGATTGCATGGCAATGTTGTCTATTGACGTAAAAGCAAAGTGTTTATATAAATGTATCAATTAAACAATTTGTAAGTACTTTGCGTGTTCTTCTTTCTCTGACGCTACGCAGGCGTTATCTACTTGCAAATGAACGTCAGAGTTATGCAGAGCCTACCGCCGTAACGAGCCATAATTACAATATTATCTCGATGAACTAAAAATAACAGTTCCATAATTATAGCCGTTGTGTAAGTCTAAATGGCCCACTGTAGCGATATCAGTAAAGATCAAACGACGTTCACCATAAAGCATTGCGATTTCGTTTGCCATGCATGGCAGAATTTAGCAGGAATAACAAACCTATTATGCATAACTGTAGTTTTCTTTACATAACAATTTGTTTAGCTGTACGACTAGTAAAATAGTAAGCTATACTAGGATCAAGTAAAAGTACAATAAACCCCCGTTTAACAGACCACCAACGTTTCGAGTAGTCTTTAGAACATGGTTTAAGAGTTTAATGATTTCAGTCCATTTCGTCACAACGTATTCAAATTTCACCAAACAACACATAGCGATAAGTAATACTTACATTCTTAAATTTCGACCTGTCTTGTTTTCAAGAATATGCCTAGAGTATCCGCCTCAGGAGCGGGAGGTCGTGGTGTGATCCCTGGCCGCGATATACCAAAGTCGTAAAAAATGGTACTGGTGTAGTTCCCTTGTTTGGCGCTCAGCATAATATTATAAGGGTAGTTCTAGGACTGGTTGAATAAACAAACATACCTATAGATTTTGAAAGCGCCCACCTGTATTCTATGTTTTTGTTGTTGTTTTTAACACGTAAACGAATACGAAGGATACCATTAAATGTATATATTTATTTTATAAAACATAAACTAAACGAATTAAAATGCTATAATTGATGATTATTTTATATAAAAAAAAGTTTTCTTATCGTTTGAAGTGTACATATATATTTGCAAAATGGTTATTTAAGAAAGAATATCGGCGTTTATTTTTCGTCGGATTTAAATATTTAATGCATCCAATAAATTTCTTTCAACACCGCGTAATCCACGTTTTTGTTGATTCTTTTTTACTTTACCTTCAGTTTTCAGTATTGGATTCCCTGTCAGGAAGAGCTTCAATTGTGTATAATATATATTATGCATAAAATATGTTTTATTAAGATAATAAGCAAAGCAGCTAATACCGGCATTTGCATTATTTTATTTCATGTTGATATGTGTAATATTTTATTATGTGACTTCAGCCATTGTGGAAAAAGAAAAGAAGAAAAGTCAATGACAAGCTTTTTCCAGGACACACCATATACCAAATACCAAATGTGCTAAGTATGTTCACCTGCGTTTTCATGGATACGTTTTCCTATTAGTTTGAACATATTTCAATTCTCGCGTATTTTAAACGTAACTGAAAAAAAATAATGGAAAAAAACCCAGTAATATACAACTTGAGAAAAGGATCATACAGTAACTTCAATTATACATTCCTCAAAAAAAAATGATTTTGATTTTTACAAACTACAAAAAATAAAGAGAAATAAGCTAGTACCTCGTCAATATGTCACAACACAGAAACTCATTAAGATATGAAATAGCCGGCCAGACCTAATCCGATAAAAATGGTACTTACATGCTATATTTGCCGAGAGCCTTTATTCTCAAATAATACAAATAGTCCAAGATCAATATACTATTAATTATATTTCAATAATGTTGCTAAACATTGTATACGACCGTTTCCACGGAAACCAACAATGCATCATTCAAAATTGCCAATGGATAAACCAAACTTATAAATGTGTAAGCTTGAAACTAATTACGAGTACTTATCTCTGATTTGCAGTAATTAAGATAAATGTACATACAATAATTCATTAATTCCAATTTTCTTTTCGAGTTAGAGTTGTAACAATTGCGTATTCAATTGCTCTGTTGTATCATAATCATAGGGATTTGTATTATATATTATACCAACCGTACTCTTAGGGACAAAATTCATCATTCTTGTTTCTATAAAAGATGTAAAACTACTGTAAAATCTACATGTAAAATTTCAAAGCAAATAATTGTAAGTCAGTATGGTGGATATTAATGTCAGTGAGGTCTTTAGCTATGAAAAACAGGAATTGTGGAAAGCGCTGAATCTACCTTAAGTATTTAAGTATTATTTAACGCTAAGTATTTTTGACAGTTGGTCGAACTCGAGTATATTACCTGACCATCAATACCATTTATTGATGCGTATAAAATAGTTTTTGTTCAGTGCCCATGCTCTTACAGTCAGCTTAAAATGGCTTTAAATACATTATACAAAGACATTTAAGTATTCATTCAAATATTAAAACGTTAACATGCAGCAACAGATGAATGCAGAACTCTTAACTATAAAAGTATTACAAATGATAGTTGCCTCATAAATATTTGAAATTGAAAGACCACTTTTCAGCATGCGCTTTATTATTAAAAAGATAAACAGTGAATGTATGTTTTCATGCAGCAAAACACAGGTAAACTGACAAACTTAATGTTATAAATGTGGTCTAACAACAAAGTGAAATATCTTTCTAATCGCAAGGTATTACATGTTACGTATTTAGATATATGTTGTTCTTTTTTAACAAAAGTAGATCTCATCTATTTATCTATTTGAGTTTATCAGTTTGACCTTTTCATATTTCATTATCACTAATTACTTGATTTTAGAGTACAACCGGATGAATATAAATACTTTGTCTGAGACCAAAAAGTTATATGATCTACTTTTTGTTTCGTTTAATGTTTAGACATTGAAACTGCACAAATATTTCTAAGGGAATTACCGATATTAATGTTGTAAGAACTTGTGGTCAGACACTTTTTGCCTATTTTGTAAATATTTTCAATGTTGTAAAAAAATACGGTAGTACAATATGTTTACCCTAAACTAGATATGATTTTGAGTAATTATCTAAAAAAACAAACAAAAAAAAACAATTGAATATTGGACATGGTATGATACAAACCATCATAAATGAAAATTCAGATGATTCATTTGACAGAAACAACATAGGTTGGGTCAATGTAAGATTTAACATCCTATGTAAAAGAATGTTTATTTTGGCGATCGGCGCTATAAGGTACAATGTCATTTGTATGCATGGACAGGATCTATCGGGATTAATGGCAATGCTGAATCACGAAATTCAATATTGACTAATTGTTCTTAACTAATTGCTGGCTTACCAATATTCTTTACCGGGAAACCAGTCTTGTACGAACCAACTTTTCATGGCAGATGTGCCAAACGGGCTCGGATAAGAACTACTGAGAACTAAGAAGAAGGCACAAATAACTAGTTACTGTATATAAATGTCTCTAAGACGTATATATACTTAATTCAGAATGACCTTTCAAAGTAACAAGAAATATCTTTAAAAAAGATATTCGGCATAGGATGAAAGAAAAACGAGATTTCCAGTCTTCTAGAACATTCCCAGAAAGCGCGCGAAAGACCGACGCACAACAAATTTAGTACGCTCTAGAAATAGTTCAGTATTTTTTCTATGAAATATACTTATTTATAGACGGTAATACAAAATATTATATCTGTAAATAGGCTTGTTTGATATTTGTTCATATCATTATTGCATATGACAATTATGATATAAAAGCGTTATTAGTTGTTTTGGTTTTGGCGAATTAATTTTCAATGAGAGCATCTCGGCAGGCTGGAAGAATTCAATATACATAGTAATTAAGGGGTTTCATGTCATAACACGGTGGATTCTTTTTTGTTGTTTTAAATCATTTTCACAAAGTAGCATTCCTCAATTGATGGAAAAGGATTGTATTTAACTTACTGAAATCACTTTCATGTTTACATCAAAAAGAAAAGTAATAACACCAAGCTGAATGATTTATACAAGCTGCACCCCTTATTTACAGTAATTTTATAGTCCATAACGATGCGTTAACCAATAACAGGAGTCCTTTTATTCAGCTTAGAATTATTTACCGCTGTTAGCGTACATTTGATTGGTTTAAGATGCGAGTTGAAATCGAAATTATACAGCTACGCCGAAAAAAATATATAAATGCCTTAGTAATAGGTATGTTATATATACCAATTTTTGTATTTTAGGAACCGGTTTAGTATACGGGTTAAGTACGTGAATTCGGTCACAATTGGATAATGATATACTTTATATATATATATAAAGTTCCGAGTGCCTTCTTATCAGGTTTAAGTAGTTCTTAGTGGTTTTTAGTTTGTCCCAACGGGCTAGCAGGTTCGTCCTACTTACCGCTCGATACTTTAAATAACAGTTAATTCGTTAACTTGTTGACGTTTACGACATATCAAAGGAATTTCAATCATTTAAGTCACATGAAGGTTGAGACTGATACAGTGCTGTCACACAACGGTATTATTCTGGATACATGTGGCATGATACCACGCTAAATAACTAGACACCGGGACATCCTGTCTCGGAACCAATGTATTCTTATGCTGCATGAGCGTCAATAAGCGAGTTACCACATTCCTTTTTATTACATTTTTTCGGGATACTTATAATTATACAGAAACGATTCTATTTACAAACATACATTATTATAGTTATTCTGAGGTACTCGTGCTATAAAAATAAAAAAAAAGTTTTATTGATGTCGTATGCCCTTTTAGCCTAACAATTTTAGCATTCAAGTCGTTCCACGACCTCGACATACCAAAGTCGTGATAAATGGTACTGGTATAGTTCCCTTGCTTGGCGCTCAGCATATAAGGGAAGTTTCCGTTTTCAGGATAATGTGACTGGGTGTGGTATCATGCCACATGTCTAAGGTGTGATACTAAAGTTTGACAGTATCATATCTGGTCTTCAGTAGGCATAGTTTCCAACTGACCGAAATACTGTTGACGGGACGTTAAACCCAATAAATAAACAAACAAACTTTTAAGTCACGATTAAAAAAAATAACGCAATCCAAAAAAAGGTAACTTGCTTTAATGCTGGCTTCCTTAAATTTGATTAGAGACCTGCCACATTTATGAACAATAAGCTAGATTTTTACACTTATTGTGCCTTGTATTGTTAAATTGATAATTGAAACTATTAAAATGTGTATTAGGAGATAATTGATACTTCCTTAGCATCTCTTTTTTCCACTGGGCAAGAGTAACATCAAAAAGGAAACTGTTCCGCAAATCCAACTTGGAAATATTGCTTTTCAATTTTCGAATTTATTCCAGCAAGAAACCCAGAAAATCTATTTGCATATTTTAATTTCTTAAGCCTTTTGGGTGCCTTTTTGCGGAAGATTGAAGACGTAAGATTTATCAAAGACCGGAATTTTAAACGATTAAGCGATCAGTTGGAATTCCTTACAACTGATGAATTGCCTGAATGTATAAAGCATAGTAAATAAGTATACCCAACTGACTGATTCGACCTGAACATATTGGATTTCGGTAGATGTTTTGCAAATTGGAAATAATAAATTTTATATCTTTGAAACAGAAAGTAAAAAACATGAGCGAATTTCGTCTGTTAGTTCTACTCGTCTGAAATTGAAGAAATATAATTTGCCAGCATCAGGATGAATTGATTCTTCATCCGCGACTCGGTGTCGCTCTTGTTATGTTTTTATTTCATAGGATGCCAAGGTTTCAGTACAAAAGCTTGCTTACTTCCCATAATTTTCAGTTTATAGTATATTTGGAATATTCACCAATTTTCCTTTTTCACTTCGGTCAATATACAGATACCTCACGGCTGATTGTGGAAACTTATCTAAACAAAAACCATTTATCTATTTTTATCATTCATTCATTCATTCATTCATTCATTCATTCATTCATTCATTCATTCGTTCGTTCGTTCTTTCATTCATTTTGCTCTATCTAGCCACTTATAATGGCAAGTATGTGCATGTTTTCTCAATAATTGTCAAATTGATCATTACTTTAAATTATGTTATCATACTTCTTATCTATTTCGAAATATCTGTTTTGTTGTTTAATATTCTCTATTTACTTCAAAATATCAGTTTTGTTGTTTATGCTCATTTATTTTTTTTCAACTTAGTAGAACTCTTTAAATCGTATATAATTATAATTTATTACAGTACTCTAATTATCATTATCATTACAAAAAATGACTAGGATCGACCCCGTAACCCAAAACCTAGGGCCTATAATATGATGCTATTATAATGTCACACTGTAGGTTTAAGCTTTTCATTTTCGTTTGGCGTCTTTAACATGAGGGTTGTTCCGATCTTTCAAGTGACAAATGTAAAAAATGTGCGACGACCGAAAAACTTATACGACGTTTGGGGTTTTAGGCTATGTTAATGTTGTCGTGCTCATGAAATGTAATATATTATTCATTTTTAATCCTTATTAAGTTGTTGTTGTTAATATGTCTGTATGTACATCCGGTTAGTTTTTTTTTCTAGAATTATAAGAATTAATGTAAAAAAAAATGTATATTTGATTTTTAACATGCTGCCTCGGCTATTCTCTGTCCTCAAACATTTCTACGGATTTTCTGAACAACCCTCGTATTATTTTCGATTTCTAAGATGTTTGAAATTGATACACATGCCTATTTGATGATATATCGAAAACATGTACTTCAACTACACAATCGTATTCGGTATGGCTGTTTTATTTCAGGGTGTATAACTTTCATTACTTAAGCCCTGATTGATAAATTGTTCTGTATCGGTCGATAGCTCTGTACGTAAAATTTGCTGTATAATCCAATTAAATAGCAAATGTTTTCTACTGTTGCCGTGGATAGAATTATGCAAACGTTGACCAAAATACAATTAAGAGTAGTGCAGCAGATGTTATTGTATACATTGATTTAGATGACATTTAATCTAACTCTTGCCTTCATCAAATTTGGTCGAAAATTAAACCCGTGCTTGCTCAGAGAAAATCAAATGAATTGTCGACATCATCGCAATATATCAAGGATACACCAAATGTATTATAAGAAAAACATTTTATTATATGAAATTTCCTGGGCAAAAAAAATAAAAATAATAAAATTATAAAAATGGAGCAGGGAACAAGAAAGTGAGGGACAGAGAAGATATTACTTCCTCCGTGTATGTTTTGATTGTTTGCTGTTGTTATTTATTTCTAAGAAATAATTATAGTTCTTAAATTCTTAAATTAATAATGAGTCTAGGCCTCGCAAAGGGTAATCAACAAAAGACTGAGAGTCATAATGTTGCGT
>CM037787.1:16285915-16335915 GCA_021229015.1 Solen grandis | reverse complement strand
ATCAAATACCCGAATAGTCGAGCATGCTGTCTTTCGGACAGCTCTTGTTTAACTTAGAAATTTGGTGTAAATTACTTTCATGCTTATATCTCAGAGTCGAGGCATGGGATTGATTTGAAACATCTTAAATATATTTTGGGGTATCATACTATCAAGGAAGATAACACTTGATGGAATATATTACACATTATGGCCACTTTTTAGCTCAACTTTTCGAAGAATATGAGAGCTATTGTAGTCGCTCTGGCGTCGGCATTGGCATTGCAGCTTTTGGTTAAAGTTTTGCATGCAAGTAACTATCAATCTTATATCTCAATAACCATTTATGGTATTGACTTGAAAGTTTATAAATATGTTCAGGGGTATCAGACAACCAAGGTAGATAACTTTTGACTGAATTTAATATGAATTATGGCCCCTTTTTTAACTTAGAAATTTTGGTTAAAGTTTTGCATGCAATAGAAAATTTGGTTAAAGTTTGGCGTGCAAGCTACTATCTAGTTTGTATCTCATAACCATTCATGGTATTGACTTGAAAGTTTATGAATATGTTAAGGGGCATCAGACAACTAAAGTAGATAACTCTTGATGGAATATATTACAAATTATGGCCCCTTTTTAACTTAGAAACTTTTGGTTAAAGGTTTGCATGCAAGATACTCTCATGCTTATATCTCAGTATCCAGGCATGCGATTGATTTTAAACATCTTTAATATGTTTAGGGATATCATACTCTCATGGTAGATAACTCTTGATGGAATATGTTACAAATTATGGCCCCTTTTTAACTTAGAAATTTTGGTTAAAGTTTTGCATGCAAGGTACTTTCATGCTAATATCTCAGTATCCAGGCATGGGATTGATTTGAAACATCTTTAATATGTTTAGGAGTATCATACTATCAAGGTAGATAACTCTTGATGGAATATATTACAACTAATGGCCCCTTTTTAGCACGACTATTCGTAGAATATGAGAGCTATTGTAGTCACCCTGGCGTCGGCGTTGGCGTTGCAGCTTTTGGTTAAAGTTTTGCGTGCAAGTTACTATCAACCTTATATCTCAATAACCATTTATGGTATTGACTTGAAAGTTTATAAATATGTTCAGGGGCATCAGACAACCAAGGTAGATAACTCTTGACTGAATTTAATATGAATTATGGCCCCTTTTTAACTTAGAAATTTTGGTTAAAGTTTTGCATGCAATAGAAAATTTGGTTAAAGTTTTGCGTGCAAGCTACTATGTAGTTTGTATCTCAATAACCATTCATTGTATTGACTTGAAAGTTTATGAATATGTTAAGGGGCATCATATAACCAAGGTAGATAACTCTTGATGGAATATATTACAAATTATGGCCCCTTTTTAACTTAGAAATTTTGGTTGAAGTTTTGCATGCAAGATACTCTCATGCTTATATCTCAGTATCAAGCATATGATTGATTTGAAACATCTTTAATATGTTTAGGGGTATCATACTTTTATGGTAGATAACTCTTGATAGAATTTGTTACAAATTATTGCCCCTTTTTAACTTAGAAATTTTGGTTAAAGTTTTGCATGCAAGGTACTTTCATGCTAATATCTCAGTATCCAGGCATGGGATTGATTTTAAACATCTTTAATATGTTTAGGGGTATCATACTTTCATGGTAGATAACTCTTGATGGAATATGTTACAAATTATTGCCCCTTTTTTAACTTAGAAATTTTGGTTAAAGTTTTGCATGCAAGGTACTTTCATGCTTATATCTCAGAGTCCAGGAATGGAATTGATTTGAAACATCTTTAATATGTTTAGGGGTATCATACTATAAAGGAAGATAACACTTGATGGAATAAATTAAAAATTATGATCCCCTTTAAACTTAGAATTATGGTTAAATTTTTGCATTCAAGCTACTATCCAGCTTATATCTCAGAAATTGCTTGTGGAATTGACGAGAAAGTTAAGGTGTGTCTTCAAGGGCATCAGAAAACAGGAGGATAACTTTTGGACTGATGCAAATTATGTCCCTTTTCTAACTTGGATTTTTGGTTTAAGTTTTGCATGCACAGTGTTATTGTGCTTATGTCTCAGTAACTAAGCATGGGATTGATTTTAGTCATCATAAATATATATTTAGGGGTATCAGACTATCAAGGTATATCATTTTTGACTATTATTATGTACAGGGTATGTGAAAGGCAAGAATTGAAATATATTTCATTTGATTTACCAACAAGCATTTTGAATAGTTGAGGGTGCTGTCCTCTGACAGCACTTGTTGACTTAAAATTTTGGTCAAGGTTATGCTTATATTTCAGTAACCAGGCATGGGTTTGATTTTTTTAATGATATCATACTGTAGTGGCAGATAGTTTTTGACTGAATATAATGCAGATTAGGGCCACTTTTTTATCTTAGACTTTTTGGTTAAAGTTTTGCATGTTACTCAAAAAGGCCCTTGGTTGATATGGCCCATAAAATTTGAGAATGGCCCACATTTTCTTGGCTCATTGGGCCATGTGGCCAATAGTTTTTGAAGGCTGGGCAGAACACTGATTATTATATACAGGGTATATGAAGGGCAAGAATTGAAATAGATTTCATTTGATTTACCAACAAGCATTTTGAATAGTTGAGAGTGCTGTCCTCTGACAGCTCTTGTTGTAATATACACCAGTTACAATGCTCCAGATGGAGCGAATACAGTACTGGCTTTCACATATTCAAAACATATTTATCTGCATGGTAAGTTGACCAGGTGATAAAAACAGCTACACATCAGCATAGAAAAATAAGTCCTTTAATGTTTTCATGTCACAGGCAATTGTAGTCTGGAAATATATATTTTTGACACAACATAAGAACCCTAACTCTACCTGATAAAAATAGCCAGAAAGTTGTCAATCAGTTTGCACATCTTTTTGCTGTAGTTACTTCCTTTAATCAAAGGTATAAGTGCACCGACTTTTTTTTACAATACAGTCAACATCGTACATGCGACCACCTGTATTAAACGACTTTTTTATTAAACGACCGTTATAAATCCCGCCCAAACATTTTTACTATATCAATTTATCCCATTAAGCGGACATTTTTATTATGCGACTAGCGACCACATAAACCAAGTCCCAGCACGTAAGATTATGCAAAAAATCAACTTTATTGAGCGACCGTGTTTGATTCCGTTGCTAATTATCGTGTACGCTGGAGCATGTGTATATTTATCTTTAACACATCCGAACAAACAATTATCCCAATCATAAATGCTCACCTGAAACCAATTTGTTTTGACCACGCATGACTACACCATGTGCAACTTAATTCTAAATATAATTCCTGGTTCCCGTTTCAAAAGTTACTATGCATAATATATGTGAAACCATCCCTCCAAATGCCGAATGTTTCGGATTTTGGTAAAACAATATTTGGGAATAAGGTAAATTAATGCTTCCGGATGCAATGCGTACCATTAATAATTCGTACCTTTAAGTATATACTTTGCGTTTTATGATACTTGACGAGGGCGAACAGTTGAAATAAATTTATCGGGGGTTTCTGGATTTATGTTAGACAGAGACATAAAGAAAGCTCATTGCTAAATAATATTTTTTCTTGAAATTGTCCGAATCAATCCATGAATTTGATGTCAAATGTTGTGTTTTTCCACCGAATAATAAATGCAAACCTCGGCCAATGATCCAAGGTATTATTCCAACATAACAGCTAACAAATCGTAAGATATGACAAAAAATAAACATGACGTTGTTTATTGGTATAAAATAACAAAACATTGTGTAGTTAACATCGTATTCATGTTGTAATATAATCTAACATTATGATACAATTTAGCTTACAGTTTATATATATATATGACTTGTTTGCCTGGATTTCCAAACAAAATCTATTAAGAGACCATTTCATAAAGCGACCACTTTTTGGCAGTCCCTTGAGCGGTCTCTTAATACAATGTCGACTGTATAGAGGTTGCACTAAGAGTAGACTAGATTTCCTTCATACACTTATTTGAGTAATGAAACTGTTGGTTACGATCTTTGACAAAATCACCTCCTAAACTTCTGAGCAGATTTAAAAAAAAAAAATAACTGGAGTAATCCTTGGGTGGTACTATACAAAAATAGCTAAAATGGTTCTCGTCTGCCAAACAAGATGGCCACCAGAGCTAAAAGTAGAAATATCTTTAAATGATATCGCTTCCTAATCTCTGAGCAGATTTTGATGAAATTTATTAGGAATGATAATTGGGTTATATTGCTCTAAAAAAGAAAAAATTGTTCTGGTACACTAATCAAGAGCTTTAGATGGTAAAATGTTTAAATGACATCTCCTCCTAATCGCTGAGCAGATTTTGATGAAATTCATTAGAACAAGATTTATCATTATCAAGTCCATATCAACATATTTATTACAGAGTTTTGACCCTTTGCTGTGATATATTATGTGCATTTTTATCCGTCATTTTTCTTTAGCATTTGAATTCAGGTGAGCGATTTAAGGCCATTATGGCCTTCTTGTTAGTATTTTCCTTTATTAGGGCTTTCTGCCTCAAGCAGAAAGACCTATTGGGTTTGTTATATTTTTTCTTCTTCTTAATATTATTATTCTACTTTTTTCTTCCTTTTGAGGTTCAAATTTAAACAGGTTGCTGATGAGCTAGCAGCATTAAATTTTAACAGTATGCACAGTGACTTTGGCGCTTTTGATTGTCACATTTTTTTTTCTTCATGTGACGTTGCATGACGTCAGGGCAGAAAAGAGCTACCAAAGTTTGTACGCGCTCTACAGCCGTCATTTTTGGACCAATTTACTTGATTTTTTCACAGAGTGTATATATTAAGTTCTTGTTGTGCAGGATTATATACATTTTTCGATATTCGAAAAGATCAAGGATCTATGGCTGAACCAAGTTTCGAACTTTGGACCAGAAAATGTATTGAAGTACTACAAAGCACTCAGATAAGCTAGAAACATGAAATTTGGACAGAAGATGTGTCCTATTGATTTCTTTCCGCTCTGAGAAGACTGGCGTCATATGAAGTAAAATGACGTCAAGACGCGTTATCAAAATTTTTATCCAAAATATATGTTTTTTTAGCACTGGAATACAAAGTTTTTGACCGATTTGCATAAATTTTCACTGAAGGTGCAACATAGCCTCATATTGTCATCAGTCACTTCAGCTTCCGGAAAATAGCTAAGGTCAAGGTCGCATGTCAATTATCGTTTTTTCTTCGGCCTTAAATATCTGAAAAATGAAAAATATTTTATCGAGACACTATGCATATAATTTATAGTGCTTTGAAAGGCCTTTCAGATGATGTATAGGATTTGAAGATCGGGGTTGAATCAGTTGAGTTATTGCACCCTAGGTGCACTATACTACTTATATCTCGATAATTCTTGATTTTTGTTAATAAGAGTATGAATATTATTTGTAGATCAATGCCTGGCCATTCTTTTGGTGTTTAAATTTTAAAGATTGACCTAATATTCATTAAGTTATAGGGGAAAAAACAAAACGATATGAACATATTTATCCCCAAATTTTGCTGTATTCTCAAGGTTTTACCGCCCGTATCTACAGAGTGTTTAAAGATACATACAATTATGAAGCAAGGGAATTGTGGGAAATCAAAAGACCTTTCTAACGGTACCTAGCTTTTTAGATCACCTGAGCTCAGGATGAGCTTTTAGGATCGATGAATGTCCGTCGTCCGTCCGTCCGTCCGTCCGTCGTCCGTCGTCCACAATTTGTTCGTTTGCACTCTAGCATCTTCATTTTATGAGCAATTATCTTCAAACTTTAAAACAATGTTTATGACCATAAAATCTCGGCCAAGTTCGATTATGGCTCATATCGGAACATTAGGTCAGGAGTTATGCCCCTTTTAAAATTCAAAAAAGCCAGATTTCACATTGTTTGCACTCTAGCATCTTCATTTCATGAGCAATTATCTTAAAACTTTAAAACAATGTTTATGACCATAAAATCTCGGCCAAGTTCGATTATGGCTGATATCGGAACATTAAGTCAGGAGTTATGCCCCTTTTAATATTCAAAAAATGCCATATTTCAAGTTGTTTACACTCTAGCATCTTCATCTTTTGAGCAATCCTCTTCAAACTTTACGGCAATGCTTATAACCATAAGGCTCGATTGTTTTTTTACAATGTTTATGACCATAAGGTCTCGATTGAGTTCAATTAATGCTGAGATCCGTCAATTAGTTCAGAAGTAATGCCCCTTTTAATATTCAAAAAATGCCAGAAATCACTTTGTTTACACTCTAGCATCTTCATCTTTTAAGCAATCATCTTCAAACTTTATGACAATGCTTATGACCATAAGGTCTCGATTGAGTTCGATTATGGCTGAGATCCGTCAATTAGGTCAGGAGTTATGCCCCTTTTAATATAAAAAAAAGCCATATTTCACGTTGTTTACACTCTAGCATCTTCCTTTTTTTAGCAATCATCTTCAAACTTTATGACATTATTAATGACCATAATGTCTCAATTGAGTTCAATTGTGGCTGAGATGGGTCATTTAGGTCAGGAGTTATGCCCCTTTTAATACAAAAAATGCAAGATTTCACTTTGTTTATTCTCTACCAACTTCATTTTTTTAACAATCATTTTTAAACTTTAAGACAGTGTTTATGCCCATAATCTCCCAATCGGGTTCAATTATAACTGATATTGACTTGTAAATTTAGGAGTTATTCCCATTTCACGAATAAAAAAAGCCAGATTTCACTTTTACACTCAAGCATCTTTATTTCTTAAGCAATCATCTTTCTCAGGTGAGCGACCAAGGGCCATCTTGGCCCTCTTGTTAAAATTGGATGTAATATAAGGAAGTTACATGAAAAAAAAGAACTGAAACCGTTCTTTCATGCACACCTGCAGTAAGTTCCAATCACTTGATTGCTTTTTATACGCCGCCGGAGGCGTCATCTTATTGGCGTCATCTTCTCCGTCTGTCTGTCCGTACGTACGTACATACGTACGTCCGTCCGTACGTCCATATCTTGTGAACGCATCTCCTCCTACATTTCTGAATGAATCTTTTCAAAACTTGGTCATTGTCATTACTATAATGGGTAGATGTGTATGAAGTGGCGATTTTCCAGTTCATTGATTTTTACAAGATTTGTGTCCCTTTGAAACTTAATCTCTGTAGCTGAATGATATTGCAGCCTTGTGAACGCAACTCCTCCTACATTTCTGAATAAATCTTTTCAAAACTTGGTCAGTGTCATTACTATAATGGGTAGATGTGCATGAAGTGGCGATTTTCCGGTTCATTGATTTTTACATGATTTGTGTCCCTTTGAAACTTAGTCTCTGTAGATGAATGATATTGCAGCCTTGTGAACGCAACTCCTCCTACATTTCTGAATGAATCTTTTCAAAACTTGGTCAATATCATTACTATAATGGGTAGATGTGCATGAAGTGGTGATTTTATGGTTCATTGATTTTTACAAGATTTGTGTCCCTTGAAACTTAGTCTCTGTAGCTGTTTGATATTGCAGCCTTGTGAACGTAACTCCTCCTACATTTCTGAATGAATCTTTTCAAAACTTGGTCAATATCATTACTATAATGGGAAGATGTGCATGAAGTGGTGATTTTCCGGTACATTAATTTTTGCAAGATTTGTGTCCCCTGAAACTTAGTCTTTTTAGCTGATTGATATTTCAGCTTTGGGAATGCAATTTCTTGTATGTTTCTGACCTAATCTTTTCAAAACTTGGGCAATGTCATTACTATACTGGGTAGATATGCACAAAGCAGGGGCTTTGATGTTCATCAATATTTGCAATAGTTATGCCTTTCTAAACATGGTCTCTTTAAAACACAACTCAAGTTTCTAAACAGGTAAAAGTGCATAAGGCAAGGATTTTCTGGTACAGTGATTTTTGCAAGAGTTATGGGGAGAAAGAAAAAAGGATTCAAATTGATACTGCTATTTGACCTACTGTCATATTGGAAGCATTTTTAGGGTTCTATCTCTGTTCAGCTAAATTAATTGGTCTTACAGACTTCATTATGAGATTATGCTTACAGAAATGTTAAAAGCTATAATTAAAAGACCCCTCTTGGTCTTTATATTTTGTGGCGGCATATATTGTGGCATCATGGACTCATGTTATTAAGATATTATTTTAAAAAAAAAAAAAAATTTTTTTTTTTAAAAAATTTTGATTGGACCATAAATTATAAAGTTATTTGTCGAAGGGCAATAATAGACATGAACATCTTTTTGCCGGTTTTTGCCGTTTTCTTGAAAAATAACTTTCTATATCTCAAAACCCGTAACAGAAAAGTTGAAACATGAACACGTTAAATGTTGGAAATTTGAAGGCCTTTCTATTGGTACCTAGCATTTTAAAATTGGACATCCTATAAGGAAGTTAGATGAGAAATAAGAATTCATTTAAACCGTTCTTTCATGCACTTCTGCAGTTAGTCCCTATCATTTGATTGCTTTTTTCAAAGAAACTATTAATTTTTGAAAACAACATAAAGAACAGTATTATTAGCATGATGCAATGCGGTTCTAATGGTATGCAGATTTTAATGATCGGACCATTAATTATAAAGTTATTTGTCGAAGGGCAATAATAGACATGAACATCGTTTTGCCGATTTTTTGCCGTTTCCTTGAAAAATAACTTTCTATATATCTCGGATCACGTAACAGAAAAGTTGAAACATGAACACGTTAAATTGGACATCATGTAAGGAAGTTAGATGAGAAATAAGAAATAAATTTATACCGTTCTTTCATGCACTTCTGCAGTTACTTGATTCTTTTTTTCTAAGAAACTATTAATTCTTAGCTCACCTGAGCACATGTGCTTGGGATGAGCTATAAGAATCGATGAATGTCCCTTGTCCGTCCGTCCGTCAATCCGCCATCCTTCTGTCGTTATTAGTTTGTTTGCACTGTAGCATCTTCATTTCTTAAGCAATCATCTTCAAACTTTATAACAATGTTAAAATCTTGGTCAAGTTCGATTTTCGCATATATCGGCCTATTAGGCCAGGAGTTATGCCCCTTTTAATATTGAAAAAAGACAGATTTCACATTATCATTGTCACTTTGCACTCTAACATCTTCATTTCTTAAGGAATCATCTTCAAACTTTATGACAATGTTTATTACCATCATCTCACGGCCAACTTTGATTATGGCTGATATTAACTTATTAGGTCAGGAGTTATGCTCCTTTTGATATTAAAATATGCCAATTTTCAGTTTGTTTGCACTCTAGCATCTTCATTTCTTAAGCAATCATCTTCAAATTTTATGACAATATTAATTACCATAATCTCTTGGTCAAGTTCGTTTATGGCTGATATCAGCCAATTAGGTCAATAGTAATGCCCCTCTCGATATTAAAAATGCCAGGTTTCACTTTGTTTGCACTCTAGCATCTTCATTTCTTCAGCAGTCATCTTCAAACTTTATGACAATGTTTATTACCATAAAATCTCGGACAATTTCGATTATGGCTGATATCGGCCCATAAGGTCGTGAGTTATGCTCCTTTCAATTTTAAAAAAAAGTCAATTTTTAGTTTGTTTGTACTCTAGCATCTTCATTTCTTAAGAATCATCTTCAAACTCTTTGACAATGTTTATAGCCATATTCTTTTGGCCAAGTTCGATTATGGCTGATATCTGTCAATTAGGTCAGGAGTTATGTCCCTTTTGATATAAAAATGTAATATTTCACTTTATTTGCACTCTAGCATCTTCATTACTGAAGTAAACATCTTTAATATTTAGAACAATGTTAATAGCCATATTTTTTCTGCAAAGTTTGATAATGGCTGACATCTGCCAATTAGGTCAGGAGTTATGCCCCTTTTGATGTTTAAATTAGTGTGTTTTAAGCCATAATATTTCAGTCAAGTTTGACTTCAAATTTGGACAACACGCTGTGTTTAGTTCGTGGAATTATAAATAATCTGATGGATAATGTTTTCACTACAACTGTGCTATAATTTAGTCATTTGTACAGGCAATGAAGGCAGCGTCTTTAGGGCCATCTTGGCCCTCTCGTTGAAAATATTATAATATCATAAAGAACAATATTTTTATCATGATGCAATGCGGTTCTAATGCTATGCAGATCTTAATGATCGGTCTATTAATTATTAAGTTATTTGTCAAAGGGTAGTAATTGACATGAATATGTTTTTGCCGATTTTTGCCTTTTGTTTGGGGAGGAATAACTTTATATATCGCAAAAACCTAACAGATAGGTTTAAACATAAAGTGCATGTTTGAATTCAGAGGACCTTTCTAAAGGTACCTGGTTTTTTTAAAATCGGACATCATATAAGGAAGTTGCATGAAAGTAAGAATTTCTCAAAAAACATTTTTCCTTGTAATTCTTCAGTTAATCCCACATATTATTCCAAATTTTATTTCTGTTACATTGAAGGTAAAATGTGATACAGTAATTTATTTTAACGTTCTGTGCCCCCTTCAATTGAACGAGAAACTTCAATGAAGATATGAGAAGTGAATATTTCGTAGAAAAGGAATCTTGTATACCTTTTTAGCATGATAAGAGGACTAGTGATACTTCATTCCCTTGCAGAACACGAAGATTGAGTATTATTGTAGTTATCTTAAAGATGGTTCTGGAATAATTAGCTATATGAAATTATAACTGAAAACAAAGCCACATATTCCCTTTTGAATGCAATGACTTTAAAATTTAGATTATGTTATATGACGTCACAGATTTCCTATGCTATTTATTTATGTTTGCACTCTACAGCTGTCAATTCGGGACGGATTTTCTTCAATTTTTGAAGATGGTGTATGTCAGAAAAGTAAATAAGTATGATCAGGTTTGACATGGTTTGCAGTGCAGAAAGCCCTTTCTTTTGTTCAGAACAAAATAGGTCTAGTTTTATAATGAATTTGTGTCCAGAGCAATAACTGTAAAAGTATTGATTTGAAGCTTAAAAATATACACAAAGGTGACGAGGAGAAATGCAGTGACAAAGAACCATTAAATTTTTTAATTATCTCCCTTCAATTTTGTAAGGAGCATTTTTAAAAAATTATACAAGGTATTGACATGTTGCATTCAAATATACATAGATGGTAACAAGAAGAAGAGAAGTGACCAAGAACCATAACTCTACCTTGTCTCATTTTTTGCATATACATTACTATATGGTAAAAGAAATTTAGGGTAAACTTCATGATTTTTAGCTCACCTGAGCACAAAGAAAGTGCTCATTGCACGTGTTGAGCTATTAGGATCACCCTGCATCTGTAGTTGTGCGTCCTCTGAAACAGCTGGATGATCCTTGGGTGAACCTTCACAAAAGTTTCTAAAATAATCTTGATTCATGTAGAACTCTGGTTTGCCATGGCAACAGAAAGAAAAAAAATGAAAACTTAAAAAATAATCTCCTTCAAAACTACTGGCCAGATTTCAAAATGTTTTAGTACAGATGTTACTTGGGTAACCCGATACTCAGGTGAGCGATCCAGGGCTTCTATGGCTCTCCTGTTTGAGGATACTATGATTGTTTAAATTGTTAAGATGAATTCCAGTTTCCATTTGAACATGCAGATCATGATAAGGATTCATTAATCCAGTCAATGTGCAGGAACAGTTGAGTGTGCTGTCCTCTGAGAGCTCTTGCTTATCATAATGAATAGTGATCCCTGTATGCTCTTCCTGATTTTTAGACGGCGATAGCCGTCTAATGCTGAAGAACGAAATCAGGCCTTGCTAATTTGCATATTTTCCACAACATTTTTAACTCTACCTCTCCGCGCTTAGTGCGGATCCATGCAATGCAATTCTGCACTAACGAATACGAATGGAATATGTTACATAGACGTTTAAATCATTACCGTAACCGCTTTTAGTGTGTTATTGTTTGTTAACATGTTTTCTTTTGCCATTATTTTGCACTGGAAGCATCAATTTTAAGCGTGAAAAAAATATCCGTGACATTTCTTAACCAGAACAGCAACCCATCTTACGTACATGAAGATCGACTCCTGTAAAAAGAAAAAGTAGTGCTCCGTATGAATGTAATTGACCTAAAGTAGTCCACACATTCTTTTGCATGATGGCGAGTTAGGTTCCTCCCAGGGCATTTCTTAACTTTGAAATAGATAGGCAAACATTCTAGTATCTTAAATAATCAAATACCTGGTCAATTTCTACACATACAAAACAACAGATAGAATTCGCTAGCACTATAGAAAGAGAATGACCTACTTAGGTATGCAGCTCTTTATGAATGAAAGGTTCATGACCTTTACTCCGGATTATTATGTTACAAACAGAACTTCTGTAGCAACAGCAGGTGGAGTTTTTGTCGTCATGTGATTGCTTCATTAACTTCAGAAACACTGGGTTTAGAATGTTAATCCCGTCGCCGTCTCTCAGCGCATTGTGCGCTTTGATTTATACCACCAACAAATAATGTGATTATTGAGGTTCAGTGAGGGAAGAAGACTGAGATGTAAGGGTATTGTCATTTTACTCATGTCTGTAGGTGTGCTATGACCTTACTTAATATAGACACTAATACCACCTCATGAACAGGTAATAATTATTTGGGTGTATGTAACTATTTAAACCATTAAAATGTTTAAACATCTTAGAAAACAACTAGAATAGACTGTAATTGGTGGATTGGGTAAATGTAGGCTGAGAGGAGGTCGATAAGTAAGATAGGTAAGGTGGTCAGTGAAAACATATGTGCAGTGCAATAAAAGTGCAATCAGTATTATTAAAAGTATTCTAAACAAAGATAACCAACATGTTTTCTTAAGTTGTGTTAAAGCTTTGTTATACATTATATCACTTAGTTTCTAACTTTTTCCTGTTGTTAAAAATCTGAACATTAAATGTTAAAGGATTAAAATAATTACATTTGATGATAACATATTTATATATACATTTTCAGATGAATGACATAGATTTCTGGTTGTCAGGAAATGATGCTAATAGTGTATCACCAAACAACACTAAAGGTCTGGACAGTGAAGATTCGGAGGTCAAGGTGAAGGTCACACCTGCTCCTGACCTTACCTCGGATGAAGAAGTTGTCAAGGTCAGTATATAAAGTTGTTTTATCTCATATAAAGGGCTAGTGGTTGATAATTATGGATACAGACACAGAGTGTTCATTTGTAATAAGTCAGGTCTACTCATTTTTGTGTGTTAAAAACAGAAGGAAGGACATTCTTATATCACCAGATACAAAATATGGGGTTATTTTAGAGTCATGACTATCAGTAGGTTTGCCCTCTGTCTGTTCATCTGCAAAAACTGGTTAATTAAAAAAAATATATATATAAAAATTCATGAAACCTTGAAACATGGATAGATGGCAATATGGAGATCATGCTTATCATATTATTTTGTTCCTATGTTGAGAAATGTGCTTGCTATGGCAACAAATAGACATGGAATATTGCAAAAATGATGATATACTTTTGAAGTCCTATTGATATCCATTTTAAACTTGCTACATGCATTGAGACTCAAAAGACCTGTTAACATGTTATGTCCAGACACATTTCTAGTTACTTATAAAATATAGCAAAGTGTTTATTCTCTTGAATATTTTTCTACCAATTACTTTTGAACTTATACAAAGTATGCTATAAAGTCAAGTCTTGCATATCACACAGCAAGGTGAATTTTTGAGTCTGTTCTTTGTATTGAAAAATGTATGCCCTTTTTTTGCAGAATTGTTTTTTTCCCTATCGTAAAGGAAGCTTCAGACAGTTGGCTAAGCAGCCTACCCATGAACATTGATCTGTCTTTGATATTGCCTTCACTAACTACCTGGCTGGAAAATGTTGCCTAGCCAACATACCTTTATCAGTGTTAGAATTTTGGTTCTATTTCGTGTGAAAAGGCCCTTTCTGGTAGGAGACTTTATTGCTTGAAAATAGTCTCACTTGTTGAATATATTTTGTCTGCAATACATGTATAGGTGTATTAGAGCTCTACCCATCATTTGAATTTTTATTTTCATCCTTCAGCTGTGTCAAGACAGTCTCTGACATGGTTATAGTAACTGTGACAAAGTAATATCAGGAGTTATTTATCATCTTTAATGAAAGATAGTTCCTAGTTCCTTTTCTCTTGTTTTTCTGATTTCTGAAAATGTCACAAAGAATTGGGGAAGAATCTTCACTAGGATGAACCAACGTGAACTGCCCACAGATGATCTCATGTATGTACAGCAAAGTTGTCATTAATACCAGGTTTCACCTGCACAAGAGATTGAGAGAAATGTGTCTATTAACTAAGTTATTCATAGAGATTTTTATTAACTGAAGTATTATTGCTTTCTCTTTGATTGCCTATGTTTTACTGAGTAATTTGTTTAGAAAGAATATGTATGAAAAACAAAATGTTACTGAAGTCATGTTCTTCTCTCAGTCACATTCAAAGAAAAAGAAGAAAGAAAAAAAAGAGAAGAAAGAAAAGAAAGAGAAGAAGAAGCAAAAGAACAAATTGAAGGCAGACTATGAGGAAGCCGAGGGTATCACAACGCCATC
Organism: Solen grandis; assembly: GCA_021229015.1. Classification (NCBI taxonomy): domain Eukaryota; kingdom Metazoa; phylum Mollusca; class Bivalvia; order Adapedonta; family Solenidae; genus Solen; species Solen grandis. Next base: position 16,321,327 of record CM037787.1, on the reverse strand, counting down.
TAAGGAACAAGTGGATCCATCCCAGTTAGACACACCTGTCAACACTAAGGTAGAGAAAAATGGTTTGAGTCCACATCTTGTGTGCAGTTTGAAGCACCTGTCAAATTAGTTTGGGGACAATATTTGATTCACTTTGTGCTGTCCGGCTCCATCAGATTTTCTAGATCAATATAATATCAATATCTTTTTATAGATATGGCTCATATTCACATGCAATATTCCTTTGAACAGTACCTTCACTGTCACTAACTGCAGCATTCCCTTGGTGTGACAATGACATAATTAGATAGTACTGATGATAAAGTAAGTTAATTAGTCCCATCACAGATTTGAGGAATGTTTTCAGGTTGATGATAGGGTTAACAATGTCTTGATACCATAGTTTTTATAAACAGATCTAAGGAATGATATTTCAGTTGAAAGTAAATTTCTTGGCTCATAGCTCCACATATTTAGAATTTTCATACCTAAGTGAAATATAAAGAAGGAAAATGAGTTGCAGGTTTTCCAGTGAAGGTCTGGCATGTCTCAGATTTCATCGTCTGAGGAGTAACTTTGTTTCATTGAAATATTTTGAAATTTATTATACCCCCGAAACGAAGTTTAGGGGGGTATATAGGAGTCACCCGGTGGTCGGTCGGTCCAGCGGTCCGTTGCATTTTCCTTGTCCGGAGCATAACTTGAAAACCACAAGTTGGAATTCAATACAACTTCATGCAATGATCAAGCACATGGAGAGGAAGTGCAGTGCACAAGAACCAAAACTCCATCTTGACTTATTACAGAGTTATTGCCCTTTGTTACTTTCCTTGTCCGGAGCATAACTTGAAAAGTACAAGTTGGATTTCAAAACAATTTCATACAATGGTCAACCACAATATGAGGAAGTGCAGTGCACAAGAACCATAACTCTATCTAGAGTAATTACAGAGTTATTTCCCTTTGTATTTTTTCCTTGTCCAGAGTACAACTTGTAACCTTGTCCGGAGTATAACTTGTAAAGTACTGATTGGATTTCAAAACAATTTCATACAATGGTCAAGCACAATAAGAGGAAGTGCAATGCACAAGAACCATAACTCTATCTGTAGTATGTATAGAGTTATTGCCCTTGCACTTACATACAATAGTCAAGCGCATTAAGAGGAGGTGAAGTTTACAAGAACAAATGTTATGAGCATCACCAGCAGTTCAGCCCACCAGTGGCTCAGCATGCATCAAGCACAATGAGATAAAGTGCAGTTACAAAAATTTCCTACCATTGACCATTATGTTGAAAATATAACTAAGTCGGTAAACAGGAAGTGGATGAGTGACAGACCTGAAATCGAATCCCACGATATGGGACCACGTGTTAATGCTGTATACCAAATATAAAGAGGCTGTGACATTCACCATTCTATAACCTGGGTTTGCACCTGTGTAACCCGGCCAAAAATCTGGAAAAAAAAACTAATGTAAAAATGTCTTTTTCATACTCTTCTTCTTAAAGCAGTATTGCGGGGGTATTAATCACATTTAGTGATAGTTCTAGTTTGTTCAATTATTCATCATAATGAGATGATGTGCAGGTTCATGACTAAACTTTATGACTCGAAAGTCAAGGTCATACTTGAGATTATAGGGATGATTGACCTTGTCTGGATTGTAACATCTTAAATATTGAATGATTTTCAAATAATTTGATATTAAATCATAGTTGATGGAATTAGTTATTATACCCCCAGATACGAAGTATATGGGGGCTATGTTGGAGTAACGTCTGTTGGTAAGTAGGTCAGATGAGATTTGTCATGCTATTTCTAGGCTACCTTTCAGTCAGATTTTAATTTAACTTCATAGCATTAATAAGTACCAAGTCTAGTTGTGCATATCGTTGGCACATCTGTATCTGCTGGATTTTAAATGAGTTGTGGCCTTTTGTTATACAGTAGAACTTTGCCAAACGTCATTAAACCGAATTCCTCGTCATTTCGAAGTTTATTTTCAGTCCCGATTTCGTCCCTTCTTATTTTAACTAAAAATACAATGTTTAATCCGAATTTCGCTATTTTGATTTTTTAGCTATTTCCAAGTAAAAATCTCGGTCTCAAGGTCGCAGTTCATGTACATTTTTCATTTTTTATTTCGAAATCAAATTTCATAAATTTTTGTGAATTAATTATCGTCCTTATTAATAATCGTATCCGGGTCAGTAACCAAGTTTATTTTGCAGAGGCACCTGGAGTGGTGACTCAGGCAAGTTTTTCACACCTTTTTTCGAGATTGGGTTGGGCAAAGTGTGTCCCACTGGAAATGTTGATTATTGCTAATCGATGTCTGACAGGTTGCATAATATGCACGTGCAAGCAGATAAACCCAGGTCTCAGATCTTTAGTACATTCCATATCATCCTGTTCGTCACTGGCATGTGACACTACCTGAAGCAGCAGATCAATGGTAAAAATATGTATCATTGTTTGACATGGTAGAATGATTATGTTCATCAGAAGTATCTAAGTAGATCATGATATATTTTCATTACTTTTCATAACTTGCAAATAGTATATACATACACCTAATAGGTGTTTTTCATGGCATAACGATTTCCACAATATGCACCAGTAATGAAAACGCAGACATGCACGCTCACAAACTGAAATTTCCATCGTATTTTTAATCCAAATAATCATTATTTCGAAGTTTTCAGCTTGGTCCCAAGGATTTTGATTTAACGAGGTCCTACTGTATTTATTGAATATATTTTGTCCACACTGTAAATTATCTTACCAGTGTAAATGTACGAGTGGTCTGATTTTGATTTTACTTTACAGCATTAATAAGTCTCTGTAGCTGTAAAATGAAGGGGTGATTTCCCGGTTCATTGATTTTTGCAAGAGTTATGTCCATTGAAACCTAGTCTCTGTAGCTGATTGATATGGCAGCCTTGTGAACACAACTCCTCCTGTGTTTCTGATGGTATCTTTTCAAAATTTGGTCAATGTCATTACTATAATGGGTAGATGTGCATTTAGTGGTGATTTTTCAGTTCATTGGTTTTTGCAAGAGGTATGTCCCTTAAAACTTAATCACTGTAGCTGATTGACATCTCAGCCTTGTGAACGCAACTCCTCTTAAATTTCTGAATGGATCTTTACGAAACTTGGTCAATGTCATAACTATAATGGGTAGATGTGCACAAAGCAGGGATTTTCTGGTTCAGCGATTTTTGCAATAGTTACGCTTTTCAAAACTTGGTCTCTATAGCATATCAACTTGAGAAAGCAACTCCTAAATCTCCAAATGGATCTTAATCAATATATTTTGTAAAGGCATATATTGTGGCGGCACTTGCACTCTTGTTTTGTCTTCAGCATTACTCCATTACCATATTGAGTAAAGTCTATATATTTGACATACTTAATCAACTCATGAATGGCTTTCAATTGACATCAACTATTTTACATCTGACCTACTCTTGAGTTAGGCATATTGTTTTCCTAACACATCTTGTCCTTTTCTTTTTTTCCAGCCAATGTCAAGCTACAAGTTATTGGCAGAGAACACTTGTTTGAAAATGGTAAGACTTTTTCTTTACCAATGTACAGGTTATTTATCTTGACCCGTGTACAGGTTGTTTATCTTAATTAGTTAATTTAGCAAGATTTTAGCATCAAATGAATTTTACTTGTTTCAACAATGCACACAGTTTTTAGTACTCCCAGTCCTTGGTATGTGTAATATGATCATGGATAAATCAAATATGCACATGCATCTTGAGAGGAACTTCTCTACTTGATAACAACTATTGAGATATTCAAAATGACTCTATTGTGGCAGATATTAAGGACGTTTCAGCAGGTTACAGCAGAATTTGAATTTGGTAAAAAAAAAAAATCTGATTTATTTTAAGTAGAATGATAGAAGAAAGCCCAAATTTTAAGATACATGTGTTAAGAATAATTATCATTAAAAGTATATTTGCCAAATTTTGAAGGTACAAAAAGTCACATTTTAGTGTTTTCATGCAAATTTGGCTAAAATTGCAATAAAAAAAGCAGTTTTAGTTAAAAAACAAACCTGGTGAGGTATGTCTTTTTTTTATACGCTGCCAAAGGCGGTCATATATTGGCGTCATCTTCTCCGTCTGTCTGTCCGTCCGTCCATATCTTGTGAACGCATCTCCTCCTACATTTCGGAATGAATCTTTTCAAAACTTGATCAATGTCATTATTATAATGGGTAGATGTGCATGAAGTGGCGATTTTCCAGTCCATTGAATTTTACAAGATTTGTGTCCCTTGAAACTTAGTCTCTGTAGCTGATTGATATTGCAGCCTTGTGAACACAACTCCTCCTACATTTCTGAATGAATCTTTTCAAAGCTTGGTCAATGTCATAACTATAATGGGTAGATGTGCATGAAGTGGCAATTTTCCGGTCCATTGATTTTTACAAGATTTGTGTCCCTTGAAACTTAGTCTCTTTAGCTGATTGACATTGCAGCCTTGTGAACGCAACTCCTCCTACATTTCTGAATGAATCTTTTCAACACTTGGTCAATGTCATTACTATAATGGGTAGATGTGCATGAAGTGGCGATTTTCCGGTCCATTGATTTTTACAAGATTTGTGTCCCTTGAAACTTAGTCTCTGTAGCTGATTGATATTGCAGCCTTGTGAACGCAACTCCTCCTACATTTCTAAATGAATCTTTTCAAAACTTGGTCAATGTCATTACTATAATAGGTAGGTGTGCATGAAGTGCATAAAGTGGCGATTTTCCGGTCCATTGATTTTTACAAGATTTGTGTTCCTTGAAACTTAGTCTCTGTAGCTGATTGATATTGCAGCCTTGTGAACGCAACTTCTTGTATGTTTCTGACCTAATCTTTTCAAAACTTGGGCAATGTCATTACTATACTGGGTAGATATGCACAAAGCAGGGATTTTGATGTTCATCAATATTTGCAATAGTTATGCCTTTCTAAACATGGTCTCTTGAAAACACAACTCAAGTTTCTAAACAGGTAAAAGTGCATAAAGCAGGGATTTTCTGGTACAGTGATTTTTGCAAGAGTTAGTGGAGAAAGAAAAAAGGATTCATATTGATACTGCTATTTGACCTACTGTCATATTGGAAGCATTTTTAGGGTTCTATCTGTTCAGCTAAATTAATTGGTCTTACAGACTTCATTATGAGCTTATGCTTACAGAAATGTTAAAAGCAATAATTAAAAAAAACCTCTTGGTCTTTATATTTTGTGGCGGCGTATATTGTGGCATCACTGGCACTCTTGTACATTTTCAATAAGCATTTATATCAAAGGACTGACTCTGAAAAAATAAAGGAAATCTGTCCGTTGAATATTTTTTTATTTAGAAAAATATATATAAAAATTCACAGTTTTGGGATAGTTTTTGTATACATTTTGGTCCGTGCACAAATGAGATTTAGTACCCGTTTTGTATTTTCTGAAATTTTTTTAAAAATATCATTTTAATATGCTGTTACAGTATTTAGAATCCAAATCTTTCTTATTTTTTAACGCCATGTTTTTTCAACAAATTTTGGCAAATAGTGATGCTCTTCCATAAGCTTAATCTCTAAAACAAGCATGGTGACCCCCTATTTTTAATTCATATATCTTTTAGTTAAAGTTTGAAGTACTTATATGCAAATTTTTAGAAAAATCTGTTTGAAACAAACCCTGCACAAACGCCTTTAAGTGTCAGATTGAATTTGACTCTGAAGGGTCAGATATAGAAGATTGGTCTATGCCAGATATTTTTTCCAATATAGATTAAGACCTTTTTTTTTTCTTTCATTTATTTTACATATGTTAAGACAAGTCTCGAGAGAAAATATTAATGTCATGATATTACCAATGTAAATTTGGCAAGAGATGATACACATAGATTACCTCAGGCTATATGATATATTCCAGACGTGTGAGACACGAGTGAATCCTCAGCGGACAGACCAGGTGGTTGTGTCAGTTGTCTTTACCAATCTGACAGACCACAACATTAAGAACCTGGAGTTCAACGTGATGGACACACTGAATACCAAGCTAGTCAGAGGGGTGAGTCCTGACCAGTGTCCATGTGATCTCTTCTTGTGGTACCTGCTCTTAGTCCTGGCCCCATTTTATTGAACTTCTCAACCTCAGATTTCTCAGTTTGTAGATCTTGAGGATCTTTTCTTTTAGCTCACCTGAGCACTATGTGCTCAAGGTGAGCTTTTATGACCATCCGCGTTGTGCATCATCCGTTGTCAACAATTTGCTTTAATCAACATCTCCTCTGAAACCCCTTGACAGAATTTGATACAACTTGGCAGGGATGATCCTTGGGTGAACCTTTTCAAAAGTTGCTAAAATAAACTTGATCCATGTAGAACTCTGGTTGCCATGGCAATGGAAAGAAAAAAAATATGAAAACTTCAAAAATCATCTCCTTCAAAATTACTGGCAGATTTCAAAATGTTTTAGTACATATGTTCCTTGGGTAAACCTCTACCAAGATTGCTAAAATTATTCCAATCAGTAAAGATACATGGCTGCTAGGGGCGGGGCTAATTTGCTTTACATGTGTACAGTGAAAACTTTAAATGGCATCTCCTCAGAAACCACTGGACCGAATTTGATTAAACTTGGCAGGGATGATCCTTGGGTGAACCTTCACAAAAGTTGCTAATATACTACTCAAAGTTTGCTAAGCACCACCGGCTATTTTCTCATAGAGTCACATGAAAACACATGCTTAATGTAATGCTATGTACCTGAAAGGAAAGCGTTACCTGACCATCATTTTTATGCATAGTTTTTGTCAAAATGATAGAAAAGAGACTCAAAAATGAGTTACAACGATTTAGCCAATTCCTGTCATTAGTTGGCAAATTCACAAAAGTGTGTTTTTTGCAACAAATGGCATTTTATAAATTGAAGTAAAAACAGAAAAAATGACCATGAACAAGCCAAAATCGTCACAAATATCCTTAAAAGTATTCCATTTAGAAAACAGGAATATTTGAAGATCAAAGTTCTGAATTTAGCTGACTTTAAATTTTAAGGTGTTTTCTCAAAATTTTGCACTTTCTAATTATGATTAATTCCCAGTATTGAGGATCCGAAAGGCTTATTTTTTGTAACTGGTAGTAAATTTGGTACATAAACAATACTTCTGCATAAAAGCAAGATTTGTTTTATTATAAAATTTAATGTAGCATGCCTTTAAAGTAGCTTGTCTAAGCATGAAACGCTACGGGAAAATAGCGGACGGTGCTTAGCAAACTTTGAGTAGTATATAAACTTGATCCATGTAGAAATCTGGTAGCCATGGTAATGAAAAAAAAGAAGAAAACTTAAAAAATCATTTCCTTCAAAACTACAGGCCAGATTTCAAAATCTTTTAGTACAGATGTTCCTTGGGTAATCTTATACTCAGGTGAGCATTGTCAAGTGGACCTCTACCAAGTTTGTTCAAATCATGGTCCTGGGATCACAATTGGGCAAGTGTTCTAATCATGGCCCTGGGGTCAAAATTGGCCCCGCCCATGGGGTCACGTTATTTTGCATAGGCATACACAGGAACATCTATAAAAAAAAACATAGACTTAAATAGGAAAACTAGAAAAAACTTTCTTGTCAGAAACTAATACAAGATTATTAGCTTGAGTAGAAATGATGTTGATTTTTTTTCTGTATATTGTGTTATAGAGCATTACAGGTGACCTACTCTGTTTCCAGATTGGTCAGTCAACCCATGATGCAGTCCAGGTGCCATTTGTTCTTCCTCCCAATGTCAGCAACGAGGGACAGTTTGCCTTCTCAGTGGACAGTATTAACCAGCCTACCAAAATGAAGGGAACCCTCACTTACATGGTGAAAGTATGTACCATATCCTATATACCCCTATACCACTGAAGTATGTAAAGTCACACTGGAGAAAATTTCTGCCTGAATAGGATTTACACTTGACTTGGCCAGCAGCAATTTACAGATTTATCCAGTTAAGTTTCACATGAATTAAAGTGTTTTTACTGGATACAATCATATGATGAAAAGATGGTAACAATATAATAGCATTCTTATACCAGGTAAATACTTAAATTCTGGTCAGTTACTCTGTGCAAGTGTGTGTGTGTTATTTGGATCACTTGATGGGATCTGCTATAGAAACTGTTGCTGAAAGTGGTACTTGTATTTTATCCTTGATAGTCAACACAGTTTCAAGACAAGGCTTTTTAGCCACCTGACCACTTGTGCTCTGGATGAGCTTTTGTAACCAACTTTTGTGCGTCGTCAATTGTCAACAATTGCTTTGAACACTCTAGAGGCCCAATCTTCATGATAATTGGTCAGGATGTTTGTCTACATAATATCTTGGATGAGTTCTAAATTGGGTCATGTGGGGTCAAAAACTAGGTTGCCAGGTCAAATCTTAGAAAAACATTGTGAACACTTTAGAAAATTAAAAATGGTCACATGGGATCAAAAAGTAGGTCACCTGGGTAAACCACTCTAAAACCCACATTTTTGGTCTAACCTCCATGTAACTCGGTCAGAATGTTTGTTTACATGAAATTTCGTATGAGTTCAAAACGCACATGCGGTCAAAAAGTAGGTCACCTGGGCAAATTTTAGAAAAGCCTTGTGAACACTCTACAGGCTACATTTTTGTCCCAGTCTTCATTAAACTTGATAATAATGTCAACTGCATGAAATCCCAGATGAGTACAAATTCAGGTTGGATCAACAACTAGTTCACTTAGTCAAATGTTAGAAAAACATTGCAAACAAGTTAGATGCCACATTTTTAGCTCGACTATTCAAAGGGTATCATACTTTCATGGTAGACAACTCTTGATAGAGTATGTTACAAATTATGGCCCCTTTTTAACTTAAAAATTTTGGTTAAAGTTTTGCATGCAAGTTACTTTCATGCTTATATCTCAGTATCCAGGCATGCGATTGATTTTTAACATCTTTAATAAGTTTAGGGGTATCATAATATAAAGGAAGATAATACTTGATGGAATATATTAAAATTATGACCCCTTTAACTTAGAATTGTAATTTTGCATTCAAGCTACTATCCAGCTTATATCTCAGAAATTGCTTGTGGAATTGACTAGAAAGTTAAGGAGTGTTTTCAGGGGCATCAGAAAACTAAGGAGGATAACTTTTGGACTGAATTTTATGCAAATTATGGCCCTATTCTAACTTGGGTTTTTGGTTAAAGTTTTGCATGCAGTGTTATTGTGCTTAGGTCTCAGTAACTAGGCATGGGATTGATTTTAGACTTCATAAAAATATTAAGGGGTATCAGACTATAAAGGTATATCATTTTTGCCTATTAATATGTACAGGGTATATGAAGGGCAAGAATTGAAAAAGATTTCATTTGATTTACCAACAAGCATTTTGAATAGTCGAGTGTGCTGTCCTCTGACAGCTCTTGTTATAATCATAATCTTTCAGCCTAGTTCAACCACAGGTACTATTTGGTTTGTAGAATTAGAATAATCTTTTGTATTCAGTACAACTAACTTGTACAGGCATTGAAGGCAGTTTTTTTCTCAGATGAGAGTCTTTGGGGCCATCATGGCTCTCTTGTTTAGTGAATGTTATGATTATATCTCTCCCCATATTTATATGGGGGAGACATATTGTTTTTGTCAGAGTTGTCTGTCTGTCAGTCTGTCTGTCACACTTTTCGTCCCAAGCATAACTCAGAAAGTCTTAAAGCTATTAACTTTAAACTTCACAGGTGGATAGATCTCTTGGAGGAGAAGTGCAGTGCAAAGAGCTGTAACTTTGCAAATCATATTTTTGGAGTTATTGCCCTTTGTTAAATTTCATACTTAATTTTTGTTTGGAGCGTAACTCATAAAATAGCCAAGCTATTAACTTGAAACTTCTGAAGTGGATAGATCTCATGGAGGAGAAGTGTTGTGCACTAGTAATGTAACCCTGCACATCAAATTTTAGCTTTTGTGATCCCGTGAGTGTCTGTGGTCCAGTGTGCGTCGTCAACATTTTAGTGTTTACACTCTAACACCTTAATTTCTTAGGCAATATCATCTCAAACTTTTTTGACAATGTTTATGACTATAATGTATTGATTGAGTTTGATTATGGACATATCGATTGAGTTTGATTATGGACAAGCTCTGTCAATTAGGTCAGGAGTTATGCCCCTTTTAATATCAAATAATGGCAGATTTCACTTTGTTTACACTCTAGCATCTTCATCTTTTGAGCAATCATCTTCAAACTTTATGACAATGTTTATGACCATAATGTCTCGATTGAATTTGATAAGGGCTGAGATCAAACTATATGAAAATGTTTTTGACCATAATGTCTAGATTGAGTTCGATTATGGCAGAGATCTGTCAATTAGATTTGGAGTTATTCCCCTTTTAATATCAAAATATGCAAGATTTCACTTTGCTTACACTAGCATCTTCATTTTTTTAGCAATCATCTTCAAACGTTATGACATTGTTTATGACCATAATGTCTTGATTGAGTTCAATTGTGGCTGAGATGGGCCAATATGTAGGTTTGCCCTAATATAGAGTTCTGCAGTATTTTTTGCCCGCAACATGAAACAATGCAGATCACTTTTACCGATCGTTTTTGTGTCGCCTGCTGCTGGCGCCTGGTCCTTGTCACACTGTTCTTGTCGCGGGCAATAACTTTGAAAACTTAATATTGAGGTATCACCTTGAAACTTAAAACATGGATAGATCACATTGAGGTGGAGTGCAGTGCACAAGAATGATAACTCTGACTTTCGTATTTTCTGAGTTATTACCCTTTGTTGATTCTGAGATTTTATTTTTGTCCGGACCATAACTCAAAAAGTATTTGAGGTATCACCTTGAAACTTAAAACATGGATAGATCACATTGAGGTGGAGTGCAGTGGTGCAGTACACAAGAATGATAACTCAATAATGATAATGATGACTACAAACTTGCAACATATATATAATTAACGTCATAAGTGCTTAATGACGTCATAATTTTTCTTACAGTTAATGTTTTGAATTCATAGTCATTCTGACATTCCTCTGATGAAGACTGTATAGTCGAAAGTGCTCGGGAAAATTATTATATTGCAGTTTTATATATATATGTGTGTGTGTGTGATTTGGTGTTATTTTGTTCCTCACAAAATAGATTATGCTTTATCAATAATTTGTCAAAAGATCGATTTTCTAGTCAATTCTTTCATCAAACATGCTTAAATGCAGGCGACACAAGTGTTCCGAGGAACACCCACATCTAGTTTAAACAATCATCTTTAACTTTAAGACAATGTTAATGACCATAATCTCTCGATTGAGTTTGATTTTGGCTGAGATTGGCCAATTTGGTCAGGAGTTAAGTTGCTTTTATTAAAAAAAATTAAGTTTTGTCCGGAGCATAACTCATGCACTATGAGACATATAACCTTGAAGCTTCATAGGTGGGTAAACGCTATGGACAAGAATTGCAGTACACTAGAGCATAATCCATTTCCAATGTTTCTTGTTGGAGTTTTTCCGCTTTTTAGCTCACCTGAGCACAACGTGCTCATGGTGAGCTTTTGTGATCGCCTTTTGTCCGTCGCCGATGCGTGCGTCCGTCGTCAACAATTTCTTTAAACAACATCTCCTTCTAAACTACTCACTGGATTTTGATAAAACTTCACAGGAATGTTCATTATGGGGCCCTTTACCAAAGTTGTTAAAATTATTTTCATTGGTCAAAAATCTAGGTCACAGGAGCTAAAAATAGATTTTAAAAATGAAAATTTTAAAAATCTTCTTCTCCGAAACCACAAGGCCTAGCCTTTTGATTTTCAGTATGTATCATGATCTTATGACTCTCTACCAAGATTGTTCAAATTATGACCCTGGGGTCAAAATTGGCCCCGCCCCAGGGGTCACTTGATTTAACATAGACTAATGTAGGAGAAACCTGAAAAATTTTCTTCTCAGAAATCACAAGGTCTGGAGTTTAGATATTTGGTATGTGACATGGGCTAATAGACCTCTACCAAGTTTGTTCAAATCATGAATCATGCATTGTCTAGTGGATCTATATTTAGTTTGTTCAAATCATGGCCCCCGGGTCAAATTTGGCCCTGCCATTGGGGTCACCTGATTTTACACAGGCTAATATAGAAATAACTTGAAAATTCTTCTTTTTAGGAAACTAGAAAACACATGGCCTGGCGTTTAGATATTTGGTGAAAATTGGCCCCGCCCCAGAGATCACTTGATTTTACATACTTATTTTGGAAAAAAGCTAGAAAAATTTCTTCTCAAAAACCACAAGGTCTGGAGTTTAGATATTTGGTATGTAACATGGGCTAATAGACCTCTACCCACTTTGTTCAAATCATGACCCTGGGGTCAAAATTGGCTCTGCCCCAGGGGTCACTTGATTTTACATAGCCTAATGATATCAGGTGAGCGATCCAGGGCCATCATGGCCCTCTTGGATACAATTTCGTGTCCTTAAGATAACTCCAGAACAACTCATGCTATTGAAATTAAATTTCATTTATGGAAAGAAATTAATGCGAGAAAGTGTCATGCACAAGGTCCATAACTGGCCTCAGAAATTTTGGAGTTATTCCCCTTTTCACAATTTCTTGACCGCAAGATAGCCCTACTTATGCTATTGAAACAAAATTCCAGTTATGGAAAGAAATTGATAAGAGTAAGTGTTACTCACAAGGTCCATAACTCTGTACAGAGCTTTAACAATATAGTCAGCCCTTTAACTTTAACTATTTGCATATGTCACTGTGTGCCTTAGTGTATATGTGTGTGTGAGGAGAAGGGGGGTGGGAGACATCAGTTTTCTACAAAAACAAATCTCTAGTTTTTCTTATTAATATATAAATGTTGTGTCTCTATAATAGCTGATTTATTTAAATCATTTTTTGTTGATTGGGAAACAAGTTCTTACAACTTCTACTACCCCCCTCTAAAGGATTCCTAGATTTGACAAGCATTTGGTCCTTGCCCTAAATTGGATTTGAACTCACAGCCTTCAGATATGCAGTCATGCATGTTACTACAGGACTATGACCCTTCTATTTCCACTGCTAATTCATGATTTGTCTTTACAGACATCAGAGGGTTCCACCCATGAGAAGTTGGATTTCCGCCTGAGTATACCCTGTAGTGCTTTCCTTGTCCCAGTACCTTGCAAGGGGTGAGTAGGCGGTGTCCACTGATTTGTCAGCTCTCTAACTTAAACAAACAAGAACTGATCTTTACCAAACTTGGTAACAATGTGTATGGACACAATATTTTGGCGAAGCTTGATAACAAGCTACAATGCCCCAGACCGTCTGAAATTATGGCCCCTGAATTTATGAAAAATTGCTAAATTAACAGTTTCCGCTCTTTAATTTTAACAAATATGAACTTATCTTGCAGTGATTTTTTTTACCTCTGCATGCTGCGTCCTGGATGCAGTGATTTTGCTGTGAATGCAATTTTTTTATTTCAATGCATCCACTGGATGCACAAAATATACAAAAAATGCTATTGAAATTAAAGATGGGTGCATACTTTTCAGATTGGGATTCATAATTTTTTAAGCCTAGAGAGTCCCAGGACTCGTGCAGCAAAAATTGTAAAAAAATTCACAGAATCTTGTCCAAACTTGGTCCCAATGTGAATGGGCACAAAAACTCAACCAAGTTTGATAACCAGCCAAAATGTGACAAACACTCCTCTGTAAGGGCCCTTGATTTGATAAAAAATTAAAAAATTTAACAGTGTCTGCTTTCTTTCTCTGACAAACGTGAACCAAACTTTACCAAACTTTGTCACCATGTGAATTAGCTCAGTATCTCAAATGAGTTTAAAAACAGTCAGAATGTCCCAGACACTTAAGAGTTGATAAAATTGCAGGATGGGCATAGTTTGCGATAACCTGCACTCTTGTTTTATTTTTACAATAGGTTATATTTTTGCAACATCGTTGAACATTTTGCCTGCAGACTTAACCTTATATATGGTATTGCAGGTTATCTTTGAATGATCAGTTAAGATCTCAATTAAACATAGAAAAATTGACCATATGAAAAACATGTATGGATGTTCAAATAAAAAATCTTGGTTATTAGAAAGGGGTACATTGTTGGGTGAGCATCAAACATTTTATTTCCATTGAATCTCCTGTTTGAACAGAGATATTGTCTTCATACTTGGTAGGTAGATACCTTATTGGAAAAGAAAGATTGGGATTGATTTTCAGGATGTTAATGTCAAGGTCACTATTACTAAAAGTAGATTTTTCGTTTCCATCAAATAACTTCTTATAGGAGTGAAGTATACTACTCAAAGTTTGCTAAGCACCACCCGCTATTTTCCCATAGAGTCACATGAAAACACATGCTGAATGTAATGCTATGTACCTGAAAGGAAAGCTTTAGCTGACCATCAATTTTACGCATAGTTTTTGTCAAAATGATAGAAAAGAGACTCAAAAATGAGTTACAACGATTTAGCCAATTCCTGTCATTATTTGCAAAATTCACAAAAGTGTGTTTTTTTGCAAGAAATGGCCTTTATAAATGGAAGTTAAATCTTGTGATCAAAACAGAAAAAATGACCTTGAACAGGCCAACTTCATCACAAATATCCTTAAAAGTATTCCATTTAGAAAACAGAAATATTTGAAGATCAAAGTTCTGAATTTTGCTGACTTTAAATTTTAAGGTGTTTTCTCAAAATTCGCACTTTCTAATTATGATTAATTCCCAGTATTGAGGATCCGAAAGGCTTATTTCTTGTAACTGGTAGTAAGTTTGGTACATAAACAATACTTCTGCATAAAAGCAAGATTTGTTTTAATGTAAAATTTAATGTAGCATGCCTTTAAAGTCGCTTTTCTAAGCATGCAACGCTACAGGAAAATAGCTGATGGTGCTTAGCAAACTTTGAGTAGTATATGATAATCAGATTTTGTTTACAGGTACCTTATGGGAAGAGGAAGTTTGGGATTGATTTTCAGGTCAATAGGGTCAAGGTCACTGTAAATAAAAATAGTTTTGCTTGCATGGGATGACACTTAAAAACCTGGTTACACTTCATTTGACATGTTTCTTGTTGTTTTTTCAAAAGGCCTGACTTTGCATCATTGTTGAGTTCAGGAGATTTGACGGAGAAGGCAACCATCAAATGTTCTCCTCTAGACCCCAGCTTAGACAACTGCCTACTCAGTATATGCTTCTACAATCACTTCAAAGGTAGGTCATACTGCATTGCTAACAAAAAATCATATTGCTTGTCTTGAACAACCTCAGTGTCTTAATCTCACCTAAACACCATCAAAGACTGATATTATTTGCCATATGCAGAAACTAAAATAATCAAATATTTAAAAAAAAAAGTTTCTTATATTTGAAAACAAGTAGGTTTTCTGGTATCCTACTCTGTCCAGCATCAACGATTTGATTTTAAAGACATCTCCTCTAAAACACCTGGGTAGAAATTGATGAAACTTGGCATGAATAATCTTTTGGCAGAACCTCCACAAAAATTGCTTAAATAAACTTGATCTATGCAGAAGTCTGGTTGACATGGCATCTAACACCATTTTATTTTAAAAACTTTAAAAATCATTTCCTCAGAAACTGATGGTCAACTTCAATATCCTTTGGCACAAATGGTCACCTTATAGTTATAATGAGGCCCCACAAGTTTCCAGATATACTGTGTGTATTTGGCACAATATGGTCACTTAATTTTTCTCTACAATATTTGCAAAAAAATGAAGTTGATCCCTTCAAAAATGAGGCCCCACAGTGTTGGTTTTTGTTTCCTAGGGGAGATAATCAGTATTCTATTTTAATACTCTAAATATAGAATATTGATTAACTCCCTTTATTAAATTTACATTGTATAGATGTTGTAAATATCATGGGAAATGTTTCAAAGTGTTTGATTAATTAATATATGGTATAAGTTTCTTAGAATACATTGTAAATAATAGCAGAACTGGCAGTGTTGTATTAGAATTTTTTTTTGTTAACTTTAATCCAGGTCAACAAATACAACAATTTAGATATATAGTCTTATGCTCTGTTAACTTAGGATGTGCCACAGTGGCCATGGGTCTTTAAAAAAAAGATAATGATTGGTTGTGCCTTTCTATGTATTGAAGTAATATGTGCAATAAGTGACATAATAACCCATGGTCCTACACTGACATTACATGATTATGATCCCCTAAAAAAAAAGTCTGATAAGCTGTTTTTCTTTTTTTTTATCTTAAATTTTAATCAAGGTTAAACTGAATTGTTTAATTAAGCTGATGGTACTCTGCTGAGTGTCCTAGGGCTACAATGGTCCTCTTGTTTTATTAAGTCCATTGAGGTATTGCTTTGAAACTCTGATAACTTCTTTTATGACCATCACCTCTACTTGTACATAGCAAGAGTACATAAATCTGTCTTGCATTTTGATATAATTATGCTCCATTAGGACTTGATTTAATCTTTTTGTACTTTTTCACTAAACTCTTTGAGATATTGCTTTAGAACTTCAAATTCATGTTTATGCCCCAACCAAAAATGGGGGGGGGGGGGTAAAGATTTGCCTTTGTTTGTATTTACGTCCTTTCGTCCGCCCCAAAACTTTGTGACACACATAACTCTAAAAGTATTTGTACTATAGACTTGAAACTTCATGGATATATTATTCAGGACATGAACTTGCGCACCTGGGTATTTTCATCGAACCGCCATTGAAATTGACAGAGTTATGGGCCTTTTTTTTTTTTTTTTTTTTTTTAGCTCACCTGAGCACAACGTGCTCATGGTGAGCTTTTGTGATGGTCCGTCGTGCGTCGTCAACTTTTTGAATCAAACGACTTCTCCTCCTAAACTACTGGGCAGATTTCAATAAAACTTTACACAAATGACCCTTGGGTGACCCTCTTTCAAGTTTGTTCAAATGGTTCCAGTCTGTTGAATAACTAGGTCACAGGAGCTAAAGATAGACAAAAAAATTGCAATCTTTAAAAATCTTCTTCCGTGAAACCAAAAGGCACAGAGCTTTGATATTTGGTATGTAGCATCATCTTATGGTCCTCTACCAAGTTTGTTCAAATTATGGCCCTGGGATCAAAATTGGCCCCGCCCTGGGGGTCTCTTTATTATCCCCCGCCGAAAGGCGGCGGGGGATATAGTCATAGTCTCCGTCCGTCCGTTTGACATTTTTGTCCGGAGCAAATGTCGAAAAGTATTTGAGGTATTAACTTGATACTTCATAGGTGGATAGATCTCATTGAGGAGGAGTGCAGTGCACAAGACTGATAACTCTACCTTTCATAATTTTTTAGTTATTGCCCTTTGTTATTTTTTAGACTTAATTTTTGTCTGGAGCATAACTCAAAAAGCATTTGAGGTATCAACTTAATACTTCATAGGTGAATAGATCTCATTGAGGAGGAGTGCAGTGCACAAGAATGATAACTCTACCTTGGATGATTTTTGAGTTATTGCCCTTTGTTATTTTTCAGATTTAATTTTTGTCCAGAGCATAACTCAAAATGTATTTGTGGTATCAACTTGAAACTTCATAGGTAGATAGATCTTATTGGGGAGGAGTGCAATGTGCAAGAATGATAACTCTACCTTTCATAATTTTTGAGTTATTACCCTTTGTTATTTGTCAGGCTTAATTTTTGTCTGGAGAAAAACTCAAAAAGTATTTGAGATATCAACTTGAAACTTCATAGGTGAATAGATCTCAATGAAGAAGAGTGCAGTGCACATGAATGATAACTCTACCTTTCATAATGTTTTGTTTATTGCATTTTTGTTATTTTTCAGGCTTAATTTTTATCACAGTGACCTTGACATTTTACCTGTAGACCCCAAAATAGAGGAATTCATAGGTCTTCACTTTGGTTTCATATCTTTAAACATCAGTCTTCATTACTAGAAATTTTCTTTAAAAAATGAAATATTCTACTCTCCAACACATCTTCTAAAGAGCAAGCTTTCGACGGGGGATGGCCATGTCAACATGGCTCTTGTTTACATAGGCTTATATAGGGAAAACTTAGAAAAATCTTCTTCTCCGAAACCGTATGGCCTAGAGCTAAGATATTTGGCATGTAGCATTGTCTAGTGGATCTCTACCAAGATTGTTCAAATCATGGCCCTGGGGTCAAAATTGGCCCCGCCCCGGGGGTCACTTTATTTACATAGGCTTATATAGGGAAAACTTAGAAAAATCTTCTTCTCCGAAACCGTATGGCCTAGAGCTAAGATATTTGGCATGAAGCATTGTCTAGTGGATCTCTACCAAGATTGTTCAAATCATGGCCCTGGGGTCAAAATTGGCCCCGCCCTGGGGGTCACTTTCTTTAACATAGGCTAATATTGGAACAAATCAAGAAAAATCTTCTTCTCTGAAACCATATGGCCTAGAGCTTAGATATTTGGCATGTAGCATTGCCTAGTGGATCTCTACCAAGTTTGTTCAAATTATGGCCCTGGGGTCAAAATTGGCCCTGCCCTGGGGGTCACTTTCTTTAACATACGCTAATATAGGAATATATCTAGAAAACTTTTCTTCTCTGGAACCTTATGGCTGGGAGCTTTGATATTTGGCATGTAGCATTGTCTAATGATCTCTACCAAGTTTGTTCAAATAATGGCCCTGGGGTCAAAATTGGCCCCACCCAGGGGGTTACTTTCTTCAACATAGGCTAATATTAGCAACTGTTTATCAGATCTGAATGATACTGTGCACAATTACTCATCTTAAACATGTACATCACATATCAACAAAAAGGAATTGCTTTGTACATTTAGATAATTTTTCAACCATTAAAAAAAACACCTTGTTACCTTGATCTTTAGCCTATCTTTTGTAACTTTATGGTGGGACATTTTATCTTTACTCAGGTGAGCGGATTAGAGCCCTCGGGCTCTTGTTGTTGTTTTTTTTAAAAATATGGAATTTTATGCTTGTGATACAGATAACTGAAAGTATTTGTACTACAGACTTGAAACTTCGTGGCTTTATTATTCAGGACATGAACTTGTGCACCTGGATATTTTTATCGAACCTTTGTTGAAGTTGACAGAGTTGGGGGGGGGGGGGGGGCTTAGTTTTTGGAAGATATGGAATTTTGTGCTTGTGATGCACGTAACTCTGAAAGTATTTGTGCTACAGACTTGGATATGGATATATTACTCAGGACGTGACTTGTGCACCTGACCTTTGTTTAGGAAAATGCGACTGGTCGGAGAATCTGTGTCCAGAGGGGGACACATTTCTAGTTTTTGCTTATTTTTACATTTTAATAATATAGAGATTCTTATTTTGCCTTTAATTGCAATATTTGTTTTTATTGACAAGCACTGGAATAGTCTTGGGTGCTGTCTCAAGGACAGCTCTTATTCTGATGATGGGGAAGGGGCCTCATTACCATAATTTGACAGATAAAAAGCACCATTGTATTAAGGGAAAAAAATCCTTGGGTAGGTAGCAGTTTGGGGAATAACTACATGATTTTAAAGAGTTTTTCCTTGGGGAAGATGCCTCTGTTGAAGTACAAAAAAAGGCTCTGGAACTTAATGTTTGTGTCAAAAAATTGATGTTTGTAATGGCTGGCATTTTAGCTGGTTGGTTATTCAGTACAGGTTAGCACACACTGGAACATGGGTACATCTGCCCCATGATATGCTCTTCAATAGCACACACTGGAACATGGGTACATCTGCCCCATGATATGCTCTTTAAATAGCACACACTGGAACATGGGTACATCTGCCCCATGATATGCTCTTTAATAGCACACACTGGAACATGGGTACATCTGTCCCATGATATGCTGTTCAATAGCACACACTAGGACATGGGTACATCTGCCCCATGATATGTTGTTCAGTAGCACACACTAGAACATGGGGTACTTCTGCCCCATGATATGTTGTTCAGTAGCACACACTAGAACATGGGGTACTTCTGCCCCATGATATGCTGTTCAATTCCAGGCTACAACTTATCAGAGCTGTTCAAAAGTTTACTGATATATCTTCTTTAATGTTCAACCCCAGCAAACAAACAAACATGTGTTTATGTTGTGCTTTATATGTTTCAGTGGTGGAGAAGGTGGACAACAGTGCCTCACTGTACAGTCGCTCCATACAGGGGCACCATGTTTGTGCTCTAGTCAAGTTGGTGAGTAGGGACATCCACTGGTAAATCTGGCAGTGTATCTATTAATGGCAATCAGGCCCATCTTTTGGAAATCTTAAATTTGTATGTGTTAGATAGAAAGTTCTATAACTAGAACAATGTTCTTAAAGCAGAAAGTACAAGATTTAAGTCACATGGTATGTCTAGGGCCCATGAGACATGAGCTAGAGAAAGTTCAAGATTTCTTGGATTTGTCAGTACATCTGACCTGACTTTAAATTTTACTTTCTGTTTATAACGACAATTTGTATTTCCAGGTGAATGGAGAATTGGCTCTTGATGGCAAAAGTTCTGATGGTGGGTTCCTGTCCAATGTTTTGGCAGACATCAAGGTCACTTTAACAACTGTGTTGTCATAGCAACACCAGCAGCAGCAACTGTCTATCATTTGATTGTGATCATGCTATACTTGTTACTGTTGCTATATTTTTTCTCTTATACAGACACATTTCTGAAAAACAAAACAAAAAAAAGTATATTTCTGAATCCCATTAATTATTATTGACATTGTTTACTGCCAAATTGAGTCTGTTGGAGTGGTATTGAACATATTTTTATTTCTTATTCTGTTAGAAATAGCAGCTGTATATTTCTGTTGGCCTCTGATATTTATAGATATCCAAAGTTATGCTTAACAAAGATGTCGCTTTTTTATTACAGTGAAATATAGAATAAAATTATTCTTGAATTAATGATGGTTAACTTTTAAAAATGTTACAAAATAAATTGAATGATTGATGGTTGATTATGAAGAAGCCAGTATGTGTCCTTCAGCTGTGTTTACTGTGATGGATTCTAAATCAGGAATATGAACATTTAATTGTCTGCTGTTCCCTGAGTATTGTGTTGTACTATACTGTAAAAACAGAACCTATCAAAATGTATGTAGAGGCATAAAAGCCAATCTTGGACCTAGTAAATTATTTAGACAATGGGACACAAGGTGGCTGATAATGATTGCTTCCTCAGTCAGCTTCTTTAGATATCTTTTCTTTTAACTTTTGAATATTGTAAATGTCACATGTAAGGTAATTGCTGATACAGACCGAGGCATGGACTGATGTTCTGATCCAACCTACGGGAAGCTTGATGGCTGTGTACATGCTTCTTCTATATCATTGCTGCTTGGTTTTGTAGGACCTATTATGCAATACTGTTCAAACCATGCACATGCATACAGGAAAGATAGGATCAGTTGTTTTAAATTTTGAAGAATACCAGCTGATTTTAAATCTGATCATGTTTGTAATTTTGAAAGAATAAATGAAGATGCTATTATTTATTTTTTTATGCAAATGCTTTAAAGGTTAGAAAAAGTTAATAATAGATAATAAAGTAATGGGGGCGAACAACTTCTAGATAAACAAATAATGTAAGGTGTTGTCATAAATATAAGCTCTCTTTTAAGCATTTGTTTTGAGATTGCTATATGTCTTTTGAGATTACTATACGTTTCTTGTTTTCATAATATGTTTTTCAAAAATATTCAGATATTGTTTAATAAAAATATTCAATTAGATCATATTATAATAATAACAGTTATCTACATACATTTCTGTGAACTAGTCCAATATCATCCTTGTTTTAAGCCTTAGCTATGATTGGAAGCTATCAGGAAATGACTTTTTGGAACTGTATATACCCCTGGTTTAAAACATTTGGATACTCATCAATAACATACAATGAAAAAGTACTTATGTAAAGCAATCTGAAGCTTAGAATTGGTGTCAGTGGAATCTGAATTTTCACTATTCATATGTGTGAAATGGTATACCCCAGTGATGAAGGGCTTTACCAGAGAATCACATGACATTGTATAAACCAGTAGTGGTCCAAAGCTGTATCAATTATTAAGGGCTACAACTGTGTAAGATAAATACATGATATGCTTCCCAATACTGGAGGTGATTGTCTGTGGGTGGAATAAATGGACTAATTTGCTTTTTTTAGCTCACCTGAGCCAGAGGCTCAAGGTGAGCTATTGTGACCGGTCTTCGTCCGTCGTCCGTCCGTCCGTCGTCCGTCCGTCCGTCGTCCGTCCGTCCGTCGTCCGTCAACATTTTGCTTCAAACGACATCTCCTCCTTAACCGCTTGGTCAGTTTTGATAAAACTTTACAGGGATGTTCCTTGGGTGGTCCCCTTTCAAAGTTGTTCAAAGAATTGAATTCCATTTGGAATTCTGGTTGCCATGGCAACGGAAAGAAAAAACTTAAAATGTCTTCTTCTCCAAAACAACCAACTGAATTTCAAAATATTTTGGCACAGATGTTCCTTTGGTAAGTGTCTACCAAGATTGTTCAAATTATTTGGATCCGTAAAAAAACATGGCCGCCAAGGGCGTGGCTAGTTTTCCTTAGATGCCTATACTCAAATCTTAAAAAATCTTCTCCTCCAAAACTGCTGGCTGAATTTCAAAATGTTTTGGCACAGATACTCCTTGAGTAAGTGTCTACCAAGATTGTTCAAATTATTTGGATCCATAAAAAAACGTTGGCCGCCAGGGCGGGGCTAGTTTTCCTATATGTCTATAGTGAAAACTAAAAAATCTTCTTATCCAAAACTACTGGCTTGATTTCAAATGTTTTGGCACAGATGTTCTTGATTAAATGTCTATCAAGACTGTTCAAATTATTTGGATCCGAAAAAAAACATGGCCGCCAGGGTCGTGGCTCTACCAAGTAGAGTGTGGTAGTGTGTAGCTTTGTCTAGTCGATTCTTACCAACTCTGCCCCAGGGGTCACTTGATTTTACATAGCCTAATGATACCAGGTGAGCGATCCAGGGCCATCATGGCCCTCTTGTTTTATGTTCCATTGTTATTTCTGTAACTAAGATGATTGTCCATGGGGGAAAAAATTTTTATGCATGTTCATTTTGTGTGAATTTTATAATATGCATAACATTAATAACATGTTTGGCATCATGTGTGTTGAGAAGTTTAAATCCTGTCTATCATAAATAATATCATGTAAATCCCAGCATCAGTCCAGCCATGTGCAATGTTTATCAACAGAGATTGAATCCTACGACCAGTAATGTGGAGCCTCACTGTATATGTCGTTACAGTGTGTTCAGATCAAGGAATGACACTACATTCTCTTTCCTGTCATGAGAGATGACCACCTGTAGGTGTATGCAAATTACTTACAGTATTCATTTACATTTGGGACCAAATACATTGTAGTATTGCTATTATTTACAGTTCCATTAATTACTTTTGTTCATCTAATCAGTGAATATTATTTTATTTTCCGGTTTCATTACATCTTGTCTGCTAATTTATAGTCATTTGTTTCATAAATGCATTCATTCTGCTACAAATATTATTTTTAAGAAAACTTAAATATTGATAGGAAAATGTCATAGCTATTTGATATATCTATATAATACATATAGCATAGTAGAACCTGTCATACCCTTTTGATGAAACAGAAGGGAAGATATTTAACCCTTTCCCTCATAGAGGAAACCATGAAAAGACCTATGCGAACAACATAAAACCAGATCAGCCTGCGAGTTACGATCAGGTTTTATGCTGTTCGCTGCTCCTCAGTGGTCTGGAAATGAGGACTTTATGATTAAATTTGGTAAGGTTTAACAGTGGTTTTCTGCAGATCAGGCTTTATATGGTACCTATTGAGTGCGTCAAAATGAGTCTATATGAGGGAAAGGGTTAATATTAATAGTTTTGGATTAAACCTTTTATGATAATTCCTGCAGGTTTGTCTGGTAGATGGTATGTGCACCCTGGCTTAGTCAAGTTTGTGTCATCGGCATGCCACTATTTCTCTCTACTGAATAATCTAGGGCGATTCTTCCTCTCTAATAGGAAATATATCTGTTCAGAAAGTGCTGCTCAGGGCAAGCACTTATGACTGGTCAACTGGCATCCACCCATTGTCAACAATGTCTACAAACAACATTTTCTAAACTGCTTGACTAGTTGTCACAACACTTTACATTGAGGTTACCAAAAGACCAATTGGGCAGAACAAGGTTTCATTATATGTATGTAAAGAAATCTTTCAAAATATCTTTTAGTCCAAATCTAATGGCCTAATTTATATATTTCAGCACGTATGTGCCTTGGGTAACCCCCTACCAAGATGGTTCAAATGATTCATATAAAAATAAGGGGCAAAGTCAGTTTTTCTTATATGTACAGTCGGCACTCGTTATCTCGAATTTCATGGGACCAAAAATAAGACTTCAAGATGTCCGTAATTTGACCAATCCGAAATGAGGTATTTTTGGCTTGTGAACAAGAAATCGTACCTGTATCATCCTATAATATTGTGTCGATATCTTGAAGAAGATGACACATATTTTTGTAGAATATATAATTAATAAATAATAATCCATAAGTAGCATATTTTTTTTATTTATTCATCCGCTTCTTTCTGTAAGTTTCTATAAATACAGAAAGGTAAACGAAATAAACAAATAGGTTACAACAATAATATAGGTCGAAAACATGCGAACTGCGTTCTATTAATAAAGAGCACTTATATACATGCACAATATTCAAAGCACTTTGCACAACGCCAGATTACTCAGCGCTCATAGATGGACAAGTAGGTTCTAGAGACATTGTGAGCTATGACATGGGTTTATTCTTCGATGATATTTAAAAAAAAAACTAGCACATTTTGAGCAAAGATTGTCAAGCACAACGCCTTGTGTTTGGCCATATAATTACCATGCAAATATTTCGTCAAAACTTAATCTGGTAATTATTGAAAGCCTAAAATCACGGTTTGTCTTACAGATAGCCCCGTGCCAAGCTAGTGTCACCAGTGGACTGATGGGTGTGAAAAATATCGGCGGGCTAATTAGCGTCTGTGGAATTTGAGATAAACAAATATGCATTGTACTATAGGACGAGGGTTCAAATTTTCACTTTGAGATAGCAGTAATTGAAATAAATAAATTTTGAGACACACAAAGTTAATGTATAAAGACAAAGAAGGGAAAAATCTGGACCAAGTCAATTAATTTGACATAGCCGAAATTTCGATATATGCGAATTGGAGATAACAAGTACCAACTGTATATTATGTATATAGTGAAAGCTTTAAAGATCTTCTTTCCTTACCTTAACTGATGTTTCTTGGATTGGTCTCTATTATAATAAATTGTTCAAATCATTCAGATCAGATCTATACAAAGCATGGTTGTCCTCAATGTATGGTTATAGAGTCATCTTGGCCCTCTTGCCTTTGGTTTGGTTTTTGGAAAAAAAATCCTGAATTGGTTTTGAATGGTCTCAGAGATAAATGAATTTCTTAAAGAGTAATTAACAAAACTTTTTTCAACAAGGTCTTTGTTTTAACCATAATTAGTGAAGCCTTAATTAGATTAACATAATGTATGTTTGACATTCTTATTAGAAAAAGGTCAAACTGCCAGGAGAGAGAGGGCAGGGTGAACACTGCATGTACAAACTGTATACAGGGATAATGTATAGACAATACTCAGAGGATAGACAATCTCCTTGTTGAGTAGCCTCAATATTTTCTGGAGATTTTTAATCCACTAATCCACCATCCCTATGAGCTCAACTAAATGTCACAAGTGAAAGGGTGGAGTCATTTGAGGACTGGTTCAATTTGTAAGGGGGGTTAATCAGTATTGTATCTAGTAATGAATTTCCTGAAAAGAGTATTTTTCTGTTTAAGTTCAGTTAATATATATACATTTTTTTTTAAATTTACAAAAAATGACAGACTCACAACAGTGAAAAAAATGGGTTGTCATTCTAAATGGTACTTGATGCATGAAATGGTACATGCTTTATGTATTACTTTAGGGAAACCTTTTTGACTATCCACATTTATATAGAGTAAATGCTCGTCACTAAAGTCCTTCATACTTGTTTTTAGCTCACATGAGCACAACGTGCTCAAGGTGAGCTTTTCTGATCGCCTTTTGTCCGACGTCCGTCGTCCGTGCGTCCGTGCGTGCGTCCGTGCGTCCGGCGTCAACAATTGCTTCAAACAACATCTCCTCCTAAACGGCTTGGCCAATTTGAAAAATATTTTGCAGGTATGTTCCTTGGATGAAGCTCTACTAAAGTTGTATAAATGGTTCTGGTCCATTGCATAATTAGGTCACAGGAGCTAAAAATAGATTTTAAAAATGAAAATTTAAAAAATCTTCTTCTCTGAAACCACAAGGCCTAGCCTTTTGATTTTTGGTATGTAGCATGATCTTATGACTCTCTACCAGGATTGTACAAATTATGACCCTGGGGTCAAAATTGGCCCCGCCCCAGGGGTCACTTGATTTCACATAGGCTAATATAGGAAAAACTTGAAAAAATTTCTTCTCCGAAACCACAAGGCCTAACCTTTTGATTTTTGGTATGTAGCATCATCTTATGGGCCACTACCAAGATTGTACAAATCATAGCCCTATGGTGATAAATGACCCCGAACCAGGGGTCACTTGTTTTACATAGAGTTATATAGAAAAATCTTAAAAAATCTTCCTCTATGAATCCATAAGGCCTAGAGCTTAGATATTTGGTATGTAGCATCATCTAATGGTTCATTACCAAGATTGTACAAATCATAGCCCTATGGTGATAAATGACCCCGCACCAGGGGTCACTTGTTTTACATAGAGTTATATAGGAAAATCTTAAAAAATCTTCTTCCATAAATGCATAAGGCCTAGAGCTTAGATATTTGGTATGAAGCATCATCTTATGGGCCACTACCAAGATTGTACAAATCATAGCCCTATGGTGATAAATGACCCCGCACCAGGGGTCACTTGTTTTACATAGAGTTATATAGGAAAATCTTAAAAAATCTTCTTCTATGAATCCATAAGGCCTAGAGCTTAGATATTTGGTATGTAGCATCATCTTATGGGCCACTACCAAGATTGTACAAATCATAGCCCTATGGTGATAAATGACCCCGCACCAGGGGTCACTTGTTTTACATAGAGTTATATAGGAAAATCTTAAAAAATCTTCTTCCATGAATGCTTAGATATTTGGTATGAAGAATCATCTTATGGGCCACTACCAAGATTGTACAAATCATAGCCCTATGGTGATAAATGACCCCGCACCAGGGGTCACTTGTTTTACACAGAGTTATATAGGAAAATCTTAAAAAATCTTCTTCTATGAATCCATAAGGCCTAGAGCTTAGATTTTTGGTATGTAGCATCATCTTATGGGCCACTACCAAGATTGTACAAATCATAGCCCAATGGTGATAAATGACCCCACACCAGGGGTCACTTGTTTTACATAGAGTTAAATAGGAAAATCTTAAAAAATCTTCTTCTATGAATCAATAAGGCCTAGAGCTAAGATTTTTGGTATGTTGTAGCATCTAATGGTACATTACAAAGATTTTCAAAGTCTTGGCCCTACGGTGATAAATGACCCTGCGCCCAAGTCTTCTCTGAAACCATATGGCCCATTGCTTAGGTATTTGGTGTGTAGTATTGTCAGGGGTAAAATGTTTTAGATTAAGTTATATCAGAATCCTTGTCTGTTTAAAAACCTTGACATCAGTTGAAGCAATGGTACTCAGGTGAGCGATTCAGGGCCATCATGGCCCTCTTGTTTCATTATGTTCTAGACTACTATCCAAAAAAAGTCACTATATTCTGTTTAAAAATAGTTTTCTATACATTGCATTCCAAAGGTCAGTAAGTTTATATGTTTGGCAATATGTGTAAAATATATGTGCAGTATTTTAAAGCATGATAAAAGAGATGTTTAGACTATTAATATTTCCATAAGTCAAGAAGCAAATGGGTTGTTTTGAACCTGTATTACAATACATGTATGTTGTTCTAAGTTCTTTTGTTTGACAAAAGAGCTTTTAACATAATTACAGAATATTGGGCTTGTGTCAATTTCAGTATGAATTGACACTTTGTATATAATATTAGTTCTTGTTCTATATTTAGATATATCTGTAGGGGGATAGAAAACAATTTAGGGAAATTAAGTGCTACTGCATAACCTGTAGGAGAAAAAAGTAATAATGGATGAATGATGACATACAAACTGTACAAATGATAGAAACTGGGCTAACATTTTGATAGAGGAATTTGAGGCTGTAAGACTGGGTCTAAATTGTCCTGAAAAGCTTTAATTGTGGAAAATTATGTTATCTGTCCCATTTATTTTATGTGCAATGACTATTTAAGTACAGTAGGATCAGATTTGTGTGGGTGTGTATATGTTAAGTTTACAAGGAGACATTATATTGGTATGTGTGTGGTTTTATCAGTGTAATGTTATTGAAACTTGTTTGAGAAAAAAGTCAGCAGATTCACCAAAAAAAGTTAAGTTTTCAATTTAAGATGATTTCACCGTTTCTCGTGTTCCATATGAGTATAATGCATTGATTAAGCTCTCTCTTTCAATTAAAAAAATGCTTCCTTCTGAGTTTTCTTGGAAGTCTCATGCCAGGTAATAACAGGGTTTTGAAAAGACTTTCAGCTGTTGGAAACATTAATGCACATGTAATACATGTATATTGACAGAAAAGGGTATTTTCAAATTGTCCCACATGATAAGTCCAGCTACACATGATGTACAATTCAATGAGTGGAGAATTATCTGAAACTATCCATACTATTTAAACAACCAATATTTGATGCATGAAGATGATTTTGTTGGTGTGGATGTTTGCTACAAATTCTCTCTGGGTGAACGTCCCAAGGTCTGTAAGGAAAATTTTCAATTGTTACCAAACCCAAACCTTTTATCAGTTTGGAGACTGAGTTGAGTTTGAATAAGTTTGAGTGCAATAAGTATTTCATACATGGAAGTATGTGAACCTAGCGACAAGACGCACTGCTTACTGTTTTGTTGAGATGTTTGTGGGTGGTTGCGTATGATTTCAGTTCTGTTGTAATCATTGACCAGCAGAAATATTGTGATTGTTAGTGCTATAAAAGAAGCAAATTATTTAATTGATGTACACGTGTTTTAAATGTATATTTTATGAAACAAATAAAAATAGATTCATAATTTATATGTTTTGTTATTGTTGCTTGCTTTCCATTTTGATCAAGACTTGCATTATACCTACAAATCTCTCAGCCTCTCACTGCTGTGGGTTCGAATCCCGGTAGGGACTTCGGATTTTTCATGTGAGGAAGCCTTCCAGCTGGCTTGCAGATGGTCGGTGGTTCTACCCGGGTACCTCTGTACTCGGGGTCTTCCTCCACCTGTAATTAGCTGGACGTCGCTACATGATTGAAATACTATCGCAGCGACGGTAAACCCAATACAACAACAACTTGCATTATACAACACTGGTACTTTACCTGGGAACCAGACCTGCAGAGCTACTAGCCAAGCTCCCAAATTTGGTTGTATTTGTACATCAAAACATGCTAAGATTTATGACACTAGCCGATAACAGTTCTAGTCTAAGATTTATGACACTAGCCGATAACAGTTCTAGTCTATAGCCTGGTTCCAAATATGTAAGCATTGCACGTGGCAGCAGCCCACCAAAACATGCAAGATTTATGGTGAGATTTATGACGGCCCCAACAGACTCTTGGTCAGCTGCACCCAAATTATTTACACTGCCCCCTACTGGACAGTCAACCCGCTCTATGACCAGCACAAAAACTGAGTCTCTTACATACTCTCATAATATGTGGTCTAAACAGTAGTAAGAGCCCTTACTCAAAAAACATAACTCTCCCCTCCCCTTAGCATTAATGTCCTATTTAATGTTCAATTTTATAAGAATATGAAGAAAGAGGGAAGTTGAACAGACATTCCACTCTCACTTAAAAATGAATTTGGTACTAAACCTTTAGGCTATCAAATATTTGTCTGAAATTAGACAAGAAATAATGTAACCTTAACCATCCGTCTTTTGAATACACGTCAACAAGGAAACTAACACACGTCTACGTCACTGGTATCGATATAAATGAATACTTGAAATTGAAGGGGGGGGGGGGGGGGGGGGGCGTAAAAAAAAAAAGGTGTAAACGGGGGAACTTGGTAGATAGAAGTATAGTGACACTGCTTTTTGTGTCGCCTGCATAGCATGGCAGACACATAGGGATCACTTTGTCCGTCGTCGTCGTCGGCGTCGTCGTCGTCGTCGGTGTCGTCGGCGTCACACTTTCTTGTCCGGAGCATAACTCGAAAAGTATTTGAGGTATCACCTTGAAACTTAAAACATGGATAGATCACATTGAGGTGGAGTGCAGTGCACAAGAATGATAACTCTGACTTTCGTATTTTCTGAGTTATTACCCTTTGTTGATTTATTTATTTTTGTCCGGACCATAACTCAAAAAGTATTTGAGGTATCACCTTGAAACTTAAAACATGGATAGATCACATTGAGGTGGAGTGCAGTGCACAAGAATGATAACTCTGACTTTAATATTTTCTGAGTTATTGCCCTTTGTTGATTTTCAGTCTTAATTTTTGTCCAGGGCATAACTCAAAAAGTATTTGAGGTGCTGACTTAAAACTTTATAGATGAAGATCTCATGGAGACCTCAGTCTTTATTTTTGTCAGGAGCATAACATAAAAAGTATTTGAGATATTGCTTTGAAACTTCATAGATGGAAAGATCTCATGGAGTGCATTGTGCAAGAATGATAACTGTTGTATTTTTGGAGTTATTTCCCTTTATTTTTTTGGATTTAATTCTTGTGTGGTGCATAACTTGTAAAGTATTTGAAGTGTTGCCTTAAACATTTATAGTAGATAGATCTCATTGGTCTGAGTGCAGTACACAAGAATGATAACTCAATAATGATAATGATGACTACAAACTTGCAACATATATATAATTAACGTCATAAGTGCTTAATGACGTCATAATTTTTCTTACAGTTAATGTTTTGAATTCATAGTCATTCTGACACTCCTCTGATGAAGACTGTATAGTCGAAAGTGCTCGAGAAAATTATTACATATTGCACTGTTTGAATATTTTATTTCCCCCCCCCCCCAAAAAAAAAAAATAAAATATATATATATATATATATATATGTGTGTGTGTGTGTGTGTGTGTGTGTATGTGTGTGTGTGTGTGATTTGGTGTTATTTTGTACCTCACGAAATAGATTATGCTTTATCAATAATTTGTCAAAAGATCGATTTTCTAGTCAATTCTTTCATCAAACATGCTTAAATGCAGGCGACACAAGTGTTCCGAGGAACACCCACATCTAGTTCTAATTAAAGAATAAAACTAAACATGAAGTTTTTTTAAATAATCTCTCTCTCTCTCTCTTTCCATTTTGATCAACATTCCATCTGTCTCTCCATCTCTCTGAGGATGCCCTTTGTTTATAAGATTTTTCTTCTATTCTTCTCTCTGAACTTTTTTTAAAATGTTTTATCTAATAAATAATTGCAAGTCACTTGTAATGTACGTTTTCTATAGCCAAAGTAGAAAAAAAATGGGTATTTTAGGTCAAGAGTTATTCATGTACAGTAGATCTAGATATATATATATATATCTTATTATCTATCATTTAGTTATTTCATTTTTCTTTCTTTATCTTTTTTATTTAGGATCTGACCAGTCCTCATTTTATTAACTGCTATGTATAGGATAGAATCTATTAAGAAAGACCGATTTAAAACTGCATGATTGTGCATCTTATAGTTAAATGCTGATCAATAGTTATACTGATTTCAAAGTTGACAAGTTTTTTTTATTTTATCTTTCCTTTTCTTCTCCTTTCAAAGATAACACATTTTATTTCTCCTGTTTTTGCGATACCCGTGGTCTGCTCTAAATAAGAGGTAAAATTGTACCATTTTGAACATAATCTTTACAAATTTCAAAATGACCGGTCAAGGTGGCCAAGTGGTAAGAGCATCTGCCCTAGAATGTTTGATCCCTGGCTGCGACATACTAAACAAAGCCGTAAAAATGTACTGACTTAGGTCTTATGCTTGGCGCTCAAAAAAAAATACAGGGAAGTTCCAGGACTGGTTGGCCCGGTGTCCTGAAGGATAATGTGACTGGGTGTGGCATTATGCCACTTGTCTACGGCGTTACACTGCATTGTGGCCTAAAATAAACATAGTCTTCTAATGACTGAAATACTGTCGTCTTGACATTTATCCCAGTAAATAAACGTTTTTCACAGGGTAGTGACACCAACCCCAGTCAAACTATTAAATCCATGCTTTCATAAGTTTTAATTGCAGTTTTGCTGCCATTGGCGTTAGATATAGGGATTTGGGTTCCCCCATTGGAGTTTCGATGGCAAATATTATAGTGTACTCTTGAGATAAATTTTGGTGTAATGTTGCATTCATATATACAAAAACGTTAACCATTTCACTATTTTTTCTGACAAATTGTACACCCTGCACTAGGCCAGGGCACTGCCAGCTTTGATATAAATATACAAACATTTTTATCTATACATAAAAAATAGGATATAGCACCACATTGATGAATTTTGAGATATTCTATGAAAGAGTTTTTTTTTTTAATTTCTGCTTGTTGCTGTTGCTGTTGTTGTTGTCAGTGTTTTTGTTTTAAAATCACGTACGTACTGTGACTGGAGGCAGGACTATGCATGACACCAACAGACGACACGGGATTGTTAGTTTACAATTGCTTGTTTTGAATTTAAATATAATTATGATGAAATAAATAAGTTGACTTTGTTGCCCCAATATGTAGTGTTATTTAATTTTTTAGCCATCTGAAACTTTTTTTTCTTTTTGGCCTTGCATTCGAAGCAAGTTGCTGTATATTTATAATGTTCCTTAGAATTTACGAGTGTGTTCTTATCTACTTAGAACATACATATAGCAACTGAATAGACTAAGTACTTCTGAATAAGGCGACCATGCTTCGCCCGCTCTTAGGCTGTGCCTTAGTTCATATTAATGACATTTGAGGTTTGATACCAATACCTCAGCACATGCACATTGATAATGATGGTAATAATGTAATAACAAGGTATGATTCCAATCCCTCGGCGCATGCCCTTTTTAGGATTATAGTAATGAAATGCCAAGGCAAGATATCAATACCTCAACGCATACAAAATATAATGGATATACATCAATTTGCATAATATGGTTATGGCCTAAAATTAGAATAAACCTCGTGCCAGAAATCATTGGCTGAATGCAAGGGCGGAAATGACGAAACAGTAAGAGATACTGATTCTGCGCAGGTATCAAAGGCGCGGCCCCTCTTTGACCTTTGTCCTTCAGTTCGTAGGGAGTCCGATGTCTCCGTGTTACCGAAGTCCCTGCAAGCTTTGACACAGACAGTGGCTGCTTTGAAAAAGAAATAGACTATTAAAGAGGCGGCGCTTGACTGATGAAGGTTAATGTGGGAAACACCCTAGATTCAAGGAGCCAAAGCCCACAACTCTGGCTTAATTACCGGGTACGTCTGACAGCTCGACTCAGAGCTCGAATTGGATTAATATTTTTTGGAAGGGGCGAGTGAAGGGGAGGATGATTTCTGGGAAGATTTTAATTAAGATATGACAGAGACGGGCCCCTGTGCGGAAGAACCTCTAGCGCAAATGGCGAACAAGTCCATGCGCACAAACCCGAAGGATGAGAAAAGTAAGGCACTTTTACAAAAAAACAAACGGTCACAAAATGTCGATAATCTACAAATTCCGAAGGTGAATGAACAACTTTGGCGTCAATTGCGACTGGAGACAAAATCTTGCGATTATGAAGACATTTATGAAATTAAAAATTAACAATTGGTATATTGAAAATAGCCTAATAGGCATTTTCAAAATTATGATGTGGTAGCCGTCTCTACAAAATAGAAATATGACACCCACTTTCCCGCGACTATAGTTGCTAGTGAGTCAGTTGAACTCGCTCTCTGTTTCATAATAATCCGGAGTAAGGGTCATGAGTCTGATTTTATTCATAAGTTACATACCTTAGTAGGTCATTCCTTTTCTTCAGTACTAGTGAAACTAATGCATAGTTAAGTATATGCAGAAATAGACAAAGTATTTGATCATTTAAGATATTTGTATGTTTGTCTTTCTATTTCAAAGTTAAGGAAATGCTCTGGGAGGAACCTAACTCGCCATCATGCAAAATACGTGTGAACTACTTTAGATAAAGTACATAAATTGGAGTTTTTAATGCGAAGCGCTTTTTTTTTCTTTCTTTTTACAGGAGTAGATTTTCATGTATGTAAAATGGGTTACTGTTCTGATTAATAAATGTCACGGATATTTTGTTCACGCTTAAAATTGATGTGTCCAGTGCAAAATAATGGTAAAAGAAAACATGTTAACAAAAAATAACACATTAAAATCGGTTACGGTTATGATTAAAACGTCTGTGTAACACTCGTATTGGTTAGTGCAGAATCGCATTGCATGGATATGCAATAAGGCCGGAGAGGTACAGATAAATCGTGTGTTATGTTCACAAATAGACGTAGAAAAAATCTAAACATGTTTAAACTAATAAAAAAATACTTTGGTCTAAGAGGTAAGTGTCTATAAAAGAGAAAGTCAGCAATAAAAATAAAGGCTAATTATGCTTCCAAAAGCAGTAAGTATGATACATGTAATATTCTTCGGATAGAAAAACAAAGTGTGTGTTACAAATTTGTTACGAGATGCAATATGTACATATTCGTTGACGACAACGTTATTACAATGCATGAATAAGAAAAAAAAAACTTTTACTAAAGTTTATTCAGTTGTTTATAAAAAATAAGCTAAATGTGCATATTCCACATTTCCTCGTCAATTATCAAAAGATACTCCGTATGTCTCCGTTAACGAATCACGAGTGCATAAATTGGTGACGTAGCAGATAAACAAATTGTAATTTCAAACTCAAATTATTCCGTGAAACAACAGAATTGTCTTTATGTAAATGCCAAGAAATCCTAATTTATTGCATGTCAAAAAGGTAATCGGTCTTGGTGGTTTGATACTTAAAACAATTTGGTTGTCCACGGCGCTGTTAGGGTTGAACTTATTTCATGCAAACCAATGAAGTACTTAGATCTATCAGCTGAATATATTTCATATCGTCACCGCACGTGCAGTGTCACCGGTCTGCTGTGGTGAAAAAATGGCTACATTTCCCCCAAATCACAATATACGTATTTGTATTTTTGTTGTTGTTGTTGTTGGTGAAGTGGTATCGATTGTTTTGTTGTTGTTGTTGAAGTGGTATCGATTGTTTTGT
>CM037787.1:16235815-16285815 GCA_021229015.1 Solen grandis | reverse complement strand
TGTTGTTGTTGAAGTGGTATCGATTGCTTTGTTGTTATTGTTGTTGTTGAAATGGTATCGATTGTTTTGTTGTTGTTGTTGAAGTGGTATCGATTGCTTTGTTGTTATTGTTGTTGTTGAAATGGTATCGATTGTTTTGTTGTTGTTTTTGTTAATATGGTATCGATTGTTTTGTTGTTGTTGTTGTTTAAATGGTTCGATTGTTTTTTTGTTGTTTTTGAAGTGGTATCGATTGTATTGTTGTTGTTGTTGAAATGGTATCGATTGTTTTGTTGTTGTTGTTGAAGAGGAATCGATTGTTTTGTTGTTGTTGTTGTTGTTTTTGAAATGGTATCGATTGTTTTGTTGTTGAAGTGGTATCGATTATTTTGTTGTTGTTGTTGTTGAAATGGTATCGATTGTTTTATCAAAATGGCTAAAATCGTTATCGTACTCCATTATCAGTTGGTAGCAAAAATTGCAGAAAAAAAATCAAAATTGTATAACTTTTGTGAACGTAATATAGCCTTGTGGGTATTCATTTTCTAGAAACGAAATCTAAAGACTGTCTTTTATTGTGCTTTATTGTGCAAAACTATTAATTCCATCAACACCGTTGATGGTGTTGTTCCCATTATCTAATATAAAAGGTGCTTGTTTTTCGTATATATAGAATGTATCTAACCTCAGAGTGTTTTAATTTCAAATTACTATTTTTCGGTGAGATATACTCCATATCTACTTAAAACAAACAATTTATATCTCTCAAACGGGCACAGTAAAGACTATGCCTTTACGGTCGTGCCCGGTTCATCCCGGTAACCCCTAGCTCACTGTTACGGATTACGGCGGGAGCTTAAACCGCTGATGTTGTGACATATAGCGGCAGTACAATGCTTTACGACATTTAACGTCAAGAGGTTTTACGACATTTAGCGTTGGTTGAGACATTTAGCGTCAGCATTGCGACATATAACGTCAAGTGCGACATTTAACGTTGGTGCGACATTTAACGTTGTTACAAACTCTTCTGGGTTGAAGTTTGTCTGGTTCTCTGCGTAATAATAATTTCATTTTGTTAGTCCACTACCGGCATCGCCGAAGGGGACTATAGGTTTGCACTCTGTCCGTCCGTCTGTCCGTCAGTCAGTCAGTCCGTCGATCAGTCACACACATGTTTTCCTGACTTTTTTTCTAAACGCTTGCAGATTTTGATCTAATATTTGGTATGTTAGTCTACCACTATGAGTTACAGATCAAGTTCGAGTTTTGTTCCAGTCCACTGAATTTTGAAGAAATTACGGGCTTTGGACTTAAAAATTTATTAAAAACAGCAGTTTTCCAGACTTTTTTTTGAAGGCTTGCAGATATTGATCTAATTTTGGTACAGTCCACTGAATTTTGAAGAAATTACGGGCTTTGGACTTAAAAATTTATTAAAAACAGCAGTTTTCCAGACTTTTTTTTGAAGGCTTGCAGATATTGATCTAATTTTTGGTATGTGAGTCTACCACCATGAGTTACATATCAAGTTCGAGTTTCGTTCCTACCCTTTTATTTTTGACAATATAACGGGCCTTGGACTTATAAAAATCTTTAAATAGCAGTTTTCCTGACTTTTTTTCTAAACTCTTGCAGATATTGATCTAATATTTGGTATGTGAGTCTATCACCATGAGTTATAGATCAAGTTCGAAGAGGGGCGTGAAACAAAACAAAACAGCGTGAAGAGGGGCGGGGGTTCTTTGTTTTCTATTTGCCTGTATGGGGTCTTAGTACTGCCTTACCAATCCTTTCAGAATGCATGTTTTACGTAACTAGAAGTCGTTTGTTCAAGATACAAACGAAGCGGCTTTTCGTTTGCTTATAGTAGTATAGGCGACGGTTTACACCCAAGACTGCGCATGCGCAGGAATGACGTCATAGGATTTTTCGCGCATGTGCAGCGGCCATATTGGTTTCTATATTTAGCATGACATCATTGTTCTAATTTTAGCATGACATCTAATTTTAGAATGACATCATTGGTCTATATTTAGAAAGACCACATTGGTAGACAATAGGATTTAAAAATAAATATGTACATCATATTATACACAGGTGGTCATTTCATTTCTTATGTGTGCGCATGTGCGGCGGCCATATTAGTGGTCATTTGCTTGGTTATAGTATACAGAGGTGACTTGTATACTTGATCTAATATCTACTCGCGGAAATTGAGGGTCACTTCCATTCGATCTCAGACTGTGTCCTAGAGGGTATTCTACTGTTACTTCTACTATATAATCATATTAATAATTAAATAACATGTCTACTATATAGGTACAGCAGTAATTATAGCAAAAATATATATCTAATAATATACTAAATAATACTATATTTTATAATCAAATACCTTTACGATGTGTTCTGTTCAACGTCCTACCTTCGAATGAATGCTAACTATTACATCAGTTCATACTCGTTTCCCAGGCCCACCTGCGTTAACAATGGATGATCTATTTTTAGCAATGGAACAATAGCGATATTGATTTAGGAGCGGATGTGCGAAAAGTTAATCCCTTTCAAGTAGCCACTCTGTCTGGCGTGTGTTGATTTAAGGACGGATGTGTGCGAACAATGGCCTACGCAAGTCTCAAAAGTTAATCCCTTTCAAGTCGACATTCTGTCTGGCTTTCCCTTTTAGCGATAACAATGTCTTTTGTTCATGATTACTGGCCCGGTGTAACAGTCAGGTTTTTCCCCAGTCAGTTTCTTCCCCGGGGAAAAAACTGACTGGTCAGATTTTTCCCCGGGGAAGAAACTGACTGGTCAGGTTTTTCCCCGGGGAAGAAACTGACTGGTCAAGTTTTTCCCCGGGGAAGAAACTGACTAGTCAGGTTTTTTCCCACCCAGTCAGTTTTTTCCCCCCTATTTTTTTTAATTTTTTAAGGTTTCTGAGGTGGGGAAATTCTGGACTAGTCAGTTTTTTCCCCCCTATCCTATATATTGTTCGTGATGGTGGGGAAATTCTGGCCTAGTCAGTTTTTCCCCCCCTATCCTATATATTGTTCGTGATGTTGGGGGAAATTCTGGACCAGTCAGTTTTTTCTCCCCTATCCAATATATTGTGCGTGATGGTGGGGAAATTCTGGACCAGTCTGTTTTTTCCCCCCTATCCTATATATTGTTCATGATGGTGGGGAAATTCTGGCCTAGTCAGTTTTTTCTCCCCTATCCTATTTATTGTTCGTGATGGTGGAGAAATTCTGGCCTAGTCAGTTTTTTCCCCCCTATCCAATATACATGTATTGTGCGTGATGGTGGGAAATTCTGGACCAGTCAGTTTTTTCCCCCCTGTCATGTAGATTGAGTATGAAGTCAGGAAAATTCTGGACCAGTCTGTTTTTCCCCCCTATTCAATATATTGTGCATGATGGTGGGGATATTCTGGCCTAGTCAGTTTTTTCCCCCTGTCATTTACATTGTATTGATGGTGGGGAAATTCTGGACCAGTCAGTTTTTTCCTCCTATCCTATATATTGTGCTTGATGGTGGGGAAATTCTGGCCTAGTCAGCTTCCCCCCCCCCCCCCCCTGTCATTTAGATTGTTCTTGATGGTGGGGAAAGTCTTGACCAGTCAGTTTTTTCACCCCTGTCATGTAGATTGAGCATGAAGTCAGGAAAATTCTGGACCAGTAAAACTGACTGGTCAGGTTTTTCCCCGGGGAAGAAACTGACTGGTCAGTTTTTCCCCGGGGGTTTTTCCCCACCCAATCAGTTTTTTCCCGCCAATTTTTTTAATTTTTTAAGGTTTCTGAGGTGGGGAAATTCTGGACTAGTCAGTTTTTCCCCCCCTATCCTATATATTGTTCGTGATGGTGGGGAAATTCTGGCCTAGTCAGTTTTTCCCCCCCTATCCTATATATTGTTCGTGATGGTGGGAAATTCTGGACCAGTCAGTTTTTCCCCCCCTATCCAATATACATGTATTGTGCGTGATGATGGGAAATTCTGGACCAGTCAGTTCCCCCTATCCAATATTTTGTTCATGATGGTGGGGAAATTCTGGCCTAGTTAGTTTTTTCTCCCCTATCCTATTTATTGTTCGTGATGGTGGAGAATTCTGCCCTAGTCAGTTTTTCCCCCCTATCCAATATACATGTATTGTGCATGATGGTGGGAAATTCTGGACCAGTCAGTTTTTTCCCCCCTGTCATGTAATTGTATGAGTGGAAAATTCTGGACCAGTCTGTTTTTTCCCCCCTATTTAATATATTGTGCATGATGGTGGGGATATTCTGGCCTAGTCAGTTTATCCCCCCTGTCATTTACATTGTATTGATGGTGGGGAAATTCTGGACCAGTCAGTTTTTTCCCCCCTATCTATATATTGTTCATGATGGTGGGGAAATTCTGGCCTAGTCAGTTTTTTCTCCCCTATCCTATTTATTGTTCGTGATGGTGGGGAAATTCTGGCCTAGTTAGTTTTTTCTCCCCTATCCTATTTATTGTTCGTGATGGTGGAGAAATTCTGGCCTAGTCAGTTTTTTCTCCCCTATCCAATATATTGTGCGTGATGGTGGGGAAATTTTGGACCAGTCAGTTTTTTCCCCCCTATCCTATATTTTGTTCATGATGGTGGGGAAATTCTGGCCTAGTTAGTTTTTTCTCCCCTATCCTATTTATTGTTCGTGATGGTGGAGAAATTCTGCCCTAGTCAGTTTTTTCTCCCCTATCCTATTTATTGTTCGTGATGGTGGAGAAATTCTGGCCTAGTCAGTTTTTCCCCCCCTATCCAATATACATGTATTGTGCATGATGGTGGGAAATTCTGGACCAGTCAGTTTTTTCCCCCCTGTCATGTAGATTGAGCATGAAGTCAGGAAAATTCTGGACCAGTCAGTTTTTCCCCCCTATCCAATATATTGTGCGTGATGGTGGGGATATTCTGGCCTAGTCAGTTTTTTCCCCCTGTCATTTACATTGTATTGATGGTGGGGAAATTCTGGACCAGTCAGTTTTTTCCCCCTATCCTATATATTGTGCTTGATGGTGGGGAAATTCTGGCCTAGTCAGTTTTTTCCTCCCTGTCATTTAGATTGTTCTTGATGGTGGGGAAAGTCTTGACCAGTCAGTTTCCCCCCCCCCCCCCTGTCATGTAGATTGAGCATGAAGTCAGGAAAATTCTGGACCAGTCAGTTTTTTCCCCCCTATCCAATATATTATGCGTGATGGTGGGGATATTCTGGCCTAGTCAGTTTTTTCCCCCCTGTCATTTACATTATATTGATGGTGAAGAAATTCTGGACCAGTCAGTTTTCCCCCCCCCCTATCCTATATATTGTATATTAGAACAATCTAAATGACAGGGGGGAAAAAACTGACTAGTCCATAATTTCCCCACCATCAAGCACAATATATCGGATAGGGGGGAAAAAACTGACTGGTCCAGAATTTCCCCACCATCAATACAATCTAAATGACAGGGGGAAAAAAAATGACTATGCAAGAATTTTCCTGACTTCATGCTCAATCTACATGACAGGGGGAAAAAACTGACTGGTCAAGACTTTCCCCACCATCAAGAACAATCTAAATGACAGGGGGGAAAAAACTGACTAGGCTAGAGTTTCCCCACCATCACGGACAATATATTGGATAGGGGGGGGGGGGAAACTGACTGGTCCAGAATTTCCCCACCATCAATACAATGTAAATGACATGGGGGAAAAAACTGACAAGGCCAGAGTTTCCCCACCAACACACACAATATATTGGATAGGGGGGAAAAAACTGACTAGTCAGTTTCTTCCCCAGGGAAAAATCTGACTAGTCAGGTTTTTCCCCGGGGAAAAAACTGACTGGGGGGGAAATCTGGGCTGTTACACCGGCACTATTTTTGTGAAAGGGTGTCTGGTGATAACAATGGTCTATTCACGTGTCAAAAGTTAATCCCTCTAAAGTTGTCACTCTGTCTGGCGTGTGTTTATTTAAGAGCGAACAATGGCCTATTGTTAAGTGAGTGAGTGAGTGAACCAAGTGCATCTATTGTAGTTAGCGGATTGAAAATTCAACCAATCAGGAGTCTTCTTTTTCAACCAATCAGGAACGAGTCCTCGACCAATCAAATCTCTGCATTTTTTGACCAATCGAATCGCGTATCCAGAACGAGGCTCTGTCAAGAGTATATAAGAGCATGTTCGGCTACTAGTCGTCATTCTGAATTCAGAACTCAAACCAGCAACATGGAAAATATCTCAGCTACTTTCGAGATGATGGTGAATTCTTTCACTGACGCCGATGAACTGATGAACTTTGCGGCGACATTGGGGATACAAGAGTCCCCACTAGTGAGATTCCGATTATTTCAGTTAAGAAATATGGAATACATGTATTGTGATGAATTTGTAATGGAACAATGCGATGCCATATTGGAGCGGTTAGGCGAAAGTGAGGAGATCAAGAGACAAAAAGAGATAGAGGCGTGTGTGAAAGCCCTGCTTTATTATGAAGAGGCAGAAGAAGCAGGGCGCCAGTATTGAGGACGGGGAATGGAATCCTCCTTCCCCCATACAAACAGGATGTGGAAAGGAGCCCCAGGCAGGATCGTCCGGACTTCAATATACCATCAGAAAAAAGTCGGAGAGGACGTATGCCAAGATAGATGAAGAGTATAGAGGAGAGAGGTTGCAAGATGTGAGACAAGGGCTTCACCAAATGTTTGATGACGTATTGGACCAAGCCCGGGGCGATTTGGCGGGGAACGATTTGGGACGAGTGGTGATTCATCACGAAAAACTGCATGACCCGATCGTCGTTCCCCTTCAACCCTGGGACCAATTAAACACCGATAGCGTCATGGCAATGTTAGAAAAAGTACTGAACAGTAATAAAGATCTCAGTATTGACAAAAGTTTTGAGATCTCCGTGGGATCGATGGAATTACCAAAAGGAAGTGGTGGTCCACGACGCAGAATCACCAAAATTAAAGGTAAAAATAATTCGTTACAACTAAAATCCTCCATTGTCACTATAGAAAACGAAGATAAATTGTGTATGGCTAGATCGATAGGGGTCAGCTGGGCCAAATTGAAGAAATGTACACCGGAAGAATGGACAGAAATCGCTAAGCACAGAAATGGAAAGAGCAATTTACAACTTATCCTAGAAAACAAGAAAGTACCAAACAATTATTATCAAAAACTACTTGGAAAGAAACGGGACAAGCAGCGACAATTGGCGGTGGCTATTAGTCATTTGGCCGGTATACCGTTGGATCGACCAGCGAGTTTGAGCAATGTAGAAGTGTTCGAAGAAGCCCTTGGAGTGCGCGTGATGGTGGTCAGTGCGAGGTTAGGTAATAAGTTCATTACCAGCGCCAGCAACGACGAACGTCCATGCATCTATATTTATTTGGAGGACGACGACCACTTTCACGCCATCACCAGCATCACGGGTTTCTTCAGCGCCGGATACTTTTGTTCCAAATGCCTCAAACACTTTGATCACCGCGAAAGACACCAATGCGATACCTGCTGTATTGTGTGTAAAAGAGACGAATGCCCTAAAACGGATGATCCAGTGAAGTGCGACGATTGTAACATGGACTGTAGATCGACAGACTGTTATGAAAATCACAAAGAAAAACCAGTTTATAAAGAGGGAAAAATCAAAGGGAAACCAAGGGGACCGTCTCAGTGTCAGAAATGGTGGAAATGTCCCCAGTGCTACAAAGTATTGAGGACTGACCAACAAAAGAAAGAAGATCACGAATGCGGGGAGTACATATGTTCTTCCTGCGAAAAATACGTTCAAGAAGGTCATTTATGCTATTTAAGAGCGACACCGGCGAAAAAAGACTTTATACCTAAATTCATATTTTTCGATTTCGAGTGCAGCCAAGACGATACCCTGAAATGTGACCAAGGATACAAACCCACAAACTGTAAAGACTGCCAACCAGAAAACCGCTGTAAATCCTGCTCCAAATGTCAACATTGCAAGACATCATGGTGCGGGAGGGCCACACATATACCTAATTTTGTAGTTGCCCATAGCGCGTGCGAGACCTGTATGAAAATCGAACTTACCCCTGAATCCAAATGTGCGCCGTGCGGGTCCCGGT
Source organism: Solen grandis (assembly GCA_021229015.1). Classification (NCBI taxonomy): domain Eukaryota; kingdom Metazoa; phylum Mollusca; class Bivalvia; order Adapedonta; family Solenidae; genus Solen; species Solen grandis. The sequence continues at coordinate 16,277,729 of CM037787.1, read as the reverse complement.
GTGACGAATGCAAGAAAGAAGATGGAAAGAAAGACCATGGACACTGTGAAGATACATGTGGATTCAGGGAAGTGGCGTTCGAAGGGAAAGAAACGGATAAACAATTTGGAGCTGTTTTCGGGTCAACGTGCCTACTTTAAAGCCATAGCACATAACATGAAGGGGTACGACGGCTACTTCCTCCTAGAGTACCTAATCGATCAATCCATGCGACCAGACAAAATTATATATAATGGCTCCAAAATCATGTACATGTCAGTGGAAAAGGACCTACATATTAAAGTTATAGATAGTCTCAACTTTATACCAATGAAACTGTCAGCATTACCGAAAGCGTTTGGACTGAAAGAATTGAAAAAAGGATGGTTCCCCCATTTCTTCAATACCACAGAACATCAACACTACAAAGGACCCTATCCAGAACCCGAGTATTATGGATAGATTTCATGAGCACCGCAGAAAGACAAGAGTTTATAAAATGGCACGAAGAACGAAAAGATGAAGTATTTGACTTTAGAAAAGAAATATTGGAATACTGCAGAAGCGACGTGGACATACTAAGACAATCCTGTTTAAAGTTTAGAGATCTACTCATGAATGCCACTGGAGAGAAAAGAGAAGTCAAAAACGCTAAGGGAAAAATGGAAATGAACTGGTTTGGAGCCGTCGACCCCTTTGATTCCGTAACTATTGCGTCAGTGTGCATGAATGTGTTTAGAACCAAGTTCCTAGAAGAAGAATGGCGAGTTAAATTTAAAAATGAAGATGAATGGACCCCCGCCAAAATAATTGATGAAACAACCTATATATTACAAGATGGTGAATGGATCCAAGAAGAAAGTAGAGGAAAAGGAGTTTGTCAAGACACCTATAGCCAAGATTCCTACAAAGACCAATACAGTAAATCGTCAATTCAATGGTGAGGATGGATGGCAAAACAACACAACATACAGATACAACACGCTCTAAATACCGGTGAAAAACATCTACCCGGTACACGCTATAAATTAGATGGTTAATGCCAAGAGACCAACACCGCTTATGAGTACTACGGATGCTTATATCATGCCTGTCCCACCTGCTTTCCCGACGACAGAGAAGAGAGAGTACACCCGATTACGAACCAGTCGATGGCGGAATTGTACGCTCTCACGCAGAAGAAACAGGCGTATATCGAAGTACGTATGTGTGTGGGAACACGAATTTCAACATCAACTCCAAAATGATTCTCAAGTAAAAGCCTTCATAGATACGTTAGACCTCACAGACAGACTAGATCCCCGTGACAGTTTTTTCGGAGGAAGAACCAATGCCAGTCAACTCTACTATCAAACAAAAGAAGACGAAAAAATCAAATATGTGGACTTTACAAGTCTATACCCCTGGGTGAACAAATACTGCGAGTACCCAGTGGGTCATCCCGAGATCATCACAAAAGATTTTAACAATATAGAAGATTATTTCGTAATAGCCAAATTGAAAATATTGCCACCAAGAGGACTCTACCATCCCGTCCTACCCTATAGATCAAATGGAAAACTAAAATTCCCACTATGTAGAACCTGCGCGGGTCTGTTCGCCAAGTACATCAACACATTTCTAAAGTTCAAACAAGAGGCGAGCGGACCACCCGATTGGATTAAAACAGACAACGACATGAGACAATACATTCAACAATATTTCGAAAAAGAAGGCATTTCGTTGGATCGGATGAAGGTCATGAAGAACCCGGCACTAAGGGCCTTAGCCAAACTATGCCTCAACTCCTTCTGGGGCAAGTTTGGTCAACGTCTCAACATGAAACAGACGAACTTTTTCCACGAAGAAGAGGCCGACGAGTTCTTCAATGAAAGATGTTCACTGATCCAATGAAACAACCCCAAAACTTTCACATACTTACAGACAATATACTTCAAATGGAATGGATCCATAAAACTGACTGCCAACCCGAAGACAACAAAACCAATATATATTTGGCCACCTTTACGACATGTTGGGCCCGACTTAAACTCTACAGCGTGCTTGAACAACTAAACAGGAGAGTGCTCTATTTTGACACGGATAGTATAATCTATGTGAGCAAAGAGGGACAATATGATCCACCCCTAGGCGATTATTTGGGAGAACTGACCAACGAATTGGACAGTGGAGAGCACAGTGTAGAGTTTGTGTCTGGAGGCCCTAAAAACTACGCATACAAAACCAACAAAAACAACGAAACGTGTAAAGTGAGAGGATTTTCGTTACATTACACAAAAAGTCAATTGATAAACTTTAATAGTGTAAAAGCCATGGTGACTGAAAGTGGTGAAAAAATAACAGTGACAAACCCTAGGAAAATATGTAGAGACAAACGAAAACGAAAATTGTATAATAGAGAAGAAAACAAAAACTATCAAATGGTGTATACCAAACATAGGAGAATAGACAGTTTTGATACTGTACCATACGGATTTTAAAAAAGAATGTATATAAAATATTGATGTATTGAATGTTTCTCACTAGCTGTTTAGTTTTTTATCACACATCGCCTGTTAAGTTTTTTGTCACTGTATTTTTTGTCATTGTCTGATTGATTTTTTTTGTCAATAGATGATCAGTTTTTTGTCATTGTCTGATTGATTTTTTGTCATTGTCTGATCCATTTTTTGTCATTGGTTGATTGATTTTTTGTCACTGTTGAATCATTTTTTGTATCTTTAACATGTAAATTCCCATAGGGTGCTGATTCATTTTTTGTCACTATCGATTCATTTTTTTGTCATTGGTTGATTGATTTTTTGTCATTGTCTGATCAATTTTTTGTCATTGGTTGATTGAATTTTTGTAGAGTTTAAGCGTAATTTCATATAGATTACTGATAGCATTAATGAAATTAAATCAGTGTGGCGCAGCAAAGCTGCGCGACCGATTTAATGGACTTAATGCTTACTAAATAACACTAACCTACTTAGTGTTTGGAATTATGTTTTGAAATTTAATGCAGTCGCACATTCCAAATATAGTATTGATTTTTTAGACTCTGCCCTATCAACCTGTTCCCGGCGTGAATTACATCACGTGACATGTAACATGTTATGTCAAAGGTCAATGCGTCGCTCTAGTATATCTGTGTATATCTATGTAGATCTACGCTCCAAATGAGCATTGAACTGGAAGCCGACTTTGATCTCTTCGGCAAAAAAGTGGTGATTGAAATTTGAATAAAAGATACTGTTTAGAAAGGTTCATATATCTGCACCTATATATGTTGTGTTTTGGACATTATTTTTTTTTTTTTTTTTTTATTTAAGTAACCCTTGTTTGTTAGTGTTTTTTTTTTCTCTTCTCATTATTTAATACATTTTTAATTTAATTTTTTAAGGTTTACTTAATCGCTTTGTTTAGTAAGTAATTATATATTGCCCATTCTGTGTTAACATGTGTAGACATTGAAATTACACAAGTATCTTTAAAGCGATGACCAATACTAATGTTGTTAGAACTTGTGGTCAAACCCTCTTACTTATTTTTTAAAATCTTCAATGTTGTATCACCATTACTTAGGCAATAATACATGTTTAAACTAAACTAAGCGGAAGGACAGAGTTCTTTTGTTATTTTGGATTAATCAGAATGCTGGTGAGTAAATGTTTGTTCTCTATGGTTGTTGTGTATTATTTTTTGTCGATGTTCATGCGTTCACATCAAAAATCCCTGTAACACGTTACACATGCGTGCTGTAAGGGACATTGGCATCCAAACTTACCCTTATTAGATAGATCTATTAAAGAGAAATAATTCTGTACATTTTAAACATGGAGTCACCCGACTACTTTTTGACCTATTTAAGGCCAAATAACATGCGTATGAATTTAGTGCACCGGTCGGCTTGAAGCTGGTTTTAAATTTATCAGTTGATTAAGCGGAATAGTGTTAAGTGACAAGTTGATGCCGATTAAATGAATTAAATGGAGACAAAATTTTGAAAAAATGGAATGATTTCATTGGACAAAATATAATTTCAAACACTAAGAGAGAATTAAGCAGTTAAGAAGCCGTCACTCGCTACGCTCATTCTGGCTTCTTAACTGTTAAATTCTCTCTTAATAAACACTAACTATAACGTAATACAGTCCTCTCCATCGTATGTACAAGCATTATTGAAATTTAACTCACGAGGCTACACGCGTCAACGAATCTATTGCATGGTAGCATTTACGGTTTTATTCCCGCGACTGTACACGAAATTAAAAAAAAAAGAATTTTGATATGCAGAATTAATAGGTTTAAGTTTAATTGCTTATATTTTGAAAACCTATAAAACTAGACCCAAATATGCTACAATTGAATTGTAGGGATTTTCAGGACATTTATTTTGGTACCTAGAATACTAAACTTGGAATCTCTCAGCCCCTCACCGCTGTGGGTTTGAATTCCGGTAGGGACTTCGGATTTTTCATGTGAGGAAGCCTTCCAGCTGGCTTGCGGTAGGTCGGTGGTTATATCCGCGTATCTTTGTGTACTTGGGGTCTTCCTCCACCTGTAATTAGCTGGACGTCTCTATATGATTGAAATACTATCACAGCGACGGTAAACCTCAATACAACAACAACAACAACAACTAAAATTGGTCAAGTTATAAGAAAGCGATATCAAAATAAAGATTTATTTATTTTCGACATATGGCTTACTTCACAAAATTCATGCATGAGAAGTCCATACGAAAAAAAAAGTTAAAGGTAGGAAATATAATATATATTCTTTCTAACGGTATTAATCTTTACATTTCAAAATGTTGCAGAAAGTCCTATCATTCGTATCAATGAATGAAATCTAGTTATTCTTCTTATTATTCTTTTTTTCTTCCTCTTATATTTGTGTTTATTTCGAGGTGTTGCCATTGACTCAGAACAATGAAAATTTTATGGCATATATTTCAAACCATGAGCTTTCGGATGCAATGAATTTCATATTCATATGACGCCACATAACGTCAGATTTGACGTCAGGTGAAAAAGTTTGTTCGCGGTCTACAGCCATTATTTCTGGACCGATTTTCATCAAAATTTCACAGAATGTGTATGTTAGGCTCTAGTTGTGCATCCCTGTGTCCGTTTTTCAAAATTCGAAAAGTCCATGGTTCTATAGCGAATCCAAGATTCGAACCAAGGTCGTAAATTTTTAAATTATTTTTAATCTGTCCTATTTAAGATAGAAAGTTGGTATTTAGTCAGTATATAGGTCTCTAGAAGTTTTAAACATTTTGTGAAAATAAATGTCATATGACGTCACGTGACGTCATTATATGATAATGTATTTCTAATATTAACAAGAATATTTCTATATGTTGAAATTGTCGAAGGGCAATGAAAATTTAATGACACATGCTTCAAATGCTGAAATTTTGATTTCTATGATTTTCATATGCCTATGACGTCATATTACGTCACACTTGAAATATGCAACAAAAGTTTGTACGCGGTCTACAGCCATTGTTTATGAACCGATTTTCACCAAATTTTCACAGAATGTGTATATTAAGTTCTAGTTGTGCATCTCGGTGTCCGTTTTTCAAAATTCGAAAAGTCCATGGTTCTATAGCGAATTCAAGATTCGAATCAAGGTCGTAAATTTTTAAATGCTTATAAAATCGGTCTTATTTGAGATAGAAAAGTGATATTTGGTCAGTATATAGGTCTCTGGAAGTCTTAAAATTTTTGTGAAAATAAACGTCATATGACGTCACGTGACGTCATTATATGATAATGTATTTCTAATATTAACAAGAGTATTTTTATACGTTGAAATTGTCGAAGGACAATAAAATTTGATTTCAATGATTTTCAGAAGCCTATGACGTCATATGACGTCACATTTGAAATTGACTACGAAAGTTTGTACACGGTCCAGAGCCATTATTAATGGGCCGATTTTTATCAAATTTTCACAGAATGTGTATGTTACGTTCTTATTGTGTATACCGGTGTCCGTTTTTCAAAATTCGAAAATTCCAAGCATCTATGGCGGATCCAAGATTCGAACCAATGACGTCAATTTTTAAATGCTTATAAAAACTGTCCTATTTGAGATAGAAGGTTGAAATTTTGTCAGTTAGTAGGTCTCTGGGTGTCGAACAATTATGTGAAAATAAACGTCATATGACGTCACGTGACGTCATTTTTTTATTATTATTATTCTTTTCTTCTTCCTAACTAAACGTTTATTTTAATATGTTGCAATAGTCCTAGGACGATGAAATTTTTATGGGTTATTAGTCACGTGAGGAAATTTTGATTTCAATGATTATCAGCAGCCTATGACGTCACATGACGTCACAGCTAAAAATAGTGAAAAATGGTGTTCGCGCTCTACAGCCGTCATTTATGGTCGGATTGTCTTCAAATTTTCACAGATGGTACATCTTGAAACTTAGGTGTGCATATCCTGTCAGCTAACCGTAATTCCGAAAGACCGAAGTTCTGTGGCTGAAATAAAATTCGAACACAGGACCGAAAATTTCATTTTAGGATTAAAGAGCTTCAGGATGAGATAGAAAGTTGAAACTTACACAGTTTGCAGTTCTACAGAATTTCTACATATATTTTGAGTCGTGACGTCATATGACGTTATGTGACGTCATAAGTATACTTCTTAATTTTTATTCTAGGGCAATGATTTCGACATGATGCCAGTTGTTCAGAATAATGAATATTTCAGAGTTATGACAGTAAAGTATGCGCTTTTGAACAAAAGCATCTTCAGCACCCTATGACGTCATATGACGTCAGAGCTAAAAATAGTGAAAAATGGTGTTCACGCTCTACAGCCGCCATTTATGGTCGGATTTTCTTCAAATTTTCACAGATGGTACATCTTGAAACTAAGGTGTGCATATCCTGTAAGCTAACTGAAATTCCGAAAGACCGAAGTTCTGTGGCTGAAATAAGATTCGAACATAGGACCGAAAATTTCATTTTAGGATTGAAGAGCTTCAGGATGAGATAGAAAGTTGAAACTTACACAGTTTGCAGTTCTGCATTATTTCTACAAATATTTTGAATCGTGACGTCAGAGGACGTCATAAGCATACCACTTATTTTTAATTTGGGGCAATGATTTCGACATGATGCCAATTGTTCAGAATAATGAAAATTTCAGTTATTGCAGTAAAGTATGCGCTTTTGAGCAACAGCATTTTCAGCACCCTATGATGTTACGTGACGTCAGAGCTAAAAATAGTGAAAAATGGTGTTCGCGCTCTACAGCCGCCATTTATGATCAGATTTTCTTCAAATTTTTACAGATGGTACATCTTGAAACTAAGGTGTGAATATTTTGTCAGCTAACCTTAATTCCGAAAAACTGAAGTATTGTGGCTGAAGTAAGATTCGAACATAGGACCAAAAATTTCATTTTAGGGCTAAAGAACTTCGGGATGAGAATTTCTTAATATATTTCGAGTCGTGACGTCATATGACGTCATAAGCATACTACTACTTCTGCTACTTATTTTTTTTTTCTTCGTAACTAAACGCTTATTTTTCGCGGAATATAATGTCAATTAATCAGCATGAACATGAAATACTACAAGAGGTGAGTCATAACATGAAACTTCTATCTCCTGCTTTTTGCATTAAAACAGGTTGCAGAAAGTCCTATCATTCGTTTAGACGAATGACATCTAGTTCTTTTTTTCTTCCTTTTGAGGTTGTAATTAAACAAAGTTACAATTGAGATAGAGTCTTCAAATTGTTTCAGTTATCAGCTAAATAGAGTCCCTTTCGATCTGCATTGTTTCAACTATTAGTGACGTCTTATGACGTCATAGCTGAAAACTACTACAAAAGTTTGTTCGCGGTCTACAGCCATTGGTTATGAACCGATTTTCATCAAAATTTCACAGAATGTGTATATTAATATCTAGTTGTGCATCCCGGTGTCCGTTTTTCAAAATTCGAAAAAACCAAGGTTCTATAGCGAATCCAAGATTCGAACTAATGACGTCAAATTTCAAATGCATATAAAATCGCTTCCAGAAAAGCTAGAAAGCTGATATTTAGTTTGAATATTAGTCTCTATGTCTTCTTTACATTCTAAAAAGATGAACGCCATATGACGTCACATGACGTCAAAATGCTATTAAAACGTTTGTATTAAAACTTAACGGTTTTTAAGCCCTGTAGGCTTTATTTTTTATATGATTTGCTTGAAATTTTGTCTGAAGATGCAGTATTAGATTTTATGGAACCATGTCACTTCCGTTTCCGGAAAATCCCAAAGGTCAAGGTCATATATCAATTATCGGGTTTTTCTTCGGCCTTAAATATCTCAAAAACGGTAAATATTCTATCGAGACACTATGCATATAATTTGTAGTGCTTAGAAAGACCTTTCAGATTATATTTAGTTTTTGATGATCGGGGTTGAATCGGTTGAGTTATGGAGGAAAAATGAAAATTTGGTAACCCCCAGTGTGTTTAACTGTTTATATCTCGAAAACCTTTTACTTTTGAAAATATGATGATGAATATTATTTGAAAAGCAATGTTTGGCCGTTCTTTTGATGCTTAAATATTAATGTTTGACCTAAGATTCATGGAGTAATGGGGGAAAAAACGAAATTCGTGCATATAGCTTTAGTGATTTTTTTCATTTTTCAGGAGGTTTAAGAGCTTGTATCTCAAAAAATATTAAAAATATTCCATATATAAAGCATGTGAAATGTAGAGAATTTTAGGACGATTATTTTGGTACCTAAAGTTTTGAAATTGACCCAAGTATAAGGGAGTTACATCAAAAATAAGAATTTAAACATCTAGAATTTCAGCGATTTTGCCGTTATGTAAGAGTTTCACGGCTTATATCTTAAGACTCATAATTAATAAGTCAGCACATTAAGCAAATGGTATGTAGAGAATTTTAAGACGATTATTTTGGTACCTAAAGTTTTGAAATTGATCAAAGTATAAGGAAGTTACATAAAAAATACCAATTTAATGCCAATTATAAGAATTTTCATAAAATATCCTACTTTTGCTTTCACCTTGAAGCATTTTCGGAAAATGTAAGTTTACAGATATGTATTAGTCATAGAAATTGCAAAAAAACCCAAACTTTTTACATATATCATATTGATATGACTAGCTAAACAAGTGTACCGTTCCCGGTGGCCGAGTGGTTAGAGCGTCCGCCTCGGGAGCGGGAGGTCGTGGGTTCGATACCAAAGTCGTAAAAAATGGCACTGTTATAGCCCCCTTGCTTGACGCTCAGCATAAAAGGGTAGTTGCAGGACTGCTTGGCTCGGTATCAGGATAATGTGACTGGGTGTGGTATCATGCCACATGTCTACGGCGTGATACTGCAGTGTGGCAGCACTATAACTGCATTAAGTAGACATCGTCTCCAAATGACTGAAATACTGTCGGTGGGACGTTAAACCCAACAAACAAACTAAACAAGTGTTGACAATGATTTAATGTTTTGTCAAATCATTTTATTGACGTTACTTATACATATTAGTTGCAGCATTGGTTACCCTTTTGACACATGTCATTTAGACCGTTGTTGAAACATTGCAATTTCCCGACTTTATTGTTGCATCAATCGATAAATGTTGTACAAGCTATATTCCAAATTTATGATAAATGATAACCTATGTGAAAATATATGTTATAGTACAATGTAATTTAATTGCCAGCTTGAGATACCATGAGCGTGTATAAGTGTAGACGTTTGAAACAAAATGATCAACACATGTCATCCATTCAAGACGCTGCAAGCTAATTTGTCCGTTAGCTAAAAGCGCAAAATGAAGTAATTTTGTGTAATACAGTCGTCTCGATCGTATATACAAGCGTTATTGGAATTTAACTCACGAGGCTACACGCGTCGACGATTCTATTGCATGGTAGCATTTACACGGTGCATAACCATATCGGCAGGCTCTCTGCGGAAATCGCTATATCGGCAGGCTCTATGCGTTCGCACCGGTCATTCTCTGCCATAAAAACTTGCAATGGTCACTTTTCAAAGATGCCATAAACACTAGCAAACGCTCGACGGAAGGGAAAGAAACAGACCAATGGTCACTTTTCAAAGGTGAAATGCTCAATATTAAGTATTGCACGGAATATTAGAGTATCTTAGCTATGTATATAATTGAAAAGTTTACACGCATATACATAGCTAAAATACTCTAATATTCCGTGCAATACTTAATATTGAGCAACTCACCTTTGAAAAATGACCATTGGTCTGTTTCTTTCCCTTCCGTCCAGCGTTTGCTAGTGTTTATGGCAGAGAATGACCGGTGCGAACGCAGAGAGCTGCTGATATAGCGATTTCCGCAGAGAGCCTGCCGATATGGGTATGCACCGTGATTTACTATTTTATTCCCGCGACTGTACACGAAAAAAAAAAAAATGATATGCAGAATTAAGAGGTTTAAGTTTAATTGCTTATATTTTGAATACCTATAAACTAGAATATGTTACAATGGAATTGTCGGGATTTTCAGGCCATTTATTTTGGTACCTAGAATACTACAATTGGTCAAGTTATAAGAAAGCGATATCAAAATAAAGATTTATTTATTTTTGCCATATGGCTTATTTCACAAAGTTCATGCATGAAAAGTCCATACGAAAAAAAAAGTTAAAGGTAGGGAATTTAATATATATTCTTTCTAACGGTATTAATCTTTATATTTTTCAATGTTAGCAGAAAGTCCTATTATTCGTATCAACGAATGAAATCTAGTTATTCTTTTTTTTCCCCTCCTGTTTAGGTTGTAATTAAACAAAGTTACAATTGAGATAAAGTCTTCAAATTGTTCCAGTGATCAGCTAAATAGAGTCCCTTTCGATCTGCATTGTTTCAACTATTAGTGACGTCTTATGATGTCATAGCTGAAAACTACTACAAAAGTTTGTTCGCGGTCTACAGCCGACATTTTTTGACGGATCTTCATGAAATTTTCACAGAATTCGAACATTAGGTCCTAAATGTGCATACTTCTTCCCTGTTTGAAAATATGAAAAGACCAGGGTACTATGGCTGAACCAAGATTCGAACCAAGGACGTCAAAATTCATTTAAGCATAACTTCGCTTCCAGAGGTACTAGAAACCTGAAATTTGGACAGCATCTGTATCCTGAGGTTTCCTTTGCATGCTGAGAAGTACGACGTCACATAACGTCATATGACGTCATAATTGCAAAGCAAACATTCTTTTTTCCTTCTTTTGGGGGTGTAATTAAACAAGGTTACCGTTGGGATAGAACGTTCAATTTTTTTACAATGATCAGCAAAATAGAATCACTTTCGAGCTGCAGTGTTTTAATTTTCAGTGACGTCAAATGACGTCATTACTGAAAACTGCAACAAAAGTTTTTTCGCGGTCTACAGCCTACATTTTTTGACGGATCTTCATGATTTTTTACAGAATGTGTACATTAGGTCCTAGATGTGCATACTTTTTCCATATTTGAAAACATGAAAATACCAGGAAACTATGGCTGAACCAAGATTCGAACCAAAACGTCAAAATTTATTTAAGCATAACTTCGCTTCTAGATGTGCTAGAAAGCTGAAATTTGGATAGCATCTGTATCCTGAGGTTTACTTTAGATGCTGAGAAATTCGACGTCATATGACGTCATAATTACCAAACATTTAATTTAAAATTAGTGGTTTTTAGCCCTACAGGAGCTACTTTTAGACCGATTTGCATATTTTTTTCACAACATGTGCAGATATGTGTTCCATTGTGAATGGTAACTTCCGTTTCCGGAAAATATGAAAGGTCAAGGTCATATATCAAATATTGTTTTTAGCTCACCTGAGCACGAAGTTACTGTGATGCCGCTTCGTCCGTTGTCAACAGTTAACATTCTAGAGGCCACAGTTTTTACCCATTCTTCACCAAACTTGGTCAGAATGTTTAATGGCAAGTTCGAAACTGGGCCATGTGGGTTCAGAAAGTATGTCATGAGGTCCAAAAATAGGTCAATTTAAAGTAAAATCCTGTTTACACTCTAGAGGCCATATTTTTAAGCCAATTTTTACCAGACTTGGCCAGAATGTTAATCTGCATGAGAGCTTGGACAAGTTCGAAACTGGGTCATGTGGGGTAACAAACTAGTTCACTAGGTCAAATCATAAAAATTGTGTTAGCACTTTTCAGTTTGCTTGTTAACACTCTACAGGCCATATTTTTGATCCAATCTTCACCAAACCTTATCAAAATGTTTATCTGCATGAAAGCTTGAACAAGTTCGAAACTGGGTCACGTTGGGTCAAAAAGTTACGAAGTCAAATTGATGTAAAATCTTGTTTACACTCTAGAAGCCATATTTATGATCCAATCATCACCAAACTTGGTCAGAATGTTTATTAGCATGAAAGCTTGAACAAGTTCATTTGGGGTCAAAAAGTAGGCCATTGAGAACAATGTTTCTCAGGTGAGCGATTTAGGGCCATCTTCTTTTCTTTGGAGCTTCATATCTCAAAAACGAAATACTAGTATATATTCTATCAAGAGACTATGGGTATTATATATATAGTGCTTTCAAAAAGACCTTTCAGATGACATTCGGTTTTTGAAGATCAGGCTTGAAACGGTTTAGTTATGGCGGGAAAACTAAATATGTAGTGACCCCAACATCATTTCACAACTGATATCGCGTAAAGTATTGATTTTTGTTGATAATAATATGAGCAAATATTTTAGAGCACATTCTAATCTTTCTGCTGATGTGCAGCATTTTAAGATCGAATCAGAAATGACTATTTTTTCTATTGCAAATTTGCAGTTTTCTCGAGGTTTAACAGCTTATATCTCGAAAACAGTTAAACATAAGTTCATATATAAAGCGTACGATATGTAGAGAATTGAAGTCCTTTCAAATGGTACCCAGCATTATAAAATTACTTGAAAAAATTATTAAAAAAGATAACCTTTTTTTTTTTTGAGCACATTTGTACCTTTCAATAGGTATGCAGCATTTGAAAATCAGTTCAGTAATGACAAAGTTATAGTGCAAAAACCATATGACATGGACATAATTTTGACTCGATATTTGGTGTTTTCTCAAGGATTAGCCGTTTTTATCTCGATAACTGTTAACAATAAGTTTATACATAAAGCGTATGAAATGTAGATAATTTGAAGACCTTTTGAATGGTACCTAGCATTTTAAAATTAGACTTTATATAAGAAAGTTAAATTGAAAATAATAATTTCTGCATGCAAAAAGAGGAAGGCCTGGCATTGAACCTTGGAGGACACCATTTCCCTCCACTCTTTTATGCATTAATTTTTATGTGATGCAAAGTAACTACGGTCATTAAATATTAATGGGAGAAAATTAAAACAACGACTTTTGCAATGCAGTGATATTTTTCGTCTGACGTCACCAGACATTCAACTGACATTGTCAACAAGTATATGCTCTACAGCTGATACTTCTGTACTGATCTCCATAGTTTTTAAACATATAGATTGATATCTTCTACAGGTGCATGTCATTTCAAGATTGTCTGACATCCCAAGATGTTTAACTACGAATTGTGCAGGGCAGAAAGTCCTATCGTTTGTTCAACAAACGAAATTTCTAGTTATTATTCTAGAGTTTGTACGCGGTCTACAGCCATTATTTCTGGACTGATTTTCATCAAAATTTCACAGAATGTGTATGTTACACTCCAGTTGTGCATCCCGGTGTCCGCTTTCCTAAATTCGAAAAGGCAATGGTTCTATGGCGAATCCAAGATTCGAACCACTGATGTCAAATTTTAAATGCGTATAAAATCGCTTCCAGATGAGCTAGAAAGTTGATATTTGAATAAAATATAAGTCTTTAAATTTCTTTAATTCTCTAAGATTAACGTCATGTAACGTCATATGACGTCATGAGGTGAAAAGTAATTTCTATTTTTACGTGTTAACTTCTATATGTTGAAAACGTCCGAGCCCCATGAAAATTAAATAGTATATGCTTTAGATAGAACCTTTTGCATTTCAATGATTTTCATTTGCCTATGACCTGTTTTGACGTCAAAGAAGACGTCGTCTAAAAATGTTTGTACGCGGTCTACAGCCATAATTTCTGGATCGATTTTCATAAAAATTTTCACAGATTGTGTATGTTACGCTCTAGTTGTGCATCCCGGTGTCCGCTTTTCAAAATTCGAAAAGGCAAAGGTTTTATGGTGAATCCAAGATTCGACCTTTTGACGTCAAATTTCAAATGCGTATAAAATCGCTTCCAGATAAGCTAGAAAGATTATATTTGGAAATATTATAAGTCTTCAAGTGTACTATACTTTTTGAAGATTAAGGTATTTGACAAAAAGGAAAATTTTGATATCTACGCGTTAATTTAAATATGTTGTCAATTCTCAGGCCCATTAAAATTTAATGGCATATACATCAATCCATGAGCGTTTGAATGCAAGGTATTTCAAATTAATGTGACGTCATATAACGTCAGATTTGACATCAGGTCCAAAAGGTTTTACGCAGTATACACCCATTATTTCTGGACCGATTTACATCAAAATATTACAGAATGCATATGTTATGCTCTAGTTGTGTATCCCGGTATCCGTTTTTCCAAATTCATAAAGGCAATGGTTTTTTGGCGAATCCAAGATTCGAACCACTGATGTAAAATTTCAAATACGTATAAAATCGCTTCCAGATGACTATATATATAGAATGCTGATATTTGGACTGATTATTAGTCACTTTGACTTCTTTCTATTCTCAATTGACGTCATATGGCGTCTTAAGGTCAAAAATAATTTCTGATAACTATGCGTTAATTTCTATATATTGCTGAGGTCCCAGGGGCATGACAAATTAACTGCATATATTTAAGGTAATGAAGATTTCATTTTATTGATTTTCTAATGGCTTTGACGTCATATGACATCAAACTTGACGTTGTCTACACAAGTTTGTATGCGGTTTACAGATATTTTTTTCTGGACGGATTTTCATCAAAATTGTTACGCTCTAACTGGTGTCCGTTTTTTTTTAAATTCGGAAAGGCAAAGGTTTTATGGCTAATCCAAGATTATAGGCATTGACGTCAAATTTCAGTTTAAGTCTCCAAGTCTTCTTAACATTCTGAGAAGATGAACGTCATATAACATCATGTGACCTCATAAGGCCAAAATTATTTTCTGTTGAAATTAAACGGGTTTTAAGACCTGAAGGCCTTATTTTTTGTTTGATTTGCATGAATTCTTATTGAAGGAGCAGCATTTGATCCTGTGGAACAATGTCATTTCCATTTTGAGAAAAATGTTAAGTTCAATCATTGTTTATATCTTGAAAACCTCTAAAGATGGACCGAATTATGTGACAATTGAATTGTAAGCATTTACAATATTTTTTTTTGTTACATAGGTTATAAGAAAAGGACAAGTTAAGTGAAATTGATATAAAAAACAATGAGTTTCAGTTACTTTTGCCATACCCTTCAAGTAAAACGGTTTATTTTTCAAAGTTTGTTGAGTTATGGCCCTACAAAAACAATTTAAAAGTAGGATTGATTCCTTTTACCTTCAAAATTTTTTAAGTATATATTTTTAAATTCAATAATTTTTAATTTTCAATGATGTCAATTACGTCAGATTTGAGTCAGCTTCAAAATTTTTTCTAGAGCCTTTATTTTTTGACATTTTATCTTGATATTTTCACAGAAGATATATGTTATGATGTAGATGTGCACCTTGTCTTTCAAATTTTCAAATTCGAAAAATTTAAGAATTTATGGCATAACCGAGTTTCGAACTTTGGTCCTAAAACTATTATTTAATGTTACAAAAGCTACTGATGAGATAGAAGCATGAAAATTGGACAGCTTATTGGCCCAGAGGTCTACTTTCTTTTCTCTGAAAGATTTCCTTTTAAGTCACGAGGCTATGACATCATTTAATGGACAATATCCTATTTTTTCAAAGATTTCTCTCGCTTTGGCATCATACATTTTGAGTCAATTTTAATGAAATTGAAAAGGCCGCGATAAAAAAGTATCTTCTTATACATTCAATGATTTTCAATTTTCATTGGCGTAATATGACGTCAGATTTGACGTCAGCTTCAGAAGTTTGTTCGCGCTTTAGAGCCTTCAATTTTGGTCCGATTATCTTGATATTTTTACAAAAGATGTATTTTAGGATGTAGATGTCCACCTTGACATTCAAATTTCCAAATTCGAAAAGATTAAGATTTCATGGCAATACCAAGTTTCGAACTTTGGTCAAAAATTAAATTTAAATGTTACAAAGCCCCCTGATGCGTTACAAGCATGAAAATTGGACAGCATATCGGCATAGAAGTTTACATTCTATTTTCTGAATGATTTTCTCTTTAGTCACGTGGTTTGACGTCATCAAAGACAAAAAACATTTCTTTTTAAAGATTTCTTTCGCTCTGGTATCATTAATTTTAAGTCAATCTTAATTATATCTTCAGAATTGATAGAGTTAAAATTGAAGTGATGCATACTGCAAGAAATGTTTGTTTTGTCACGTGATTATGACGTCATGCATACTTAAGCAAGAATTATTTTGAAAAATCATAAAAAATCGCCAATTAAATCAATGAACTTAAATTTTCAAAAATGTCGAAACTTAGTACGTTCATAAGGTCTTGAAAATTTAAAGTGATTACGTCATTAAACATGGCAGTTATTCATGTTTGATGGAATGCCTTCTTGAAAATGTGAAAACAAACCTGTTTGCATTCTCGAAGATACGTTCTTTTCTTGATAAATAGAACGTTAGCTGAACATGTCCTTGCAAAAAAGATATTTTTCTTTAGTCACTTGATTTTGACGTCGATAAAATATAAAAATCATTCATTTCAATACGTATTCGTGCTCCAGCGTCATGAGTATTGATGCCAATCTTAAGCATACCTTAAAGAATTTATGTTGTGTCACTTGTTTATGACAACATTGATGTGTAGGCAAAATATGTTAAAAAGATCAAAAGATTGTATATATTAACCTTAAATAAGTAATAATGCCGTACCTTAACATGCGCAAAAAGTCCAGAAAATTTCAAGTGATTACGTTATCAAACATGACTTATTCATGTTTTTCATAATAGGGCTAATTCATGGAAATCTATTAATTTGAAGAAAGAAATGTAAGTGGTCATTGGGTTGGTTGAGCAAGATCCGATTGTTCTTTTGCAGGAATGAATGCCTGCGTTGAAAAGTGAATTGTGATACGTTTTTGAGTAAATGAGTCACATTTACGATGAATTAGTATAATTATACTAGAGCCAGAAAACTTTTACGGATAACTTATTGCATTTGCTATCACGGCTTTCTGCAAACCTGAAGAAAATGACAAATACATGTATATCTTCCTATCGATTTTTTATGTTTTCTAAATGTTTAAAGGTTTCTTTTTCTAAATCTCTAAACATAAGCAAATATATAAAGCAAATGAATAGTTGAAAGTTTCAAGACGTTTATAACGTTAATTACATAGAAATAAGAAATTATTTTCATTATTTTGCTTACACTTCTGCCTTTGTTTCCATGTAATTTTGCAAATGTAAAACTCAATCAATTTAAAAGTTGAAAGTCATCGATTTTAAAGGTTTTTTTTCTTTTTTACAATTTCAATTGTGGATCAATGAATACATGTTAAGTCATATGCTTACAAAGAAAAAGATATTAAATAAAGAATAAAAAAAAAAAAAAAATCGATTGAATAACGTAAGAAAAAAATTCTTGAGGATAGTATTATCTTAAAATTTTCCTGATTTTTTTTTTCTGAGTGATAGTAAACGGGTGCATATCAAATAAGATCCATTTTTATGCTTTCTCAATATTGAGATATTCAGATAGCAATATATAAGGGACCCATATGGGTCCCATATGGTTTCCCACATGGGCCCCATATTGGCTACCCACATGGGACCCATGTTGAAAGTGCAACCTATTTTGGCCTGGGTCCCATATGGGCAGCCCACCAAGATCCAATATGGGCCCCATATGGGCTATCCACATGGGACCAATGTCGAAAGTGCAACCTGTTTTGGCCTGGGTCCCATATGGGCAGTCCACCAAGATCCAATATGGGCCCCTTAAAGGTCCCATATTTGCATCCCATTTGCATGTAATATGGCTCCATACCACTGCACTGTCTGAATGGGCAGTCATATGTGGAAAACTGGTACCAATAGCCTCTGAAAATTTGTCACTCCAAAATAATATTACTGAAAATCAGAAAATAGGTCCCTCAAATACAACATACAGCTTATTTTTCTTCTTAATTTAATTAAACTTCAATTTAATCACATGTTGAGAAAATACAAATTGAAATTCATAAACATTCAAATACAATTTGAATACGAATGGATATTTTTCATTTTCAATGTGCTATTTAAAGTTTAAAAGTGATGTTTGATTTCCTAACCATAAGACAATTTCTTATGCAACAAAAACAAACACTTAAAGATTGCATATCTTTAAAAATAGCATAACAAGATTAGACTAATAAATGCAACACAATCACACACATAACAACTATTGTCTCGTCTTAAGTTCTTAACCTTAAAGTACTTGAAATATGAAGTGACATTGAAATTCAAAATAAAAAGGCTAACTGTAATGATGGATTACTTCAGCAGTACTGTTTAAAATACTTAAATCAACCATATCAAACTGGGTGGTGAAAATATAATTAAACTATCTTGTTCAGCCAAGTGATACATAATAATTTTTTATGTGAAAAAATTTATATAAAACATATAGATTGTTGGCATAGCATGTTTACCATTGTGAAAAAATAATCTGGATTTATCTTATCAGCAATTCTCACGCACATACTAGTAGTCCAATCTCCACAAAATGGTTAGTTACAGAACAGATTCCTTTAAAGCTTAATAAAAGAAAAAAATAGTAAACTTACTTAATTCAAAGTTTGACGTGTCTGAAAAATAATGGACTGATATTCAACTATTCAAAACTATATTTTAAACTATTCACTATGAATCTGTCCCTCACTTATTTCGAGTATCTCCTGTTGGAAGTCCTACATTGAAGACTTGTTAGACTTTTTTTGCACTGTTTTCTTCCCCCTTCCCTGTCCAGTACCACCTGCCAGCCATTTACAGACCTCTTACTCAGCGTCTTCAGTGCTGTGGTTCTGAAACTTCAAAAGGTATAAAACATATCGTAAGAAAGAAAACCAAACAAAGTTGGGACTGTTAAACTTGGCCTTGAAACTAAAAAATATAACTGATGAGAATCATTTTTTCATATGTGTTCCACTGAACAATGCATTTTATAAATAAATCATAATGTAGGAGATGTGTGTTATCAGCTCAAGCCTCTTGGTTCTATTTATTCTTAACATATCTTGCTTGTAAATGATATAAAAATTGAATAATTCCAAGGCAGTGACTATAACTTCATTACATTTAAGACTTAGCTAAAGTTTACTGCAGCAAAACTTACTGTAAAATTCAGCCATGATATGCAGTTTGGTAAATGGCAGCATCCCCTTCAGTCCATGGAAGTTGTAGTTTACATCCAGCTCATTTCCATTCAGAAAACTCCTCACAACATCCCAGAGATTTGAACTAAACAGGTTGACAGGTATTCTATCTACAATTACACAAAGCGTATACATTATGAATTATCCATATGGGTCCCACATAGTCGAACCCATATAGGCATACCCAGATACAGCCCATGTGGGTCCAGTATAGGGAAAGAAATATATATATATGGGACCCATATGGGTCCCACATAGTCGAACCCATATAGGCATACCCAGATACAGCCCATATGTTTCCCATATACCCTTGCTATCTTAAGAAGATGAAAATGAAAAAAAAAGAAAAAAGATTTAAAGCTTATTTTTGAACATAATCGTAAGTATATATTTGAGATAATGATGATTTACGTATTAAATAATACATTATTATGCATCAGTATTCCATTTTTTTGTATTAACTTATATATTCAATACCTTTGAAATAAGCAAATGGAAAGAAGCCGCTTCCGTTTGTATCTTAAACAAACGACTTCTAGTTTCTTTATGTTATTCAAAAAAGTATCATGTGATGTAAAGATGAAATTGTTATCATTTAATCATTAAGGGATTGGTCAATTTTTTCTGTTCCCCTAATCCATGCAGCATGTAACAGCCAGTTGAATAATTATTTTCCAATAAATTATAGTTGCTGGATGAGTAAAATCAAAAGTACATTTGATAACCTTGGATTTTTCAAATCTTTGGTTAAGTCATGGTCTCTTTAGTACTAGGATCATGCAACTCTCTGATTAGTCGAAACATCATATGTTGTAGCGCGAGAACGAGACCTCATTGAAAGAAAGGGGAAATACGTGTTTTGTACCCGCTCGTCTTTACTTTTTACAGCTGAATAGAATATTAATTGTTATTTCACACACAATGTATAATAATTTCCATTGGTTTCCCCTCTTTATTTTTCTATTATAAGGAGGTTGATAAGGGTTAAATTTAAATATTATCGAATCAACGCACTGAGAGCACTGTCAGAAGCGAAAGTTAAAATGTGTGAATTATAAAGACACCTCCCCCCCCCCCTTTTTGTGACCTATGTATGTAAAAAAATCTTATTCAAAACAGCAGGTAAGATAGATTATTTTATTTATTGGTCTCTGTCAAATGAAACAAAAATGGATAAGGAATAGTGGTTCTTAGTATTGATCCTCTCATTACCTTTAATACTTCATGAATTTGGTGCAGACAGAAAAAAAAATAATAGAAAAGCAAGAAAATGGGACAAGATAAAGTTATTATTCTTTGTCACTTCACATATCCTTCCCATGTGTAAAAAATGATATCCATGCCTTCAATAGTTCTTAAAATACGTTCTAGAATAACATTATTTCACCATACAAGTACGTAATAGAGATGAAGCAAGGTAGAGTCATTGTTCTTGTTAAGTAAAGTTTGACCATTGTATAAACTATAAAGTATAAACTCAATCCCTAAAGTACTTTCAGAGTTGTGACATACAGATGCAACTAGAGAAACTATAGTCATTTGAGACTCTAACAAGAACAACATGATAAACCGATAATCTTGTGCGCTTACACTGCAGTTTTATGACTGTATATATAGAGGCCCTAGCTGGAGTAATACACTTGTGAAATGAGTGTCATTGAATTTTTTGAATTTCCCGCATTTTGTACATACCGGAAGTGGATTTGATTTAGCCAGCAGGTGTCTGCCATTCACTTCCGTCATTTCCATTAATTTAATACTCGGCATGAAAATATAGGTTAATTCTATAATGTAAGTACCATCTGGTAATAAAAAAACGATTTGTTCATATTGTATTGATTTTTGTCGCATGTTAAAACCATCCATTGCTCCATCTCGACCTTCCTATGAGTGTAATCGCAATAAGATTCCATCAAATGATGTGGGTGGGGTAAAGAAAAGAGGGGGGGAATTGCAAGTTTTCTATAATCCTAATGCCAGTTTTTGAGGAAAAAAATCAACAATGTGTTTTTATAAGTTTTAGCTTACAAGAAGTTCCTTTACGCATTTATCAACTTTGAGGTAGAGAGTGAAGTCTGATTTAGATTTGACCAAAAGGCTCGTGACGTCCCCGTGACGTTACCAAAATTTCTGGCGAAAATCACTCTGTAAATAAGTTCATATTATCATGGGAAATAAATGATATTTTCATAATTTCCATCTATTACATAACTTTACATGTCGTAGCAAATTCATACATACATCTGCATATATATTACATTTGAAAGATAACATTTTTAAATTTAGCTCTACTGTGAGGCCAGGGTCCCTTTTTGTTGAATTTGGGGCTGATTATAGGCGCTTTTTCCCCTCTAAATCATACATTTTTTCCATAGTCAGTGAAAAATTCCCTTATGAAACAAATGAATAAATACACCAAACCTACATTGACATATTCTGTCACCAATTTTATTTTTAGATAGTTTATGTCATTTGGAAAAAAATAACCAGAACAGCATCTCCGATGAAATGAAAACTATATAAATGTCCAACCTTGGTAGCATTAATTCTCGGAAATGGAATTTCATGCAAATTAAACTGGTACCGAATGCTATGTTTATTTTGAGAATACCCTGAAATTTAACTTGTTAATAAATTTTGTGTGTGTGTGTTATCATCGTTGACCTACATTGGAATGATGCTGCTCAGTTTTAATCGAGATGATTTTAAGATTGCAAATTTGTATAGGTAATTACAAATTTGATTGTTATATCACATAAGTTCAACTTTTAATGATATTTATTAAATATGATATTAACCCTTTCCCTCATATATACTCATTTTGACGCCCTCAATAGGTATCACATAAAGCCTGATCTGCAGAAAACCACAGTTAAACCTTACCAAATTTTATTACAAAATACTCATTTCCAGACCGCTGAGGAGCAGCGAACAGCATAAAACCTGATCAGCCTGCGAGTTACTCGCAGGCTGATCTGGTTTTATGCTGTTCGCATAGGTCTTTTCATGGTGTCCTCTATGAGGGAAAGGGTTAAATATGGATCTGTCTCATTAATACCCTGAAAACTTGTTAGAACCATCATAAGTATGATGGTATCAGTGAGGACCATCCTACAGGTATACAAACAAAGCTAAATTGTGACATATCCCATATATGAAAATACACACACATATGCTGTTGGCGGAAACTTGTGCCATATATTATCATTGCGTGAGAATGAACAAATCAAATATGGTACATGCCTAATGTGTTACATATTCATGTGCTACAACATGCAGTGATTTTTGAAGGGAATGTATTTTTTTTTTTTAATTTCACTTTTATTGAAACTTGTTAGAAGCCAGGATAAAACATTGAATAGTTAAACTGTTTGGGGTAAATCACACTCAAAGAGCAATTTATTTTAAGGGCGAATAGACTCCTTTACTTTAGGGCACATGGACCCAGAACAAATAGGAATTAAGTTAAATTGGTATAGGGCAAAAGGGAATTAAGGCGAACAGACCCGTAATCATTATTTTTTCAGTTCTTTGTAGAAAGTACACAAGCTCATTAACATTTTTAACCGCAAAATTGATGGATCTAGCAATAGATTTTGATTTGTATTAATGAACATCATTCATCCTGACATGTGTATGATTATCAGTCTGCAAGAAAGACGATTCATAAATTGCCATAAATGTAATACAAGGGATACTTCTTCTGATCAACCTAGACTAATACCTTCCTTGGAAAAATGCCAAAATCTCAGTCATTTATGATTATGTATCTTTAGATACATTGCCTCTTTTGCAAGCGTATGTATAAATTTACACTACTTTTTTACCAATGCAAACAAGTGTCTAACAACGAAATCCGCATTTTCCAAACTAACCCCAATAGTCCAGAATACGGACAGGTTTGTTTACATTGTCTACCAATGTAAACCATGATTCCTGTGACAGGACGAGGAAAACTGCTACAATATGAATAATACCATAGGGTTTTCCCTTGATATTTTCAACTGGGTGACAAATGTCCCCAAATATATAGAAAAAGAGACAAATTTAGAAATATCTGGGGGTTATTTACACAATTTGAGGGTCAAAATGGCAGTTTAGTGTTCCAGGGAAAACTCTGATCCCATGAAACAAATGAATTTTATCAGCATGTATAATCTTCCTTACGGGGCAAGGTTTGCCTTTTACCTCCACTTCAGTTACATCATTTTGCAAATCATATGACCAAAGTTACAATGAATGCGATTTGTTGTTACGGTAGAGACAGCCAATAAAACGTCTCTTTCTTCTAGAGTCACATGATTCACACAATGGTGTGTATTTTGAAAATATTTATTCCTTATTAATAAGATGTCATCCCAATTTTCAGTGTAGTATTTGCGTCCACACAAGAAAATCAAGATGTCTGCTTCAGCTGTTTACATTTTGGATATGAAGGGCAAGGTAGGTCCTTAATATTGATTCCAGAAATCATTTAACATTAATCATCACTTTTAGAATATTTCATTCTGAATTTCACATTTCTATTATGTACTGGTATAGCTCCTTTGCCTGGCGCTCAGCATGTAAAGGTAGTTCCAAGAGTGGTTGGCACGGTGTCTGGATAATGTGACTGGGTGTGGTATCATGCCGCTTGTATTTGGCGTGATACAAGAGTTGACCAAGAAGTTTTAGACTACTTCAATATTTTAAATGCTCAATCAAATATACATGATATATAAAAAAACATGAGGCCTCCGTGGTTGAGAAGGTAAAGTGGCTGACTTTAACACTCACTCAGCCCCTCACCGCGGGGGCTCGAATCCCGGCAGGGTCATTTGGATTCTCATGTGTGGAAGCCTTCCAGCTGGCTTGTGGTAGGTTGGTGGTTCTACCGGGATGCTTCCGTGCATTCAGGGTCTTCCTCCACCTGTATTAGCTGGATGTCGCTATATGACTGAAATGCTGTCAAGTGACGGTAAACTCAGATAGTCAAGTCAAGTTAAAAAAAACATATATACATAATCTATGAACCTTTCTTTATCTCAGCAGGATTTTTAGCTCGACTATTCAGAGAATATGAGAGCTATTCTACTTGTGTCAGCGTCGGCGTCGGCGTTGGCAGTCATATCTAAGAAACCAGTAGGTGTATTGCAATCAATCTTCACACATGTCTTTCTAGGCACAAAACAAACCTAGAGAACCAAGAGGGACAACTCTTGATTGAATTTTACTCAAATTATGGGCCTTTTTCAACTTAGAAATTTGCGTTAACATTTTTGGTTAAAGTTTTTCTGCAACTAAGTTAATATCATAACTTTGTAACCACTTGGTGATTTGGATTTAAACTATACACAAGTCTTCCTAAGCATGAAACCAACCTGCAGAACCAAGATGGACAACTCTTGCTAGAATTTTACTTAAATTATGGGCCTTTTTCAACTTAGAAATTTGCGTTAACTTTTTTGGTTAAAGTTTTTTGCAACTAAATTATGGTCATTACTCAGTAACCCCTTGGTTGGTTTAAATTCACACAAGTCTTCCTGGCATGAAATGGACCTAACCAAAATTTTTTTTAAACTTTTTCGACTTAGAAATTTGCGTTAAAATTTTTGGTTAAAGTTTTTTGCAACTAAATTAATGTCATTACGCAGTAACCCCTTGGAGTATTGGATTTAAACTTCACACAAGTCATCCCAGACATGAACCAAACCTGCAGAACTAAAATTTTAATAAATTTAATTAATTAAATTTAATTAATTAAATTAATGATAATTATTAAATACTTATAGAAAATAAAAAAATTGCATTAACTTTTTAGCTCACCTGAGCACTTGTGCTCGGGTGAGCTTTTGTGATCGCCTTTTGTCCGTCGTGCGTCGTGCGTCGTCCGTCGTCAACAATTGCTTGTGAACACTCTAGAGGCCACAGTTTTGGCCCAATCTTCATGAAACTTGGTCAGGATGTTTGTCTACATGATATCTCGGATGAGTTCGAAATTGGGTCATGTGGGGTCAAAAACTAGGTCACTAGGTCAAATCTTAGAAAAACCTTGTGAACACTCTAGAGGCCACATTGGCCCAATTTGAAAATTTGGTCAGGATGTTTGTCTACATGATATCTCGGATGAGTTCGATATTGGGTCATGTGGGGTCAAAAACTAGGTCACTAGGTCAAATCCTTGAAAAACCTTGTGAACACTCTAGAGGCCACAGTTATGGCCCAATCTTCATAAAATTTGGTCAGGATATTTGTCTACATGATATCTCGGATGAGTTCGATATTGGGTCATGTGGGGTCAAAAACTAGGTCACCAGGTCAAATCTTAGAAAAACCTTGTGAACACTCTACAGGCCACAATTTTGGCCCAATCTTCATGAAACTTGGTCAGGATGTTTGTCTACATGATATCTCAGATGAGTTCGAAATTGGGTCATGTGGGGTCAAAAAGTAGGTCACCAGGTCAAATCTTAGAAAAACCTTGTGAACACTCTAGAGGCCATAGTTTTGGCCCAATCTTCATAAAATTTGGTCAGGATGTTTGTCTACATGATATCTCAGATGAGTTCGAAAATGGGTCATGTGGGGTCAAAAACTAGATCACCAGGTCAAATCTTAGAAAAACCTTGTGAACACTCTACAGGCCATAGTTTTGCCCAATCTTCATAAAATGGTCAGGTGTTTGTCTACATGATATCTCGATGATTCGAAATGGGTATGGGGTCAAAAACTAGGTCACCATGGAAAATCTTAGAAAAACCTTGTGAACACTCTAGAGGCCACAGTTTTAGCCCAATCTTCATAAAATATGGTCAGGATGTTTGTCTACATGATATCTTCGATGAATTCGAAAATGGGTGATGTGGGGTCAAAAACTAGGTCACCAGGTCAAATCTAAGAAAAACCTTGTGAACACTTTAGAGGCCTACATTTTTGTCCCAGTCTTCATTAAACTTAATATGAATGATGACTGCATGAATTCCCAGTTGAGTGCAAATTCAGGTAGGATCAATATGTAGGTCACTTAGTCAAATGTTAGAAAAACACTTTTAGATGCCAGATTTTTTGTCATTATGCCATACAGCCATCTTACTCAGGTGAGCGACACAGGGCCATCTTGGCCCTCTTGTTTTATTTAATACAATAACTTTTATATATTTATTTAAATAATATTTAATTTAACAAGAGCTGTCCGAAAGACAGCACGCTCGACTATTTGGGTATTTGATAGTGATGCAATACCATTGTATTAAAGCAGCATTAAAATAATTTATGTGACTCAATTAAGCAGACATGCAACAAACTGGCAGAACTAAGATTTTAAGAAATTTTATTTATTAAATTTATTAAATAGTAATTAAATTTAATTAATTTAATTAATTATAATTATTAAATACTTAAAAAAAAATGACTATTAAATATTAATATAAATAATATTTAATTTAATGAAATTGATTAATTTAATTTAATAGGAAATATGAGACAACCAACATATCAAAGATGAACTTTTCCATGATTTTTTTCCCCAAACTATGACCTGAGTTTTACTAAGAAATTAAAGAGAACATGCTGCTAAATTGAGTCACATAAATTATTTTAATACTGCTTTAATACAATGGTATTGCGTCACTATCAAATACCCGAATAGTCGAGCATGCTGTCTTTCGGACAGCTCTTGTTTTTTTAAAAATTGATACAGGTATTTATATTAAGAAGTATTGCCTGCTACAATCAATAATTGTTTGCTCTATCGCCCCACGTCAACAGCCTGATAAGGATGTCATGGACTTCACAGAAATCTTATTGTTCTTTCTGGGTAGATGACATTTCACATTTTCCTAAGTATCGTCCTCCATGGGCAATGCAGCATTCGTGCCGATGAATCCATTGTCTTTTATGATGTATGAGTATTTAGATATTTTGTATTTTATGTTTTCATTCTCCATTGCTGATTTATGATACTCATAGTCTAATTATATGTTAAATAAAGTCAGTAGCACATAAGATAAAACATTAAAACAATACCAGACTTTTTTTGTGTTTTGGGGAAAGGTGGCCGGTCCTTTCAGGAGGGGAAAATATGTCGATGTTGGAATAGGGGAAAATTTACTTATGAAGAAAACATTTAAAAAAAAACAACACTTATTATGCTGTAACTGAAACACACTTGTTATTTTTATTTCATTTTTAGCTCGACTATTCGAAGAATATGAGAGCTATTGTAGTCACCCTGGCGTCGGCGTCGACATTGGCGTTGCAGCTTTTGGTTAAAGTTTTGCGTGCAAGTTACTATCAACCTTATATCTCAATAACTGTTTATGGTATTGACTTGAAACTTTATAAATATGTTCAGGGGCATCAGGCACCCAAGGTAGATAACTCTTGACGAATTTAATAATAATTTTTAACTTAGAAATTTTGTAAAGTTTTGCGTGCAAGCAACTATCTAGTTTGTATCTCAATAAGCATTCATGGTATTGACTTGAAAGTTTATGAATATGTTTAAACTAAGAAATTTTGGTTAAAGTTTTGCATGAAAGGTACTTTCATGCTAATATCTCAGTATCCAGGCATGCGATTGATTTGAAACATCTTAAATATGTTTAGGGGTATCAACTTTCATGGTAGATAACTCTTGATGAATATGTTACAAATTATGCCCCTTTTTACTTAAAATTTTGGTTAAGTTTTGCATGAAGTACTTTCATGCAACAGTATCCAGGCATGGGATTGATTTGAAACATCTTAAATATATTAAGGGGTATCATACTATAAAGGAAGATAACACTTGATGGAATATATTAAAAATTATGACCCCCTTTTAACTTAGAATTTTGGTTAAATTTTTGCATTCAAGCTACTATCTAGCTTATATCTCAGAAATTGGTTGTGGAATTGACTAGAAAGTTCAGGAGTGTCTTCAGGGGCATCAGAAACTAAGGAGGATAACTTTTGGACTGAATTTTATACAAACTATGGCCCTTTTCTAACTTGGATTTTTGGATAAAGTTTTGCATGCACAGTGTTATTGTGCTTATGTCTCAGTAACTAGGCATTGGATTGATTTTAGACATCATAAAAATATTAAGGGGTATCAGACTATCAAGGTATATCATTTTTGACTATTACTATGTACAGGGTATGTAAAGGGCAAGAATTGAAATAGATTTCATTTGATTTACCAACAAGCATTTTGAATAGTCGAGCGTGCTGTCCTCTGACAGCTCTTGTATAATTAAATTTGCAATAATATGTCTATTGCTTTCCTTGTGTGTCATTGTTTTTTAGCTCACCTGCTGAGCACAACGTGCTCATGGTGAACTTTTGTGATCACCTTTTGTCCGGCGTGCGTGCGTCCGGCTTAACAATTTCTTTTAAACATCTCCTCCTAAACCGCTGAAAGGATATTGACCAAACTTCACAGGAATCATCCTTATGATGCCCTGTATCAAAGTTGTTCAAATTATTTTGATTGGTTGAAAAAGTAGGTCACAGGAGCTAAAAATATATTTTAAAAATGTAAACTTTGAAAGTCTTCTTCTGCAAAACTGCAAGGCCTAGAGCTTAGATATTTGGTGTGTAGCAAGATTGTTCAAATCATGACCCTGGTGTCAAAATTGGCCCCACCCCACTCAGTGACTTGGAAAGAATTTTTTTCAATGGGACTATGGCCCATCATTTGCTAAAATCAATGGGACATTTTCAAATCTAATGGGACATTTTTAACTATTGATGTGAAAAGTTTTAGTGGGTTAAAAAGGAAAACTGCTTAACATCAAGTTTTATTTGGTTTTAGAACACATATACTTGTGGTAAGTAAATAAGAACTTTTCACATAGTCTTGTTAATAAAGAACAGTATCTTCAACAACCTGAAGCAACTATAAAAACGCTGTTAAAATAAGACATAGGCTAAATACAATCTAGAAAGATCCCAGCTCATTATTTGGAAGAAGGCCTGATTAAAAGTTCTAAGCTAAAAATTCACCTCCTAAATCTTAGTTCCACTATACTGGATTTTTCTAGGTTTATATTTGGTGTTACTGGAAGGTATAGAGACATCTTGAGGGTTAGGGGATGGTTGTGTCAATGAATTGGACGAAACTTCCCAAGGGGGAGATGAAGCAGAGTTCGTAACTTTCTGAGAGGGAGACTGCGATAAATCAGCACTTGACGCTGTTTCATTATTATCATTTACAGTTTTCATATAATATCTGGATTGTGGGCCTAAAAACGATAAGATGGATGTCTAACTTTTGTTGGTCAGATCTTTCATTTTTATTTTGTTGAGGCATTCTTGTTCTTTTCAGACGATATTCAATGCGTCTACCATACGAAATTGAATGTAACATCTCAGACAAGCTTTTTTGTTATATTAACCGAGTGTTCCGACTGCGTAATTCTATATGGTTTAATAAGCATCCAGCTCAGTTGCCTGTATGATATCTTAATAAGTGTCTGAGAATATGCGGCTTACTCAGCAAAAAAGCAAAATGAAAATGCGATTCATACTTAATGTATTTCGATAAGAAAAAACAACAATAAAGATTATGATTCAATGCATATTGTACTTAATGTGGTTCAAAGTGAAAGAGACAAATGGCGCACAGGAATGTGAGAACAATGGGACATTTTCAATTTTAATTTTGAGCTCAGATATTTGGTGTGTAGCATTGTCTAGTGGATCTGTACCAAGTTTGTTCAAATTATGACCCTAGGGTCAAAATTAGCCCCACCCCAGGGGTCACTTGATTTTACATAGACTTACATAGGAAAGATTTTTAAAAGATATCCTTGTCAGAAACCACAAGATCATGGGTTTACATATTTGGTTTGTAACATGCCCATGTGGACCTGAACCAAGTTTTCAAATCATGGCAAATCATGATCCCACGCTAGTGTTAACTTGTTTTTTTTTACTACATGTAAACTTTTTTTGTGGAATACGATTATATTGCTGTTCTTCTGCACAGATTTTGTATTCAGTATGACTATGTTGTAAAAGGCAATGAAAGCAATATTACTCAGGTGAGCGAGTCAGGGCCATCTTGTATAAATGAAAATACCTTTTTATCAGGGGAATTTTTAGTATGAATTGGGAAAAAAAACCCAACTTTTTAGCTCACCTGAGCAAAGCTCCGAGTGAGCTATTGTGATCCCATGAGTGTTCGTCGTCCATTGTGCGTCGTCTACAAATTTAGTGTTTACACTCTGTCACCTTAATTTCTTAAGCAATCATCTTCAATCTTTAAGACAATGTTTATGACCATAATGTCTCAACTGAGTTTGAGTAGCGCTGAGATCGGTCAATAAAGTCAGGAATTATGCCCCTTTTTATATTAAAAAAATGCCAGATTTCACTTTGTTTACACTCTAGCATCTTCGTCTTTTGAGCCATCAACTTTGAACTTTATGACAATGTTTATGACCATAATGTCTAGATTGAGTTTGATTATGGCTGAGTTCGGTCAATTAGGTCAGGAGTTATGCGTCTTAGATTTCACTTTGTTTACACTCTAGCATCTTTATCTTTTTAGCAATCATCATCAAACTGTATGACAATGTTTATGACCATAATGTTTTAACTGAGTTCAATTGTGGCTGAGATGGACAAATTAGGTCAGGAGTTATGCCCCGTTTAACATAAAAAATGCAATATTTCACTTTGTTTACTCTCTACCATCATCATTTTTTTAAACAATCATTTTTAAACTTTAACACAAAGTGTATGACCATAATCTCACAATCTGGTTCAATTATAACTGATATTGGCTAGTTAATTTAGGAGTTATTTCCCTTTCACTATAAAAAAACAGATTTTACTTTGTTTGCACTCTAGCATCTTTATTTCTTAAGCAATCATTTTTCTAAGGTGAGGGATTAAGGGCCACCTTGGCCCTCTTGTTTATGAGAGGAATGGCGCCGAATATCGGCCCCAAAGTTAGCATATAAAAAGGCCTGAATACACACCTTTCCAATATTCAGATTATATTTTAAAATGCTTTCGCAACATTTCTTATCCTACACTGGTCAGTTTACGGTCAGTCAACTATCACTCTCCTAGGCACTACAGACTGACAACATTAAGTGCTCAAGGTGAGCTTTTGTGATCACCCTGCGCCTGTCGTCGTCTTTTGTCAACAATTTAAACGACATCTTCTCTGAAACTACTAGGCAGAATTTGATTAAATTTGGCAGGGATGTTCCTTGGGTGAACCTTCACAACAGTTGCTAAAATAAACTTGATCCATGTAGAACTCTGCTTGCCATGGCAACTGAAAGAAAAAAATTATGAAAACTTTACAATCATCTCCTTCAAAACTATTGGCCAGATTTCAAAATATTTTGGAACAGATGTCCCTTGGGTAACTCTCTACCACGACTGATAAAATTGTTCCGATCGTAAAAAACATGTTCTCCATGGGTGAGGCTAATTTGCCTTATATGTGTATAGTGAAATCTCAAAATGACATCTCCTCCGAAACCACTGGACAGAATTTGATTTAATTTGGCATGGATGATTCACAAAAGTTGCTAAAATTATTCAGATCCATAAAAAAATGGTTGCAAAGGGCAGGACTAATTTGCCTTGTATGTACATACTAAAAACTTAAAATGTTCTCTCCTCTGAAACTGCTGGACAGAATTTGATTAAACTTTTCACTGATCATCTTCTTCAAAACTAATGGCCAGATTTCAAATTGTTTTAAAATAGACTGATGTTCCTTGGGTATCCCTATACTCAGGTGAGCAATCCAGGGCAATCATGGCCCTCTTGTTTACCTACATGGTAAATATTGGGAAAAAAAATGTGTCCGCAAATTACCCTCAGGTCCTTAACGTCCATTATTACAGAGTGAACATGACAACCATAAGTATTCAGGTTGTTGATTTTTAGCTCACCTGAGCAAAGCTCAGGATGAGCTATTGTGATCTCGTGAGTGTCCGTCGTGCGGTGTCAACAATTTAGTGTTTACACTCTATCACTTTTATTTCTTAAGCAATCATCTTCAAACTTATAGACAATGTTAATGACCATAATGTCTCAATTGAGTTCGATTATGGCTGAGATCGGTTAATTACGTCAGGAGTTATGCCCCTTTTAATATTAAAAAGATGCCAGATTTCACTTTGTTTACACTCTTGCATCTTCATCTTTTGAGCAATCATCTTCAAACTTTATGGCAATGTTTATGACCATAATGTTACGATTGAGTTCGATTATGGCTGAGATCGGTCAATTAGGTCAGGAGTAGCCCCTTTTAATATAAAAAATGCCAAATTTCACTTTGTTTACACTCTAGCATCTTCATCTTTTGAGCAATCATCTTCAAACTTTATGGCAATGTTTATGACCATAATGTCTCGAATGAGTTTGAATATGGCTGAGATCGGTTAATTAGGTCAGGAGTCAAGCCCCTTTAAATATAAAAAATGCCAAATTTCACTTTGTTTACACTCTAGCATCTTCATCTTTTGAGCAATCTTCTTCAAACTTTATGACAATGTTTATGACCATAATGTCTTGATTGAGTTTGATTGTGGCTGAGATCGGTCAATTAGGTCAGGAGTTATGCCCCTTTTAATATAAAATAAATGCCATATTTCACGTTGTTTACACTCTAGCATCTTCATCTTTTGAGCAATCATCTTCAAACTTTATGGCAATGTTTATGACCATAATGTCTCGATTAAGTTTGATTATGGCTGAGATCGGTCAATAAGGTCAGGAGTTAAGCCCCTTTCAATATTCAAAAAATGCCAGATATCACTTTGTTTACACTCTAGCATCTTCATCTTTTGAGCAATCATCTTAAACTTATGCAATGTTATGACCATAATGTCTCAAAAGTTGATATGGCTGAGATCGTGATAGGTCAGGAGTAGCCCCTTTTAATATTAAAAATGCCAGATTTCACTTTTTTTTACACTCTAGCATCTTCTTTTTTGAGCAATCATCTTCAAACTTCATGGCAATGCTTATGACCATAATGTCTCAAATGAGTTTGAGTATGGCTGAGATCTGTTGATTAGGTCAGGAGTCAAGCCCCTTTTAATATAAAAAAATGCCAAATTTCACTTTGTTTACACACTAGCATCTTCATCTTTTGAGCAATCTTCTTCAAACTTTATGACAATGTTTATGACCATAATGTATCGATTGAGTTCGATTATGGCTGAGATCGGTCAATTAGGTCAGGAGTAAAACCCCTTTTAATATAAAAAAATGCCAGATTTCACTTTGATTACACTCTAGCATCTTTATTTCTTAAGCAATCATCTTTCTCAGGTGAGCGATCAAGGGCCATCTTGGCTCTCTTGTTTGCAAAATAACATCAAATGAGGTCATGTTTTCAGATGATGTTATGAAAATGAATTAGTATTTTATGGCAAAGTTTTATTGACATTAGGACATGTTTTCCTACTTTGAAGAGACATACTGTCTGATATACTCTTATATATCTGAGGAAATAAAAGACAGGGAGGCTGAAGCGTTACAATGATAATGCAATCACATATTGTAGAAACAAAAACAATATTTACACCTACCATTTTACACTTTTCAATACAGTAGAGATAACCATTCATTATGACGCCAACATGAATATACTATGCAAATATTTAAAAGTATGACAAAAAGTCTACGAATATCTGGTCAACCCTTATACTGCAGTGTAGCAGCACAATATCTATCTCAGGTAGATATTGTCTTTAAATGACTGAAATATTGTCAGTAGGATGCTAAACCCAATTAAAAACAAACTAACTAATGTTTCTTTTGTAGTACCTCATTGAATTCATACTTATTATAAACTAAAGTACATGTATAAAACATTCTATAATTTTGCAATGAAATACAAAGCTTAAATTGATACACAACATATTCCTATGGAATTATTAATTAAGGTTTTAAACATATGATTGCTTTTGAACAGTACAGGGTATTTTTGCTCACCAGTTGTGATCAAGGTGAGTTGTTGTGACCAACCTTCATCTGACGTGTGCTGTTCTTGTGTGGTGTCAGCAATTCTCTTTTAAAGACATCTCCTCTGAAGTTGATGAAACTCGGCATGAATGATCTTTAGGTGTCCCTTTAAAAATGATGGTAAAAAAAAAAAAAAAAAAAAAAAAATGCAGAACTCTTGTTGCCATGGCAAACAATGGATTTTATTTAATAATCTCCTGAAACCAATGGTCAGAATTTAATTTCATTTGGATGATTTGGCCCTCAGCCACAATTTGCTAAAATTAAAATTCAATCAATTTTGTTGATGTCAGGTCCATAAGTCTTAGAACTTGTAGCCCAACCTTTTGTGTTGTCTTAATTTTAATTTTTAGCTCAGGGTGAGCTTTTGGGATACTTGATTGTCCGTCGTCCGTCAACAATTTTGATGTTTACACACTAGAGGCCACAATTTTGATCCAATCTTCCTCAAACTTGATCAGAATGTTTGTCTTGATATATCTTGAACCCTTTAAAAATGGGTCAGGTTGGATCAAAAAGTAGGTCAGTAGGTCAAATCTTAGAAAAAATCTTGTTTAACCTGGGTGGTCAGATTGTTTGTCATGATGATATCTAGAACCAGTTTGAAAATGGGTGGGGCTGGACAGAAAAGTAGGTCAGTAGGTCAAATCTTAGAAAAATCTTGTTTATACTCTGAGGGCAACATTTTTGGTCCAATCATCCTCAAACTTTGGCAGAATGTTTGTCATGATGATATCTTTTGTGGATGGGGTCAGAAAATCTCCTGAACATTGTTTCACCTCATCATCTTTATTCTTAAGCAATCTGTTTTGTACAGGCAATGAATGATACTTTTCTTAGGTGAGCGATCTAGGGCCATCTTGGCCCTCTTGTTTTGTATATATGTTTATAGTCAGCAATAAAATAATGTAAAAAGTAAAAAGGCAGAGCCATTGGAAATATGAAGACCTTAGTGGGTCAGCTAGTTTCCTTATATACTCAATAAAGAAAGTTTCAAAATTCTTCTTTTATGAAATTCAGGCCAAAATTTTATTTCATTTAGCATAAATGGACATCTCATAAGCCCTTGGCCATAAATTTTTGTTGATCCCTTGAAAATTAGGTCCTTAGGGGATTGACTAGTTTCCTTATATATATATACTCTAATCTATATATAGAAAAGTTCAAGATTCTTCTTTTGTGAAACCACTGTTGAGATTTAATTTTGTTTGGCACAAATGGTCCCCTCATGGTTCTCTGCCATAATTGCTGAAACAAAGTAAATCCCTTGAGGTTCTTAGGGGGTTGGTTGGTTTCCTTATAAATAGTTATATACTCCATA
Organism: Solen grandis; assembly: GCA_021229015.1. Taxonomy (NCBI): domain Eukaryota; kingdom Metazoa; phylum Mollusca; class Bivalvia; order Adapedonta; family Solenidae; genus Solen; species Solen grandis. Next base: position 16,241,933 of record CM037787.1, on the reverse strand, counting down.
TCTGGGCCAATCTTTACAACAAATGCCTGTAGCGTATTAACAGGTCAAACAATTGTTGCCTCAGAAACAGACCAATTTTTACAGCAATTCCCTACAACATTATGAAACGGTTGCAGAGCAACAAATAAGCTGCATACTTGCGTAAATACTTAATTAAAATCTGCAAAAACTCAAATGAAATCAAAATCAATGCGTATCAATAAGCAACAAAATATTCCAATACCCAATTGCATACCAATCAAGTTTTTTACTTATAATCAACAGGTGCACAGTAGAATAGAATATAATAAAAATAAAGGTGCGTGGCATTAGTGCCCGTTCCTGCAAAAATACTACTTACTGTAGCTTATTGATGATCAGGAACCAGCATTCCGATGCTTGTGAATTGCAAGCATTTACATGTTGTTTACAACTGTCATAATGAAAACAAAAGTTGCCTCCAAAAACTCCAAAAAACTGTCTTGATTCATATTTTAATGTGAAAACAGAAAAAAATCATCAAATTCCTTTGTCAGTGAAATAGTACTAGTCAAATTGATTTTAACCTTTTATTTCATATAGACTCATTTTGACACATTGGCATATTGCTTATTCAGTATTGTAGCTCAGGTTCTACATAGTTTGCAGAGCAGAAAAATCTACGGTTTTATATACCATTTTAAATTCAGATAATTAATATTCATGAAGTCGCAATTTTATACATGAATATTCATGAAGTAAAGGGTTAAGCTATGCTATGACAAGCTTTGACATTTGTGTGAGAGTTCTTGATTAACATGGAATCCAGAAACTATGATGTTTTTAGCTTTATGGTAATTTTTTGGTAAGATTAGTTGTTTTTTTTTATGGAAATAAGCATTTCTGTTCTTCATCAGAGAATGAAATATAATTTGATACTCAATAGTTTTATCAATACTCAATTGATGGTAAAAATTAGGGGTATTACCCAATTGATCAAAATCCTTATCTGTTGCTCTGCGGGTGCATATTTTGCAGGTTTTAAACCAGACGCGAGATTGGCATATTTTTAAGAAAAATTATGTCAGACAATGTTAGAATTAACCCACATGCAAGTTTTTTGGTTGTCACTGTTTTTCAGAACTGAACATAAACAAATCTAAGAAACAAAAATGACTTAATGAGATTAACTATCATAATAGTTTTATGAATTAATTTAGAAATGATTTTGTTTGTCATGTCAAACTTATTCATTATGATTTAAAAGAAGTTTTATGATGAAATTATAAACCAGAAACTGCTGTTCATTTGATAAACAATGAAACATTTTTTGTGTAGGTATTGATATGCCGCAACTATCGCGGTGATATCGACATGTCTGTCATAGACAAATTCATGCCCATGGTAATGGACAGGGAAGACGAGGGTCAGATGTCCCCCATCATTCAATACGGAGACGTTGCCTTCATCTACATCAAGTACAACAACCTGTACCTTGTCTCAACATCCAAGAAGAATGCCAATGTGGCACTGGTTTTCTCATTCCTACACAAGCTGGTTCAGGTATGTTATGAACTGTTTACAGGATTTGGTCTGATATTTGCAGTCAAGCAGATCCCATCTGAACTGCCTTAACTTGGTTGTTCATAGGGATAGTTGATCATTATAAATTGTACAAAAGAGAGACATCTTTTTATAACCGTGTTGGACCTGTGTGAACCTTAATCAGGAGTAGAAAGGCTGTGTATTGTGTAATTATCATATAATGATATTCTTAAATTCTTAATGCTAATTTTTTTCATATGAATGTGTAACAAAACTAAATAGAAATATCGGTATATGGATAATCAAATGGTGTAAGGTCAGCAGAATTTACTTTGATTGATGGATTTTGTTTTGGTTAAGCATAGTTTAACTTGAATAGATTTTGTAATGTAACTAATTTATGTGATTCACATATTTAAAATTTAAATCAGATGAAAACAAAGGATAAAAAGTCTTGAAATGAAGATGATTTCATGAAAGAGTAAATTATTCAATCATTTTTTTTTTTTATGCTCACTGAAGGTGACGCATATAGTCGCCGCTTCGTCCGTTCGTCCGTCACACTTTCCTTGTCCGGACTATTTCTCAGGAACTAACGGCTTGAATTCAACGAAACTTTATGGGAAGCTTTATTACCAAGAGGAGATGCGCATATCGTCAGCATGACCCGATTCCTAAATTTTTCACAGAGTTATGGCCCATTGACTTTTTGGCCTATAGTACATATTGCATGATTCTTGTCCGGGCTATTTCTCAGGAACTAATGGCTTGAATTCAACGAAACTTTATGGGAAGCTTTATTACCAAGAGGAGATGCGCATATCGTCAGCATGACCCGATTCCTAAATTTTTCAAAGAGTTAAGGCCCCTTGACTTTTTGGCCTATAGTACATATTGCATGATTCTTGTCCGGGCTATTTCTCAGGAACTAATGGCTTGAATTCAACAAAACTTTATGGGAAGCTTTATCACCAAGAGTAGATACGCATATCGTCGACGTGACCTGGTTCCTCAATTTTTCACAGAGTTATGGCCCATTGACTTTTTGGCCTATAGTACATATTGCATGATTCTTGTCCGGCTATTTCTCAGGAACTAATGGCTTGAATTCAACAAAACTTTATGGGAAGCTTTATCACCAAGAGTAGATACGCATATCGTCGACGTGACCTGGTTCCTCAATTTTTCACAGAGTTATGGCCCTTACTACCATGTTGTTGACTAATATTCATGTCATTTGCCTAATTTAACAGGAGATATCATTTAAACAAAACCCCACAAAATTCAATATGCTAGTAATGTCAATCATAATCATGTCAGCTAATTGTTGTTTAGGCCATTATACACTATTTCAAATATCCAGTCATATGTCAAGAGTGTTGGTTAACCTCTTTGATATGAGCACACATTGAAATGTATGACTTAATTTTTAGTAGTATAAAAACTTTAAAAAAATCAATGAAAGATCTGATGAGTAACACGTATTATCATATTAAATAGTAAACTGTTACTAAGTCTCCAAATTAGAGTTGGTAAAACATCTCATCTGATGAGGAGAATAGATATGATTTAGGAATGGGGATTTCAACATATCCTCCCACCCATTGACCAAGGCCTTATTTGTAACAATGACGTTCTTCGGGGAGCATCTGTCAGTTCTACTGACTTTTTTAAACTTAGTTACAATGATCATCTCCTGTCACAACATAACCTGTTGTACACTCACATTTCATTAAGTTAATTTAGAATGGGGAGGGTATCAGTCACCTTCAGTGATAGTTTTAGATTGGATGGAAAGTTGTTATACCTCCAGATACAAAGTATATGGGGGCTGTATTGGAGTCAGGTTGGTTGTTCGGTCATTCATGTATAGACAAGCTTTGTCTGCCCTATATATAAGCTACCTTTGGTCAGTATTATATGAAACTTTACAAGACTGGTAAGTACCAAGCCTAGTTTTACATATCATTTGCACATTATGGTCGGCATGATTTTAAATGAGTTATGAAATGAATTATGGCCCTTGTTATATTTCTTGATTATATTCTGTCTGCTATTTCTCAGCTACCTGTGGTTGGGTTTTGATTTAACTTCACAGCATGAATAAGTACCTAGCCTAGTTGCACATATCATTGGCATGTTGTGACCAGCTTGATTATATATGGCCCTTGGCAGTATCTGGGGATATTCATCATCTTCAATGAGAGTTCTTGTTTTATCATGACCCAACCACTTGATTGTTTTATAATATTAGCTCAAACAATGTTGACCCCTTTATATATTACAATATGCTCTTAAGGTTGTCAGCTATTTTCCTTAAATAGTTTATGTAGAACCTTAAAAATTCTTCTCTGAACCTGTTTCCTCAGAGCCCATGCTAGGTTATGAATATTACTGCATCAAAAAAACGAGCCTTCCAGGGTTTTGGGATTGTCTGGTGTTGAGGGGTCATCAGGTTAAATTAGGTTAATGGTATTTGGGTGAGTGATATCGGGTCTTGCCTTTTGTTTTGATCTTACAAAAACTCATGGTAATTATATGAAAGAGAGAAAATATGGTATATATTCTAAAACAAGCTTACATTGCATTCCAGATATTCCTGGAATACTTTAAAGAAATGGAGGAGGAGAGCATCCGAGACAACTTTGTCCTCATTTACGAGCTGCTTGATGAGGTGATGGACTTTGGATTCCCACAGACAACAGACAGCAAAATCTTACAAGAGTGAGTATGACTACACTTGTAATTGTTGATGTAGTCAGCTTAATATTCTACTCATGTCCTGGTCTCCGTGACTGACAAAGGTATCCAGTATGTTGCTGCCTCATTTAAAAATCAATCAACAACCTTATATATCATAAGAAGGTAGGTAACTTTTTCCATTGAAATAAAATGCTGGAGTTTCATAAAAGGGATGAATAAAGACATACAGTGACAAAAAACACCCCCTTGCTTGAGGAATCGCCCTAAAAATATTCGTAAAGTCGAAAATCAGATACTGATGAAAGAAACAAATAAACCTAAAATGGACATTTGTGCTAACTTGAAAGCCATTGTTTTGAGAAGATTTTATGACTAAATCGAAAACAAAACTACATCAGCAATGTCACCGAGATGCCTGATAGTAACTGTAGAGAATCTGCAGTTAAAATGTAGCTGTTAAGCTGTCAAGGTTGTTTCAGATGTATTTTTAAAAAGGCAGAAAAAAGGCTGTATAAGATAAAAAATGAAATAACAAGTATTCATTTTAGGTTTATTTGTTTCTTTTATCAGTACCTGTCCATACAATTCAATGCGTTTTTTCTTTACACGGTAGAGATTGGCAAGATTCCATAGGTCAGAACTCTTCTGACCAAATGTGTTTTCGACTTTGCAAACTTTTGTTGATCAGTTCATATGGCAAGAGGGTGTTTTTTGTACCTGATTGTCTTTATTTATCCCTTCCATGCAAAATAAAACTAATTTTATGAAAGTACACCAATTTTCAAAGGAGTTATGGCATTTGAAACATGATGTACATTTTCATTGGAAGAAGTTGCCTACCTTCTTATTATATATAAGTTTATTGATTTTTTTAGCTCGTCTGTTTTTCGAAGGAAAAAAAAAAAAGCTATTGTCGTAACTCTGGCGTCCGCGTTGTTGTCGTCAGGTGTCCTCCGGAATCTTAACGTTGGCCATAACTTCTCTACTATTCCATAAACAAGTTTCATTTTTGGTCTGCATATTCATCTGGACAAGGCCTATCCAGACATATGCAAATATTTCACCTTTAGACCTTGACTTTTACCTTTGACCTATTTTTGCTGTATTTTTTGAAAATTTTAAAACGCCTGTCATTTCAGAACCGTTACCTACAGGGCACTGATATTTCACACGTGAATTCCTTGTGGCAAGACCTTTCCATCAAAGTTAACTTTTGGACTTTTGACCTTGACCTTTGACCTATTTTTGAAATATTTAACAAAAAACTTTAACGTTGGCTGTCATTTTTTTACTATTTGACATATAACTTTTATTTTTGGTATGCATATTCGTCTTTGCAAGGGCTATTCAAATATACATCAACATTTATCTATCCAACTTGACCTTTGACCTATTTTTGCTGTCACTTCAGAAAACTTTAAAATGCCTGTCATTTCACTGATATTTCAAATGTGAATTCCTTGTGGCAAGTCCTTTCCATCAATGTTACACCTTTGGACTTTTGACCTTGACCTTTGAACTTTGACCTATATCTGAAATGTTTAACAAAAAAATCTTTAACGTTGGCCATTAACTTCTTTACTATTTGACTTTCAACTTTTATTTTGGGTATGCATATTCATCATTGCAAGGGCTATTCAGATATACCTTAATATATATCTATTGACCTTGACCTTTGACCTATTTTTGCTGTAACTTCTGAAAATTTTAAAATGCCTGTCATTTCAGAACCGTTACCAACAGGGCACTGATATTTCACCTGTTAATTCCTTGTGGCAAGACCTTCCATCATTGTTACACTTTTGGTATTTGACCTTGAACTTTGACCTATTTTTGAAATGTTTAACAAAAAAATTTAACGTTTACCATAAGTTTTTACTATTTGACCTAAATTTTTAGCTCGACTTTTCGA
>CM037787.1:16207454-16235715 GCA_021229015.1 Solen grandis | reverse complement strand
AAATATAAACCATTCCCTACCATTTTGCAGAAAAATCGCAAGTATTCTGTCATAGCCCACATTTTCTCCTCATATTATCATCAGAAACGTCAATACTTTTTTTTACAATTTTGAGAAAAACGCGAATATTTCACAACCAATGGGTACCGGACCCATTCACAATTCAAGGAAAACAATCACTGCTCAATGTTTGTTTCAATTTGGGCAAAGACCTAAAACCAAGAGATGAGCTACTTAGATTTAAGCATATCAAGGAATTCTCACGATATATCGAAATCTCGCTGAAACCATGCAAAATGACTTCATTTTTAAAACATTTTTATCATTCAAACAGCATTTAATGTCAGCAATACATTGGTAAGCAGATAATCTTTAAATAATGTTTAAACAAGAGGGCCATGATGGCCCTGAATCGCTCACCTGAGTACCATTGCTTCAACTGATGTCAAGGTTTTTAAACAGACAAGGATTCTGATATAACTTAATCTAAAACATTTTACCCCTGACAATACTACACACCAAATACCTAAGCAATGGGCCATATGGTTTCAGAGAAGACTTGGGCGCAGGGTCATTTATCACCGTAGGGCCAAGACTTTGAAAATCTTTGTAATGAACCATTAGATGCTACTACATACCAAAAATCTTAGCTCTAGGCCTTATTGATTCATAGAAAAGTGACCCCTGGCCAAATATCTAAGCTCTAGGCCTTATGGATTCATAGAAGAAGATTTTTTAAGATTTTCCTATATAACTCTGTGTAAAACAAGTGACCCCTGGTGCGGGGTCATTTATCACCATAGGGCTATGATTTGTACAATCTTGGTAGTGGCCCATAAGATGATGCTTCATACCAAATATCTAAGCTCTAGGCCTTATGCATTCATGGAAGAAGATTTTTTAAGATTTTCCTATATAACTCTATGTAAAACAAGTGACCCCTGGTGCGGGGTCATTTATCACCATAGGGCTATGATTTGTACAATCTTGGTAGTGGCCCATAAGATGATGCTACATACCAAATATCTAAGCTCTAGGCCTTATGGATTCATAGAAGAAGATTTTTTAAGATTTTCCTATATAACTCTATGTAAAACAAGTGACCCTTGGTGCGGGTCATTTATCACCATAGGGCTATGATTTGTACAATCTTGGTAGTGGCCCATAAGATGATGCTTCATACCAAATATCTAAGCTCTAGGCCTTATGCATTCATGGAAGAAGATTTTTTAAGATTTTCCTATATAACTCTATGTAAAACAAGTGACCCCTGGTGCGGGGTCATTTATCACCATAGGGCTATGATTTGTACAATCTTGGTAGTGGCCCATAAGATGATGCTACATACCAAATATCTAAGCTCTAGGCCTTATGGATTCATAGAAGAAGATTTTTTAAGAGTTTTTTCTATATAACTCTATGTAAAACAAGTGACCCCTGGTGCGGGGTCATTTATCACCATAGGGCTATGATTTGTACAATCTTGGTAGTGGCCCATAAGATGATGCTACATACCAAAAATCAAAAGGTTAGGCCTTGTGGTTTCGGAGAAGAAGATTTTTTCAAGTTTTTCCTATATTAGCCTATGTGAAATCAAGTGACCCCTGGGGCGGGGCCAATTTTGACCCCAGGGTCATAATTTGTACAATCCTGGTAGAAAGTCATAAGATCATGCTACATACCAAAAATCAAAAGGCTAGGCCTTGTGGTTTCAGAGAAGAAGATTTTTTAAATTTTCATTTTTAAAATCTATTTTTAGCTCCTGTGACCTAATTATGCGATGGACCAGAATCATTTATACAACTTTAGTAGAGCTTCATCCAAGGAACATTCCTGCAAAATATTTTTCAAATTGGCCAAGCCGTTTAGGAGGAGATGTTGTTTGAAGCAATTGTTGACGCCGGACGCACGCACGCACGCACGCACGGACGACGGACGCCGGACAAAAGGCGATCAGAAAAGCTCACCTTGAGCACGTTGTGCTCATGTGAGCTAAAAATGAATGCATTTTCTTGGTAAAATATTATGGTAGCCACTATAGACACAAGTGTTTCAAGATTTTTAACAAAATCTTTTTTCTTGTACAGTGGTCACGCAATTCCTCAAATGTGGCAATTCATTGAATACCGGCGATGACTCGAGCTACAAACCCAGTCCCTTGATTTATTTTTTTCCCGAGCTCCGGCCCTAGATAGTATATCTAATATAATTTCTATGCAATTCCTTGAAGTCGATATCAAAACCTCCGTTCTCCTTGACAACTCTACTCCGGCCCTATGACCACTTGTCCCTGTAATTAACACCTTGGTCGAGATTGTTTTTTTATTTGTTTTCACACATCGTCTACATGGTGATCATTACATCAACACGGCAATGTAAAACGTATTTTCGTATCACCTACTTATCATGTAACAAACTGTGGCGGGTCTGCATGATTAACCCTTTCCCTCATATATACTCATTTTGACGCCCTAAATAGGTATCACATAAAGCCTGATCTGCAGAAAACCACAGTTAAACCTTACCAAATTTAATTACAAAATCCTCATCTCCAGACCACTGAGGAGCAGCGAACAGCATAAAACCTGATCAGCCTGCGAGTTACTCGCAGGCTGATCTGGTTTTATGCTGTTCGCATAGGTCTTTTCATGGTTTCCTCTATGAGGGAAAGGGTTAATCATTTGTCATTAAAGGAGCTTATTTCGTTTGTTTGTGTGTTGTTCTTTTTCTCTGTAATAATTAATTTGGAGAACAGCGGGATGATGTTTAGTGTTTATTACAAGAACACAAAATATATGCAACGCAGCAAAAGACACAAACTAAAACATAGGGTTTCAATCAAATTATCAGTAAAAAAATAACTTATTTCTGACTTAAATATCACAATGAAGGCTATGATCGTTTTATTTTTGTAATTGTTTAACATATTGATGTTTAAAAAGTACTATTAACCCTTTCCTTCATAGAGGATACCATGAAAAGACCTATGCGAACAGCATAAAACCAGATCAGCCTGCGAGTAACTCGCTGGCTTATCAGGTTTTATGCTGTTCGCTGCTCCTCAGTGGTCTGGTAATGAGGATTTTACAATTAAATATGGTAAGGATTGAGTTTGGCTTTCTGCAGATCAGGCTTTATGTGGTACCTATTGAGTGCGTCAAAATGAGTCTATATGAGGGAAAGGGTTAAAGGCTAAACGTAACAAAATAATTAATGAGAAGACGAAGATAAAGTATTAACAAATGTAAATGTATTGAAGTTTGACATATAAATGATTCCTCGAATACGGCGATTCTTCGAGTTTTTTTGCGGATCCCGTCCAACCTCGAGGAATCGCGTCACCACTGTAGTCCAATTGCGGTGCAATAAGCTTTCCTAATTCAGGAATGATGTCAGTATAAAGTGAAAATAAAATAACACACATACCTAAGCCCATTTAAAGGCTGAGTATGATTTAGAGTTGAATAATTACGCTCATTCTAACATGCACCTACGAGACTTTGTGCCGAGAATTAACGATATCTAGCTGGGTAGCGTATTTTTTGATTTTAGGTCTTTGATTTTGGTTATTTGAAACCATGGTTTATTTGAACTTAATTGAAGATCCCTTGCATTTTGAATTACCAAGATATAACTGTATGTTTACAATTATATAGATCTACTCATATCTCGATATAAAAATGATGATTTCCTAAATGTCGAGATAACGAGTTTCGACTGTATATGCAGTGATTTTTCTGCAATTTCTGCTGACCGAGTCCAATGACTCGCTAGGCTAAAAAATTTCAAGTCCCAAAATGAAAAGTATGCATCCTACTTTAATTTTAATAGCAGTTTTCATATATTTAATGCATCCCATGCACTGAAATAAAAACATTGCATCCAGGGGTAAAAAAATCACTGAGTTTAACTTGATATGTACATGTAATACCAAGTGACCAACCCAATCCCCATAATAAAGGTTCGAATTTAAGCGCGCATACTTGCTAAGTGCGAGTGGAAATTTATAAATGTGAGTTACAATTTCAAGTATTTGCTCTTTTTTTGCGAGTGGAAATAGAGTAGCTAATGTTGAGTTCAAGAACTATGATCCAAAGGCTGCAGTTACAAGATGGTGGATATCTGGAGAGAGACAAAGAGACCCACCACTCTGTCATATGGGGCCAGAAACTAAAATTACATGCTCAGTTTGTTTTCACTATATGGTATGGTTTAAAGTTTTGCACTGTGTCGTTAAAGCTGACATTTGACTCTTTACAAGTAAAGAATTTAAACAAGAGGGCCGTAAGGCCCTATATCGCTCACCTGAGGGGTCTTGATGTATAGGCATTGAAGACAATTATAGCTTGTATTGAGGCTGTTTCGGTTAAAATTAACTAGTGCACTGTTAACCACCATTAAATAAAGTATATAACATAAGGAAAGATTAAAATTAGTATTTTATAAAGTCTTAACAGCTAAAATGGGACGTTTATGAAAAACGCATTTTGAATTTCTTTTTTATTGATAAAATAACAAAAGAACCTTGTAAAATAACAAAAGAACATTGTAATATATATTCACATAAAAAGGAACACATTATTGTAGAGGAGAATATATGAGATCAAGATTTGGTGTGGGGTCATTTATCACCGTAGGGCTATGATTTGAACAATCTTGGTAATGGCCCATTACATGATGCTACAAACCAAATATCTAAGCTCTAGGTCTTCTGGATTCATAGGAGAAGATTTTCAAAGATATTCCTATATAACTCTATGAAAAACAAGTGACTCCTGGCGCGGGGTCATTTATCACCGTAGGGCCATGATTTGAACAATCTTGGTAATGGCCCATTAGATGATGCTACATACCAAATATCTTAGCTCTTGGCCTTATGGTTTCAGAGTAGAATTTATTTTAAAGATTTTCCTATATATCTCTATGTAAAACAAGTGACCCCTGGAGCGGGTTCATTTATCACCTCAGGGCCATGATTTGAACAATCTTGGTAATGGTTCATTAGACAATGCTACATACCAAATATCTAAGCTCTAGGCCTTTTGGATTTGGAGAAGAAGTTTTTTTAAGATTTCACTTTTAAAATCTATTTTAAGCTCCTGTGACCTAATTATGCAATGGACTGGAACCATTTGAACAACTTTGGTAGAGTGTCTGCCAAGGAACTTTCCTGCAAAATAATTTTGAAATTGGCCAAGTGGTTTAGGAGGAGAAGTTGTTTGAACGAAAAGTTGACGACGGATGCACGCACCGACGACGGACAACGGGCGATCACAAAAGCTCACCTTGAGCACTTTGTGCTCAGGTGAGCTAAAAATTGTGAGTTGATTTTTCATTTAGCAAGTAATTTTTTTTTACAAAATATGGCTAAATTCAAACCCTGCATTACCTGGCCTTGATCATAAACGTATGAAGATTCAGCTTCCTATCTGCTAGGTCGAGGGAAAAATCTGAATGCAACTCCTCTGTAAACATCCTGCAATAACACAATTATCTCCAATGAGAAATTATCATTTATAAACAAGCATTAACAATGATTTAATTTTCATTTTTACTTTTAATGCAATATGCTAATTAGTTATAAATAAAGTTAAATATTCAAATTGAAAACTAAAATGTATTCCTAATTAACACATCATTAATTAATTTTATTTTACAACCATAAATCAATATCATCTTATTTAATACCATTTTCATTCCATTCAAAGTAATAAAAAATATGCAAATTAACCCTGAGTCCCCTTTTCGAAAAAAAAGAAAAAAAAGTGATGTGCAGAATCTCCATACCGTCATCTATTCATATACCAATTTTCAAAGTATTATCTTAAATGATTTTTAAGTTATCGCGGGATCCAGATTTCTGGACATCCAGACGGTAACACCTGTAGGGGACTAAAATTATTGTTTGTGTGTTTCCTTAGAGGGATAGTATTTGAGTCATTTGATGATTTAACTGTTTTTAGTATGCATTAGACAGGCATAATGGTACTTCATAGCAGTATTGAAGCATAGACAAGTGGCATTATACCACAACCAGAGACAAGTAGCATTATACCACAACCAGAGACAAGTGGCATTGTACCACAACTAGAGACAAGTGGCATTATACCACAACTAGAGACAAGTGGCATTATACCACAACTAGAGACAAGTGGCATTGTACCACAACCAGAGAAAAGTAGCATTATACCACAACCAGAGACAAGTGGCATTGTACCACAACTAGAGAGACAAGTGGCATTATACCACAACCTAGAGACAAGTGGCATTATACCACAACTAGAGACAAGTGGCATTATACCACAACTAGAGACAAGTGGCATTGTACCACAACTAGAGAGACAAGTGGCATTATACCACAACTAGAGACAAGTGGCATTATACCACAACTAGAGACAAGTGGCATTGTACCACAACCAGAGAAAAGTAGCATTATACCACAACTAGAGACAAGTGGCATTATACCACAACTAGAGACAAGTGCCATTATACCACAACTAGAGACAAGTGGTATTGTACCACAACCAGAGAAAAGTAGCATTATACCACAACTAGAGACAAGTGGCATTGTACCACAACTAGAGAGACAAGTGGCATTATACAACAACCAGAGAAAAGTGGCATTATACCACAACTAGAGACAAGTGACATTATACCACAACTAGAGACAAGTGACATTATACCACAACTAGAGACAAGTGGCAACATACCACAACCAGAGACAAGTTGCATTATACCACAACCAGAGACAAGTGGCATTATACCACAACCAGAGACAAGTGGCATTATACAACAACCAGAGAAAAGTGGCATTATACCACAACTAGAGACAAGTGGCATTATACCACAACTAGAGACAAGTGGCAACATACCACAACCAGAGACAAGTTGCATTATACCACAACCAGAGACAAGTGGCATTATACCACAACCAGAAACAAGTGGCATTATACCACAACCAGAGACAAGTGGCATTATACAACAACCAGAGACAAGTGGCATTATACCACAACTAGAGACAAGTGGCATTATACCACAACCAGAGTCCTTGTATGGCTCTTTTCTCGGAATAAATATTTTTCATGACTGTCAAACGACAGAGTTGGTAAAAATTACTGTTAATTGTTTGTCTGTTGGGTTTAGCCTCCCACCAACAGTATCTCAGTCATTTTGGAGACTATGTCTACTTGAGACAGATATAGTGCAGCCACACAGCAGAATCATGCCATAGACATGTGGCATGATACCGCACCCAGTCACTTTACCCAGACAATTGGCTAATCAGTCCTGGAACTACACTGATATGCTGAGTGCCAAGCAAGGGACTTTATAACTTTGGTATGTCATGGCCAAGGATAGAAAACAAAATATCCCACTGACAGGGCCCCTGCATCTCAACTAAAATGCATTCAAGACCCTGCACAGTCAAATCAAATTATCCTTACACCAGGCCAAACATTCCTGGATCTACCCTCATATGCTATAGTTATAAGTGAAGGACCTTAGTGTGTACCTGTTAAAGAGAAAACCTACTTCCAGGGTACTCAGGGTAAAGCTGAAAAAGTTGAAAATTGACTACTATGATCCGTTAAAAATAATATAAAAATGAAACGATGAAAATTGAGACTAACCCTTGAGGGATTTCCCGGATATAATATTTTGGATGTGGACACATAAATTTCATCCTCTTATTACCCGGGATGCGTAATTGTGGGCTTTTACTGCACCTGTTCCCATTTTCAATTTTAAATTGATAAAAAGCCCTTAGCAATAATGCAGATAGCCAGATACTGAGCAAAAAAAATTAAGGTTAACATTTTTTTTAAAAATGATTTATGTTTTTTATCATTTCTTTTGCTGCACTTAACCAAATAGATCAAGCTAGCACAAGTGTTCGTTGCTGCAAGCTACATGTATCAGCAGTGATTAAAATAGTTAACAATAAATGAGAAAATGTTTGCCTGTGGAGTGATAACTTGGAAAATAGGGACTCCCAAAAGTCTTGGGGGCTCCCAAAATGCAAAGAACAGGTACCACCCCAATGAAAATTTAGGGTCAAGGGATATCCCTGCACGTTTTAGTATACTTATATCAGTGAGATACCTTTCACAATCATTTGACAGCCTCTCTGCTTGGTACTTCTTCAGTTTGTCTGCAGCTGCTTCACACTTCTGCTGAAAGGCCATACTGGACTTTTCTTTTGGCCTCGCCATTTTCTCTGAGTTTGAGATCCTTCACAGGAACCTGCATGTGTATCATGCAAAAAATCATAAAAAAAAACCTTTAGAGCAGCTTGTTCACTGATGATCGATTTAAACAGTGTCTCTGTATATACACAGTACGAGTATTAAAGAGACCCTTGTAGAAATTTAAAAAAAAAAAGCATTCTACTCTCCCTCATTAATGTTGAAGAATTCTTTGTTTCCTGACAAATTAACTCTGTAAGTGTAGCAACTTTGGCAAAATTAGTTAAATATAGAATATGGTATCCCAAAGTAAATGCTTGTAGTGACACGTTCCACAATAATACACAATGGCGTCTTCTTTAGTTCAGCCTTAGGGTAGCGATTTCGAAAGTTCAGCCTAGACCACAATTAAAAATATTTTCGTTTGTAGTGCTCCTACCTACCCATCAAAATTGCCCCAACTCAAATTGTTTTTTAGGTGTTTGAGTTGAATTTTTTTTTTTTATATTTTTGTGTCTATTCTGTAGAAAAAAAGCACAAGTTTTTTGGTTAAATTTTTATTATTTGAAATTAAAAAAAAACAACCTACCCCTGGAATTCAAGGTCAGAGCACTACAAACATTTTTTTAATGATGGCCCTATGAAGTTTGCGCATGCGCAAAAAGTAAATGTGTTCAGCCAAATAAAAATAATAAAACTAAATAAAGGTTTTATAATTCTAAATATAGTTTCTATATCATCTGTGATGGTATTGCCTGTGATGGGGAAAACACCCATTATTTTTACAGTCATGGATAGGTATTGATAAACATAATACACACATTTAGTTTAAATTATATTCTTAGTCAATGACCATCTGTGAACAAGCTTCTTTAGCGCAATAGGCAAACCTTTTTAAATACGTCCACATGTTCATTTTCAAGCTTTGTTCTAGCCAACTGCCAAGACAGGATAATTAAAACTTGCAAACACCTTTTTCCCAATGACATGTATCATAAAAGAAATATGCATCATAATCTATTACAGCCCACTCATACTGTGTAAACTTTCAATACTCTCTTCTCCTCCTTATGTATACTAATTATTAAACTTTATTTACTTACACTGATTATGAAACAAGTTATCACAATTTATATTAATCTGGCTTATGATGAATAAAACTTTCAAAACTTTCATTAATGATTCTTGAAGGCTCTTGTGGCAGCATATGTGGTCATAATTGTGGGTTGAAACCAGAGAGCCCGGAGAAAATCCATGTGTCTGGATAAGCAACCATAGTATATTAATTAATTACTTGTAGTATGCAGCATGCCCATTTGCCCCCTGAAGAGGGCTATTTACCTCCAAAATTGGCCATGTAAACCAAGAATTGTAGGGACTCTCTGTATGAAAGGGCACACTGTAGTTAAGGTACTTTCAAAACTCAGTTGACACCATGATAATCTTAGATGCAGATCTACTAAAAGAAAATATAATAATAAATGCATTAATTTATTGTTCTATGTATAGCAACATCTGAGACTAAAAAAGAGCAGCCCCTTCACCATCATCCAAAAAAAAAAAGCCTGCTATAAATGGTTTCTAGGTTGGACCTGAACTTTGAACCTGGGAAGAATGGTGTTCGAACCCACAACCTTTAGATCCAGTCATGTACCATAAGTTACCATTGGACCATATGGAACACAATAATAGTTAATGCTTTAATGTTGGCATAAATGCCAATCCTTCAAAGGTTTATTTGAATGTGTATGTTATGAACGTTTTTTTTTTTTAATATTGAGATGTATTTAAACATGAAATAGGAATATTTCTGAACATTCTTGGAAGTCGTTTTCAAAACTGACTTCACCAAAAGTATTTTTGCTGCTTTATCAACAGATCAAAACCATGTTATTGAATTTCAGTCCTTCCTTTCTAGCACATACAAACAACCACGTGACTCTGCTTTCTTAAAAACATTCAACTTCAAGACTGACATGTGCATCCAAAATTTGAAATATGACGTTAAATAAGAATAAAATATTATCAGTTACAGAAATGGGAAAGTAAGCAAATTTAAAAGATAAAAGAAAACATCATACCTCACTTTTATTATATTATGCTTTAAAATTACAAGTCATAATCGTAAGACTCGTATAAATGACGTAAAATATATATTTAATACATTACTATTCGGCAGCTCATCAATTTTCTGCAATAAAACGCTTGATACTGACTGTAAAGCGTCTCATTAACTATGGATACTCTCTATGTTAGAGGTTGGGCGCATTGCGATTTGCCATATGCGAAATGCAAATGATGAATTAAGAATGCTAAATGATGCTAATTACTCATTGCATCGTGCTGAATGCCATTTGTGAAATAAATGTAGCATTAAACAAGTTTTAGCCTACCAAAATATCCTTCCAGGGCATTTCTAAACTATGAAGTATGAAGTGAAAGCTGTTTTTCAGCATTTGCATATGGAAGGGTTAACCTTAGAGTA
The DNA here is from genome assembly GCA_021229015.1 of Solen grandis. NCBI lineage: Eukaryota > Metazoa > Mollusca > Bivalvia > Adapedonta > Solenidae > Solen > Solen grandis. The sequence continues at coordinate 16,225,044 of CM037787.1, read as the reverse complement.
TCATACGAAAAGGACAAACTGTATTGGTGGTTGAACATTTCTCTCCAAGTCAAGCCTTTCTTAAGTTCTTCTTTTTTCTTTAAATCATGGTAGCACAGGAAATGAAGCAAGAAATTCAAGGACTTAAATAGGGCTAAGTTTAATTTAGGCTGACATCGTATTTTCTTAAACGGGACAACACGAAGCCGTTATTTAAACCTACGCGCACCTGCTAGACTGACTAAAATGGCCGATAAAATGGCGGACATCACGTGAAAAAAAATGGCGGATAAATGGCGGTTTCTGCTATCACGTCACTTCCGATTGGATCCCGTCTCATCGTAGGTATTATGAGGCAAATCAGATACTAAGCGGGATAACATCTACGCAGGAAGCGAATCTGAAACTGTCAAGTTGAAATGTATGACTATAGATGTTCCTTCCCATGGGAAGGAACAATAAATGGGGAGACCTTTTTTTCAATCCTCAAGAAGGTGTCGGCTCAAGTCGGCCTTAAAACCTAATCGGTCTATTCCAAATCGGCCTGGGCCAAGTCGGCCCACTATGATGTATGATTTACCGGTAACACCTACGTGAGAGAAACATCTTTAAATTTCTATACGGATAATAATGGTGTGACAAAATAATAGAAGTGTGACACAGTTATTAATTTAGAAGATTAAACTTAAAAAAAGAGCAAATTAATTTACCACTTTCATAATTATTAGAATGACATGGGTAGATATGAATAACGAAATTGGAGTTTTCATTTTAATACTACAGCATTATATAACGAAATGTTTATTGATATAGTTAATAAATGGTTAGAATAATATGAATATCTTGGAGGAGGTTAAATAAACCCATATAATACAGATACGCCAATTCCCGCAAAAGTTAAGTCCATTTCGCAGGATTCACGTTTAATATCAATAAACTGAATCTGTTTTATTTGGTTAAACGCCTATTTTTTCCCCGCGCTTTTTGAAACGAAACTGAAAAAAAAAAAATAATAACAAGGAAAAACTTTTAAAAAGATATTCGGCGTAGCTAAATAATTGCAAATTGTAACATGTAAAAAAGATAAAAACTATTATACAGTTGGAAATGTTAGTAAAAAATGTTTATAAATACAAAGATTATGGGAGGTAATGTGAAGGATTTACGGATGTTTCCATGTGAAGACCACAGACATATGCAGCACAGATGTGAAGACTATATAACAAAACGGATTTAATTTACAAACTAAAAAAAAACAAACAACAACAACTAATATACCTACTCCCATTAAATATCATGCACTTGCTGTTTTTTGTGTGTTTTTTTAAGGAAAGACAACTGAATATATGTAACCAAGCGAAACCGAAAGATCATAAATTGCGTGTATACATACCCAATTATTGTTTCCAGAACTGCACAACTTCTCCACAAATTAGGGGATATTGTGGTCTAAAAATAGAAATACGCCTGCTTCTAATTTAGTGTTTTAAATCATATATTGCCAAATCAGCATTCCTAAATTGATATGGAAGTGTTAAACTTTCATTACTGTGTTACCTTTCATCAGAGATGTGAATACCTAGAGGGCATGTTTAAACTGAAAAAGAAACCTGTTACACCAAGCAGAAAGATATAGTCAAACTGTTCAAATAAACTCCCATTTTAAAATGAAATATCCTAAATATCTTAAATATAAATTATATAAGTCAATGATAGCATTGCATTTACTCTGGCTTTATTTGCATACCAAGATTTGATGGGTTGAAGAGGTAATAATAATAATAATAAAAATGAGGGAATGTATCATTTCTTAAAGCAAGGTTTCCTTACAATACTACTATTGATCGAGTGACCATTCTAAATGATAAACACATTTTTCCTATGAAAGGCATTTGTTAGTAACGATAAACTGGTCCCGATAAAGATCTTATCGTCGGATCAGGGAATCTATATACAGGAACCTATGGAAATTTTACTGCTGTGCCAATTACCAAAACCATGACGAAATATGTACATGACTGAATCACATCAGAAGTTCCTGAAAAGGCTAGATCAACCCAATATATGAAAATTGCCGTACGCGCGCGCGCCCGTGTGTGTGTGGGGGGGGGGGCGGGTAGGCCCGGAGTGCGTTTGTTGTTTTGAATATGCTTGCTTTTCATTTCAATGCATTTATTTATGTTAAGCATATAATCTGTAGGAGAGAGAGAGGGGGACGTCCATAATATAGATTTACGATCCCGATCGTATTCACGCAGTTCAAAGCCCGTCTATAACATTTGAATCCGAGCCTGGGGATTTATTCCATACTTTTCCAGGTGGGTCTATCGGTTTTACGGGGGGGGGGGGGGGGGCAGTTCGGGGGATTATTTCCTTTCCTTCTTCACTATTAATATAATAGCCAAATCAGAGGGGGTCATGATCCCCATACGGTGGAAAAAAGGTCCCTAATTTCAAATTTCATAACATTGGATTTAACTGTAACCATAGTACAGTAATATTGAAAACAAGATTTATTGCCAGTTTGTTAAAAGAAAGAAGAAAACGATATTAATCTATTTTAATAGTTGATGGTTTTACTTTATCAATTTTATGATTTTATTTTTGTTCACATCATCGTACAATCAATCAACATTGGACGCCTCAGCTGTCTTCTGTAACCGAAGTTTACAGTAAAACCAATATATATATATATATATAGAGAGAGAGAGAGAGAGAGAGAGAGAGAGAGAGAGAGAGAGAATCACAGTATGCATAGGTATTAGCTCAATATGATGGTCAAAAACATGACAACAAGAACATTTCTAATTTTATTCTAATTTCTATATGATTTATAAGTCTAGTGTGCGGGCGCTTTATGCACTGATGCTAGCCACGCCAGTAGGCGTGGTTATCAGGAGTTTCTGTTGGAAGAGATGAGCGCTAGGTTTATAAATACTGCACACGGAGCAATAAGCCGACTGTCGCACCAGCAAGAGCAACACATTTTGTTATCAACTTTAAATAATTACCCAGAGAATTGGATCAGCAATGAGAATGTTTGGCAGGCTTTTCGTTTGTTTTCTTCTTGGATATTTGCTTTGTGCTTCTGCCTTTCTTACAGGTAACCTTACTGATGTTATCTTTTATAATGATATCACTAAAGCTATTAATAAAGATACACATTATTAAACAATCATTATTTGAATTAAGCTATTCAAGGGATGTTAGAATATGTTTAGCTGAAGATATAGAAAGAAACTTTAATGAAACTACTCGTGTAATATATTTACACGTATAAGATAATAACGATGGTATTCAAGATGTAACTAGACATACTATTAATTGTTTTGATATTACTCGTGTCATTCATATTTCTTTAGTTCCAACGTCCATATCCTGCGGTTCTCTCTTTTCGTAGCTAGTAAAATGTAATATTTCATCAATTTGAGTTCTGCCGGAAAATGTTTCATCGAAATTAAACTTGATTATAATAGAACCATCTTGATGTAGATATTAGAAAACATATCATAAAGGGTTCATGTCTGCCTCATTACCGGTTGCGGCTAGTTAACACCGAACATGTGTTAATCCATTACCTCATGAATATTCATGTACATATTTATGAAATGTATGAAAGTATGGCGTTTTCTTTGTCATGAAAACTGTGTAGAATCTGACCTACAATATTGTAGCAGTGAGAATCGGTCCAATTTTTTTAAAGCAAAACTAAAAAAAAAAAAAGACAAATGTTATTAAATCATGTCCTGTACAAAAATATATTTAAAGAAATGTTTTATTTAGATTTTACAAGTCACACTGTATAAACTAATCAACAATCTCTGTTTGCCAATACATCCATTTAAGGCATTTGATGCGAGAAACTACATATATTTATTTCAGATGATCAATTTCGAGAGAAAGATGGTATCCAAGAAACGGATGAACTCGATCACCAAGATGCTAGAGACAGAATCGAGAGGTCCATAGAAACAAATTTTGAATCTGATGAGCGAGATAATTCAAATTCTTTGTCTGACTCAAGATAGACGAATTTTATTTAAGAAAATGTAAAATTAAATGCCTGCTAAATACTGCATAATCGCCTTATATTTTTGTTCTCTTTCTTGGAAGGTATCGCCCTATAAATTGTTGAAACAATGTGTGTATGTTTGATAATCGCTGATTATGTCGGGTGTGAGAATCTAGCTAGATCTGGGATCAGTGGTCAAAATTTATCCGTACAGACGTATATCAAACCAGCTTTCTTTTATAAAAACCAATAGCTTTCGAGATAAGTGCAGTAAAATGCACTTGTGTTGACCAAATTTATGTTGTTGTTTTTTTCCCATTACTACAGCGTTTCAAATGCGCTCTTAAAAACAGAATATCATCAGAAAGGTCTCTTAAAGCACTAGAACTTACATGCACAGCCTTGATAGAATAGACATGTGTTTATTATATTAGATATTACAGATAAACAAAAAATAGATAAGTGGAATTTGACCTTGATCTATACGATTTTCCGTAAACGGAACTGACTATGCACAGCATCATGGAATGTTGAACCTTCAGTTAAAGTTGGTCAAGAAAAAGCTGCTACAGTGTCAGTGTGGCCATTACACGTGAGATATGACGTCATTTTAAGCTAATACAAGCAGCATAATTTGTCTCGATTCAAAATAGAAAACTGCTGTAATTATTTGATTTCTTGACTAAATTATGCACTGCACAAAAACCCTAATGATTCTTTTGTCAAATGTACTGTATTTTCTAATATTCGGGAAAATATTATTAACGGTGTGCTTTGGACTTATATTCAGTCCAAATATTAGCTTTCTATCTTATCTGGAAGTGATTGTATACGTATCTGAACTGAAATTTGACGTCATTGGTTCTAATCATGGATAAGCCATAGAACCACTGCCTTTCTGAAATTGGAAAAACGGACTCCGGGATGCACGACTAGAGCATAACATACACATTCTGTGAAATTTTGATGAAACTCGGTCCAGAAATAATAGCTTTAGACCGCGTAAAACTTTTCTAGACGACGTCAAGTTTGACGTCATATGACGTTATAGCTATATGAAAATCTTAGAAATGGAAAATTCAGTACCTCAAGTTTATGCCATTAAATTTTCATGACCCTGGGACCTTTGCAACATATATAAATTAACGCGTAGAAAAGTAGGGGAAAAAGAATTAAAATAAGAAGAATAATAAAAATTAGTTCAAACCCAATAGGACTTTCTGCTGTGGCAGCTCGAATCTTTATCCAATTTTTAAAATTCAAACTCTAATTTATATAAAAAAAAAAAAAACAATAAAAAAAAAATAATAATTTCCGAGATATAAGAAGCTAAATGCACATGAGGTAAGATTTTTTTTTTTTGTATAACTAAACTGATTTTACCCCCATCTTCAAAAACTAAATGTTATCTGAAAGGTTTTTCAAAGCACTTAAGATGAAACTTATATTTTTCGTTTTTTAAATATTTAAGGCAGAAGAAAAAACAATAATTGACATATAACCCTGACCTTTTTCGATTTTCCTGAAACAGAAGTGACCATGCGCGATTAGACTAAACGCTGCTCCTTCTGTAAATGTTTTCCTTAATTACCCTTGAAAATTGCTTTTAGCATCATGACATCGTTTTACATCATATGTTGTCATACATCACATGTTAAAAAATAGACCCCAAGGCATACATGCTGTTTAAATTTCTTGTGTTTAGCCTATCTGGAAGGTTCAAAAACGCTTAAATGCATTTTAAGGTCCTTAGTACGAAACTTAATTTTGCTACAGAACCGTGGGATTTCGAATACTGATAAGAGGAAGAAGTATGCACATGCATCTTGAGATATACGTTCTGTAAATATTTCAAGAAAATCCAACCATAAATGACGGCTGCAGGCTGCGTACAAAATTATGCACTATTTTTAATGTTGACATCATATGACTTGAAAAGGACAAAAGTTGCTGTGGTTGCTGTTAAAATTTCATAATGTTGACAAATTGGCAACCTGTTTTATGTTATTGTTGTTACCGTCGTTGTGATAGTATTTTAATCATATAGCGACGTCCAGCTAATTACAGGTGGAGAACCCGAGTACACAGTGGTACCCGGGTAGAACCACCGACCTACCGCAAGCCAGCTGGAAGGCTTCCTCACATGAAAAATCGAACCCACAGCGGTGAGGGGCTGAGAGATTTTTAGTCCACGACTGTAACCGCTCGGCCACGGCGGCCCCGCAACCTGTTTTAATCTAAACCTCAAAATAAAGAATAACAATAAGAAGAAACACACACACACACACACACACGAAACCAAATAGTTCTGCTTTTCTTGCCACATGATCATCACACCTATACCAGGTCATATGTAGATTGTAGAGTGACCTAGCGTCTGCGCACCTTTGCAAAACAAAATTACTTTTAAGGATATTATATTTCAGAGATGTTACTTCGATATGGCGTAAACTGGGGCATAGTGAAACAAAAACCTCACTTTTTATGGTACTCTTTAATATGTTTCGCTGCATCATTGGCCGTAGGAATTTTAAGTATTCTGATATTGTAATGTCAATATTCTGCCTTCATATTGCAAGCTCATGTTAATTTCCTGTAAAGTTTAAGGGTGAAGTTTTACTGGATTTATGATAATTTTAACTATATCTTACAATTCAAGAAAGTATTCCAAATATTTGCGAAATGGTATTGACTAGCACCGTCCATTGCAGCAAGCTAGGGACCCAGGCAGTGAGGCTTGTACACATCGAGGCAGTTCAATGAAACAGAGGGTAGTCGTAAAGCTAAAGCATAGTTATGGTCTTCGAGACTGTACAAGCTAATTGATGTAGCCTCTGTCAGTTCAAGAAACTTTATATGCTAAATAAGGTAAGGCAACCAAAGTTTCAATGAACCGCAGACTCAAACGAATTGTGAAAGCTAGATTCGTTAATTGACAGTAGAAGGCAGTGTGCACAATGAGGTGCCCACCCTGGTTAAAGTCTTCGATTTATTGGGGACGGGACGTAAATATAACTTTGACTTCCAGCTGTATTGTATACAACAGACCGCACCCCTCGAACTCCAAAATAGTTAAATCATGGTGGTGGAGGGGTAGACGATGGTAAGCGATAAATGATACTGCAACGAAGCGCATTGTAAGAATGACATTGAGCAGACAATGGCATGTCTGGTTGAGGCTAACTTGCTGAAAACGATGGTATTATGCAAGCCCCTTTTAAAAACCAGTGCAGTAGAGTATATAGGCAATAAAGCATATCCACCCAAAATAGAAAATTCGCTCATACGTTCTCATACCATATGTAAATTAAGTGTGACACATTGAGATTATCTCATTGTCTGATGTGTACATCTAAAATTACCAAATTTGACAAATACATAGATCTGCATAATATAATTTACCCTTGCTGCATAAGGCGTGTGTATATATATATAAATGGTAGATTATGCAAATATGTTTGTTCCTTCCATTTAAAGAGCACGAACGACAAGAAGTAAGCAATAACCATAAATGATTTAATATGAATCGATTACTGCTTTATACAGAATTTCTTTCCAAATATTGGCGAAAGGGGGCTCGAATAGCATTACTGCAGCAAACTGGTGACCCAGTTCTGGCGACTATGACTAAGCATTTGAAAAGGTCAGACTTGTTTACAGGTGTAGGCAGTGTGCACATCGAGTTGTTCACATTGGAAAAAATATGCGATTTATTGGGGTCTTATATTTAAACTAGAGTTATATTGCGGTCGTACAGGCAAGTTTGTTGTGAGGCGATAAACAGAGGGGGATCCCCCAAATAAATAAAACCCTACAACCACCAAACTTAGGAATGGAATATATATGAGCAATATTACAATTAAACATGTCTTTGGTAATTTTTAATCTGCAGAAATAACGAGTTGTATGATTTTCTTTGGTATATATTGATGTTGCTTCTATATCAAACAACCAAACTCAACCAAATATTTAAAAGTTCTGGTAATTTTTTGACGATGAGCGTCAAACAGGGAGTTTAATCGGCGGCCGGAGGATCGAACCCACGAAGGTTTAACCACTCTGCCGACGGGACTGGTCATAACCTAGTTTGTTTATTAAATAGATGCTGATGATGATACTGATTTAGACGACGTGTCAATAACAAAAATGGTCTCGACCACGGTGGTTGGGTGGCTGTGTGGTTCGATTCAATGTATGTCTAAGGAAAGCTAAGCTAAAATTCTAGATTGGTGTGAATAAGAACTATTGCAGTCTTGCTATAAAAATTTACTCCACAAATATGAAGCGGTATATAAAAGATATGTATCGGTGACATTTAAACAAAATCTTTATTTTGCAGTACAACCCCAAACGCAAAATATTCAAAAAGATGAATAATGTAAAAAACCCAAATTTTCTATATATATATATATTGAAAGAGAACGAAATGTTTTATATGAACCCCTGTCAATGCCTCGAAACGTGAGCAGTCTATTTCTAGAGCTGCAGTACTTCAACAGCTACAGTGTATTAGCTACTTTTTTACATGCAAACAAACACCTTAATAAATAAGTTAACATTTTATTTTGTAGCAGTACTAAAATGTATTAAAAATAAATTAATTACTTGTTTTCTATAGCGTTGTTATATCTGCCAAAACTGCATTAACTATCGGTCCCCAATCCCGTTTTGTCAACCAATAGGCTTTTCCACAACGGAATTTAAATATAAGGGTCGCTCTTCAGGACGACCAAATGAAAAATATTCATAAAGAAGTTTGCTTTGCAAAGTTAATTAGTGTTTTTACTTCATTGCTTATCAGATACACGAAACTTATCACAACGAAATAACAATACTCGTAAAATATGTTTTAAAATATGGTTAAACATATTAATGTGTATTATGTGCACGTGCGAATGTGATTACGAACAATTCTTGGGCTTGTTTGAAAATATGGTAGCGTAATTTATAATGAAAAAGTTTTATATACAATAGTTTTGCACCAAGATATCGAAACATGGGCTTACACACACACACCAAAAAAAAAAAAAAAAAAAAAAAAAAAAAATGGAATTCAGTTGGCTGACCAATAAGTTCACACAACAAAACAACCCCAAAATGTTCGAAATTTGTTATGTGTCCTCACAATGCATGTATATTTTACATCAGTATTTTCACGCTTTGATTCATCTGCTCATCTGCTCAATGCCTATAAAAGTACAAGTATACAAGTGTAGGCTAAAAACGAATCTACGATTAAAAGTTTGTTTCCACGTCATTTTACGTCATATGACGTCAGTCTTTTCAAAGCTGAAAGTAGTCCATAGGACACGAAATTTCAAGTTTCTACCTTACCTGAAAGCTTCGTTATACTTCCAAAGTTCGAAAATTGTAATTCTCACCCTGTGACATTTGGCGCCAACCGACTGAGCTACCCGGCCGCTTACATATGATTCTCCCCTATTGTGAGTTAACGGTACTTTGACATTGTCCCCATACATTTTAGAATTCGTCCCAGAATTCTAGGAGAAAAAGGGTAAATGTAATCACGTGCAGATGTCTTAGACATACCTAGCACCGATGCCACAGCCCCACGTTGGGCGCCAAATGTCACAGGGTGAGAAAAATATGCAGTCTGACCGGAACTCGAACCGGGGGCCTTTCGCTTACAGGGCGAATGCTCTACAGACTGAGCTACCTGGCCGCTTCCATATGATTCTCCCCTTTTGTGAGTTAACGGTACTGTGACATGTCGTTTAAGGCAAATTGTTGACGACGCACGACGACAGACGCCGGATGCTGAGTAATTACAAAACTCACATTAAGAAAAGCACTTGCAGAAAAGCATGAAAGAACGTTATTAATTATTGCTTATTTTTCATGTAACTTCCATATATGATGTCCGATTTCAGACAGCTATGTACCGTAAAAAGGTCATTAGATTTCCAACATTTCACAAGCGTCATGCGTCCACCTATCTGTAATGGCTTTTGAGATATAGAAAGACAAACCTCAAGAAAATGGCAAAAATCTTTTCAAAAACTAATAGTTTCTTAGATAATAACAATATAATAACTGGGGCAACCTGCAGAAGTGCAAAAAGAACGGTTTAAAACTTTAATTTTTATTTTTTATTTTTCATGTAACTTCCTTATATTAGGTCCAATCTTAAAAATCTAGGTACGGCTGGAAAGGTCTTAAAATTCCTCACATTTAACACGCTGTGTATATGAATGTATCTTTAACCACGATTTAAATATAGGCGGATAAACCTAGGGAAAAACTGCAAAAATCGGCCAAAATATGTTCATGTCGTTTAGTTTTTTCCCCGAAAACTTTATGAATCTACGGTCAATCTTTAAAATTCATGATATGATATGAAGGTGGTTCCCTGCTTGCATTCTATACACTATGATATGAAGGTGGTTCCCTGCTTGCATTCTATACACTATGATATGAAGGTGGTTCCCTGCTTGTATTCTATACACTATGATATGAAGGTGGTTCCCTGCTTGTATTCTATACACTATGATATGAAGTTAGGGTGTGAATACTCATGTTATGAGTGTTAACAGTATCTGAACACAGGGCTGTTGCATGTCATGTGACTGGTCATGTGATGTGGGGAATCACTGTTATTATGTGACTGTCAGCGGTAGTGAGTAATGTGAAAGTTCATGGGATCAAGTGAGCATCCTCTAGACTCATGTGACAACAATTTTAGTCCGGTATCATGTGACAGAATTAAAAAAAACTAGATTTAATTCGTTGATACGAATGGTAGGACTTTCTGCTACCTTTGTCAAACACTTAAAAGCAAAAAAAGTAAAAGGATATGAAATTCCAGCCTTTAACTTGCCTTTTTAAGGCCATAACTTAAATAAACCTTGAAAAATAAACCGTTTAACTTGGAGGATATGGCAAAAGTAACTGAAACTCATTTTTTATATCGATTTATTTAACTTGGACTATTTTTAAAATCTATGTTACAAATCAAATTTATTTAAAATGCTTACAATTCGAATTCCATCCTGTAATAATGGCTGTAGACCGCGTACAAGCTTGTGTAGACAACGTCAAGTTTGATGTCAAATGACGTCATAGGCATAAGAAAATCAATGAAATGAAATATTAAGTATCTTAAATATATCAAGTAATTTTTTCATGCTCCTTGCAACTTTTGCAACATATAGAAATTAACGCGTAGATATATATGTATTAACATTCTTTTAGACCTTATGACGTCAAATGACGTTAATCCTCACAGAATATAAATAAGCCTTAAGGACGATTTCTACAGATTTCTAAAATTATAATCCTTTCATAGAATTTTCTAATTTTTTGACATCCGTAGTAGAATTAAATGGCGAGTTCGAAAATGTAAAGAAAAAGTAAGGTTGTCGGGCTACTTTTTTTAGTAAAAATGAAGTTTCCATGGTAACCAATTTGGTGAAATCCTACAAAATGGCCTAATTTATTCAAGTTACTTAAAATATTCCAGATATTTTACACAAACATAACAAACATGAATTTGCACACAAAATAACTTTATTTTATGTTATAATTAAGTAATTTTTCCATCTGTACATTTTTTCAACACAATACAGCCATTTTGAATTTCCTCACAGGGTAAAAATGAAAGAAAAAACACACATTTTCTGCAAATAAATAAAGATTAAATAATAATCCTTTCATAGAATGTTTTTATTTTTTGATATCCATAGTAGAATTTAATGGCGAGTTTAAAAATGAAAAGAAAATGTAAGGTTGTCGGGCTACTTTTTTTGTAAAAATGAAATTTCCATGGTAACCAATTTGCCAAAACTATAAAAAAAAATCATAAAAATTCTTTTTAAATATCCATTATCATCCAAAGAAATTGATTTAACAGGTTGACGGTACAGCTGGGATGCCGCTCTTATTCTATCAGATCGTTCTTTCTTTGATTTTTTAACAAACTGACCGCGTATCCGTAGTTGTTGGCTCATCGTAATCGAAGACTTAAACGCAAAGTGAAATGTCCGAATGCTATTCAACTATCTCCTTTTTGAAGAGTAAAAGTCAACGATTATCTCCCCTAGATGCGCTTGAGTGATGCGCATTAATTACTACCGAAAACGTCCTTAAAGACTAATATTCAATCCAAATATCAACTTTCTGAATCATCTGGAAGCGATTTTATATGTATTTGAAATCTGACGTCAATAGTTCGAAACTTGGATTCGCCATAGAACCATTGTCTTTTCGAATTTGTAAAGCGGGACCCGGGATACACAACTTGAGCGTTACATATACATTCTGTGAAATTTTGATGAAAAACGGTCCAAAAATAATGGCTGTAAACCGCGTAAAACCTTTTTGTCCTGACGTCAAATCTGACGTGATATGACGTCACATTAATATGAAGTAGCCTACATTGCATTCTAAAGCGCATGGATTGATGTATATACCATTAGATTTCCATGGTCCAGTGAAGTTAACAACATATTTAAATTAACGCATATATATCAGAAATTACTTTTGATATTATGACGTCATATAACGTCAAATGACGATCATCTTCACAGTAAAGCCCACTAGGAGACTTATACACTGTCCAAATATCAGCTTTCTAACTCATCTGGAAGTGATTTTATACGTTTTGAAATTTGACGTCAATAGTTCGAATCTTGGATTCGCCATAAAACCTTTGCCTTTTCGAATTTGGAAAATCTGACACCGGGATGCATAACTAGACCCTAACATACACATTCTGTGAAAATTTGATGACGTCAATATGAATATGAAATTCATTGCATCCGAAAGCTCATGGTTTGAAATATATGCCATAAAATTTTCATTGTTCTGAGTCAATGGCAACACCTCGAAATAAACAAAAATATAAGATGAAGAAAAAAAAAATAATAAGAAGAAGAATAACTCGATTCCGTTTGTCCCGAACAAACGATAGGGCTTTCTGCTTTGTAAATCAGTTTAAACGTGTGCTATGTCATCGTCCGATTATGCATGGTGCCATGTGTCTAGGATATTTTTAAATTTTACTTCACTCAAATATATGTATAGTGATCAGAGGGTAGGGCTCGAAAATTAGTTTGACCACATTCCCTTGAAAGTTTCTAATTTCGGACAATAAAAGGAAAAATGCCAAACAAAATCCCGATATATACATTCTTTGAAAGATTGAAAAAGATCCGCCTGTAATGAGATTAAGTGATTTTAATTTAGTAAATTATGACCCCTTTTAAACTTAAACATTTTGAATAAAGTAAAGCGTCAATAATAAGCTTTGAAATAGTCTAGTGCGCTGTCTTACGGACAACTCCTATTGTTCTTTGCAAATATCATTTATATTCATAATTCCTTGATTACTTACCCGCATCATTTGGCTTTAAATGTATTAATTTCATGACATGTTATCATCATTCCACTTGTATATCAGGTCATATGAAGCACTATAACCTTTCGTAGCTCACCAGAGCACAGCATGCTCAAGGTGAGCTTTTGTGGTCACCTTGCGTCCATCGTTATGCGTCGTCATCAATTTACTTTAAGACATGTCCTCTGAAACCACAGGGTAGAAATTGATGAAACTTAGCATGAATGATCCTTGGTAGGCCTTTCACCAAAGATGTTAAAATGAATTTGATCCATTTTAGAACTCTTGTTGCCATGGCAACCAACACAATTTTATCTTATTAACTTAAATGTGTTTCTCCTCTAAAACAAAGAATGGTAAGAATCTAATGTCATTTGGCACAAATGGTCACATTATAGTGCTCTACCATAAGCTAAAATAAAATTGATCCCTTAAAAATGAGACCCCTAGGAGATCGGCTAATCTCCTCATATACTCTATATAGAAATTTCTAAATTCCTCCTCAAGGAATTTTATATCATTTGACAGAAACGGTCACCTCTTAGTGCTCTAACAAAATATAAGAAATACAATTAATAACTTGAAAAATGGGCTCGACCAATTTCCTTTTATACTCTATACAGAACATTTCAAAATACGTTTTGTCTTGTCATTTGGTACAAATGGTCAACCCAAAGTGCTTTACCATTATTGCTTAAATAAAGTTGATCCCTTGGAAAATGAGACTTCTCTGTATAGAAAATTTCAAATTCTTTTATCAAACAAACAGTCAAATTTAATTTCATTGGGCATAAATTTGTTCTACTAACATTGCTAAAATAAAGTTGATTCCTTGAAAAATGCGGTCTGCAGAATGATGATTGACTAGTATTCTTTAGAATTATGTACATTTATGGAATTTGAATCAAAGCTGCCGAAGCTTACAAGGTAAAATCAAGTGACCTGAATTGTTTTAATTGGGCTAATGATACTCTAAGGCAACCATGGCCCTCTTCTTTTATGGTCAGATATAACAAAGACAAGGTGAGAATCGGGGGTATTAGTTACCTTTAGTGATAACTCTAGCTATCGTCAGACAATACTTTGACCTAGCGTTTGGTGCACGTTTGCAAAACAAAAATCTCACATTACTGGAATGTTTATACTTGTAAAGGTTTAGTGATATTTCAGAAATCCATGCTTTTATTTATAAACATTACCATGACATGGCGTAATTTTATGCAGACGCTTGCAAAACAAAACTCTCATATAACATAAATATTTTTACGCGTCAGGGTACTTTTCAATGTGTGTCAATGCTTCTCTGCCCAAAGGAGGTTGAACTACTCTGGTATTGTAATGTCAATATTACCTACACATATTGCATGCTCATGTAAACTTCCTGTTCATTTCAAGTTATATATCTTAGGGTAACATTTTACTGGCTCGTGATAACAACACAATCTTGAAATTTAGTTCATCTGTAAAATGTAAAAAAAAAAAATAAAAAAATAAACGCATTGTATTGTTCTATGTGGTGTTTAATGGTTGTATTGTTGTTGCTTCTATATTAAACAACGAAGCTTACCTAAATATAACAATAAATTCATTTTTGTACCATCAATGCACTAAAGAATACATGATTTTTAAGAATACTATTTAGTCACTTAACGGACAATGATGACCTATCAGTGTCTTACATCATCTATCATCTATCTTACTGACTTCCTTGGGTGTAAATACAATGTACATACATTCTGCCATTTTGAAATATATGTCCTTGCATACGTGTGTATTTATTTCATGATTTATTTTGAAACACCAACACCAGGATCTTTATCCGTATGTATTTGTTTCCACCCCAGAGACCCCTGGATATTATTTAAAATCAAGTTTGCACTATATGAATACATTGACACTGTAACGTACCCTCGCTGTATATTATCAAAATTACAGGTTATCGTGACTGCTCGTTTCAAGGGAATGTGAAAATGCACGAATCTCCGTCATATGGACCACAAAAGATTTCACTTGTGAAATAGTACAAAAAAAGAGTCAACGTCGCCGAGAAAAATATGTCAAGGAGAAATATGCAAACTGGAAAGTTACAACACAATACAAAATGGGGCCTTATATGATTCTCCCAAAAATAACTTCCTCCAAAAGCATTTATTATATATATAAATGACAGGTTATAAACAGTTTCGAATCCTTACGTGTACAACGTCGATACGAAACGAATGAGTTACATACATATGAATTGATAGATTGGTTATATGTGTATAAGATTTAGTGCAGTCATACTATAAGAATACACCCCACTAATAAAAAAAATGTTACATAAAAGGTATGTATCGCGGACCAAATCATTATTTTGCATTACAACCCCAAACACAAACTTCCAACATATGAAGAAATAAATTGCAGCAATCAAAAGCATCAAAGTCTCTGTGCATACTGTTTAAATTTCATGTTGCTGCCTTATCGGTAACCTGTTTTAATTTGAACCTCAAAAGGAAGAAAAAAGTATAATAATAAGAAAAAAAAACATAACAAACCCAATAGGTCTTTCTGCTTGAGGCAGAAAGCCGTAATAAAGTTTTGAAGAAAGCCGTAATAACAAAGGCAATATGCTTATCGGTCCTGGTGTACACCATTGCATCCTAAAATGCACCTCATTCTCTCAAATTTATACGCATCGCAATTCACCTTTCAACACGGGCACTCTTTCCTGCGTAGGAACGTCCGTATCTAGGGTAACCAACCAATTAACCGCCTTCATTTCTTACTTCAAATTGCTAGATTTTCGTATACAAGCCCTCATCCGAAAAACATGAATATCTGCCATGTTTCTTGACGGAATCACTTATCCTGAAAAAAAAATCATAAGATCCTTGGTCTTTTTGAATGTTGCAAAATGTATATAATCCTGCACAACTAAGTCGCAATCCATACATTCTGTGAAAAGATCAAGTCAATTGGTCAAGAAATGACGGCTGTAGAGCGCGTACAAGCTTTGGTAGCTTTTTTCAACCCTGAGGTCACGTGACATCATATGAAGAAAAAAATTGCTGCACTCAAATGCGCCAAAGTCACTGTGCATACTGGTAAAATTTCATGCTGCTGCCTTGTCGGTAACCTGTTTTAATTTTAACCTCAAAAGGAAGAAAAAAGTAGAATAATAAGAAGAAGAAAAAACATAACAAACCCAATAGGTCTTTCTGATTGAGGCAGAAAGCCCTAATAAGAACAAGAGGGCCATGATGGCCCTAAATCGCTCACCTGAGATAAATAGTTCTTTTTTTCAACTGACAATGAGTGCTAAAAATGAAAATATTAAAGTTCAAACAGAGTGAAACCTTGCAATTTTCAACATTTAAAGGGGCATAACTCCTGACATAATAAATTGATTAAAGCCATCATCAAATTTGGCCAAGATATTCTGGTCATAAACAATGTCTTATGGTTTGAAGGCAATTGCATAAGAAATGAAGATGCTAGATTGCAAACAATGTGAAATCTGGCTTTTTTTAATTTTAAAAGGGGCATAACTCCTGACCTAATGGAATGATATCAGCCATAATCGAACTTGGCCGAGATTTTATGGTTAAAAACATTGTTATCAAGTTTGAAGATAATTGCTCATGAAATGAAGATGCTAGAGTGCAAAAAATGTGAAATCTGGCTTTTCTGAATTTTAAAAGGGGCATAACTCCTGACCTAATGGTACGATATCAGCCATAATCGAACTTGGCCGTGATTTTATGGTTATAAACATTGATATAAAGTTTGAAGATAATTGCTCATAAAATGAAGATGCTAGAGTGCAAACGAACAAATTGTGGACGACGGACGGACGGATGACGGACATTCATCGATCCTAAAAGCTCATCATGAGCACACGTGCTCAGGTGAGCTAATACAAAATCAGTACAAACCCAATAGGACTTTCTGCCTGTAGTCAGAAAGTCCTTATAATAAACATAACAAACCCTATACGTTTTTCGCAGGTTTTCTGAAAGCCGTAATATAATCAAAGCGCACAATGCGCTGAGAGACGGCGACGGGATAATTAACATTATAAACCCAGAGTTTCTGAAGTTATTGAAGCAGTCACATGACGACAAAAACTCCACCCGCTGTTGCTACAGAATTTCTGTTTGTAACATAATAATCCGGAGTAAAGGTCATGAACCTTTCTTTCATAAAGAGCTGCATACCTAAGTAGGTCATTGCTGAAGTAGAATGTTTGCCTATCTATTTCC
>CM037787.1:16157354-16207354 GCA_021229015.1 Solen grandis | reverse complement strand
TGTGGGACATGTTGGTTTGTTCATCCATACAGACATTTGTGTGTTTTTGTGTGTACACACACATTTTGCAAGTTTGCCTGGGTGTATAAATATGTATGTGAGTGAGTGTGTATACATATTTTTGTGTGTATGCACATATATGTAAGTTAGTGTGAGTATGAAAGTGTGTATGAGCTCACATGCATGCGAGTGTGTGTTTGAGTATTCGTATGTGCCACTCACATGTTAATGTGTGTAAGAAACTTTACATACATGCATGGCCATGAGAGCATGTATCTTTGAAGTTAGTAGAGTTATACCCCTTGCCATTCTTCTTCCCTGTCAGTTGTCCAGTGATATTTGTCCCATTCGCTTGTTGTCAAGTTTACCCTATTTTTTTTCCTCTCTCCGAAAAGTGTGATTTCCATTCAGTTGATCATACAACCCTTTTATTGTAACAAAAAAGCAGGTCCTTTTTCTGCAGTGTGTCTTGAGGTATAATTCTTTATTATGTTAATTGCAAGAATGTTGAATTTGACCTCCTTTTCTACCTGTGTCCCTTCAAGACTGCAACCTGATGATACAATTTCATAATGAATGTTTATAAATATCAAAGATTGACCCTAGAATGGTGTTTTCTGAAAGAATTGTGAAAAGAAGGTCAAACATTGTAATACCTTCTCTGAGTTTGCCTGTTTCTATGCATACAATTTGTTTGCCCTGGCAACAGGCATTCTTCTCTCTGTCTCTCTCTCTCTCTCTTGTTTCATAGGAATCACTTATGGACACTCAATATGTTCACCACATTGATATTGTGACCAAAAAAAAATGGAAGGTCTGTAATAATTGTTTTTCAGTTTTGAAAGAAATCCGAGAATGTTTTATTTTCATTTCTGCAAAATTCCAGCACTCCAAAAAAGTCCCTTTTCATAGTTTTCACAACTTCACTCTCAGAATAAAAAATTGTAATGTAACACTTATTATGTGAATGCACTTCCATAGACTGATTGTGTTTATCAATCTGTGCACAACATCACTCTGGTTTTCTAACACACACATGATACCTCAACAGCAGTTTATAGGTCACCTGCACCTGCAAGTCTTACCAGTAGCTTAAACATTTTTGTGACGTAATCCTTTTATTTCATTAGATTATCACAAATATTATACAGTATCAATCTAATATGCTAATAAGAGTCCAATAATAATATTTTGCCCCCAATGTTTACATGAGACAAACATGCCGAGTTACAGGACCTAGGTGCCTCGGTGTGTCTCTCTGAGTGACTTCAGTTGATACCTGGGTATCGACTCTAGAGTAAGGTTAAGTGTCTAGATATTGTCGTTTATGCATGCCATGAACTGAGTGTAGCAACCCGAGACGACCCTTTTGTCCCGGTGCTGTTTAATTTCACAGAATGTCTATTTGACGATGACCTAACCTTCCAATTGTGGTTTTGACAGAGTGTATCTTTTTATGGAAGCATAATCTCAACGTTGCAAAGATCATACATTTTGTATGATTTCTTTTCTAAGAACCTAAATCAATCCAAACTGGGCCGAAGGACCCAGGCTGAATTATCTGGGATATTTTAGGGTCCGATTTGTCCTAATGACTAATAATTTTGAAATCGAAAGTGTGCAGGTCAGACCTGTGTTGAGAATGTAATCCGTAAGCAAAAAACATCATTCCTATATGGGAGTCATCCTTTTCATAACAGGACATGGAAAACTTAAAGTCTTTGTCATTTGTAGATCTGTTTGTCATCATCTTACAGTAACCTTGCATAAACGTTGGATAAAAGGAGAGTAGGGTTCAAGGGTTATAAACTGTGTCACTGGAGTGGCTACTTGCATTATGTTTGTGCTCTAGATAAAAAAGTTCTTACCTGGGTACCAAATGAAGTCGCTCTCTATGAAATATTGGACAGTTTTAGACCTTTCTGACGTAATCTTTTATTTCAGTCCAATATTACAAATATTGTACAGTATCAATCTAATATGTTAATTACAGTCCAATAATAAAATTTTGTCCCTAAGGTTTACATAAGACAACCATGCTGAGTTACAGAACCTAGGTGCCTCGGTGTGTCTCTCTATGAAATATTGAACAGTTTTTGACCTTTCTGACTTACATATTTTCCCAATCATGTTTTGGCATAGGAATTTTATTTAATGAAATTCGACTTCAGGCTGTTGCCATGAAACACATTTTCTAATAATGGTTGCTTACCATTTTTTCTATCTGGAATGTTTCTCCTTTTTCATTTTTTCATAATAATAAAACTTCATTTGTATTGCATTTTCATTCATTTTGTGACTTTTAAGCTCACCTGAGCACATGTGCTCAGGATGAGCTATTAGGAGCGATGAATGTCTGGCATCCATCCGTCCGTCCATCTGTTGTCTACAATTAGTTTGCTTGCACTCAAGCATCTTCATTTCTTAAGCAATCATCTTTAAACTTTATGACAGTGTTTATTACCATAATATCTCGGCCAACTTCGATTATGGCTGATATCGGCCCATTAGGTCAGGAGTTACGCCCCTTTTAAAAAAGTCCGATTTCACTTTGTTTGCATCTAGCATCTTCATTTCTTAAGCAATCATCTTTAAACTTTATGACAATGCTTATTACCATAATATATCGGCCAAGTTCGATTATGGCTGATATTAGTCTATTTGGTCAGGAGTTATGCCCCTTTTGATATTTTAAAAAGCCAATTTTCAGTTTGTTTGCGCTCTAGCATCTTCATTTCTTAAGCAATCATCTTCAAACTTAATGACAATGTTTATTACTATAATCTCTTGGCCAAGATAGATTATGGCATATATCAGCCCATTAGGTCAGAAGTTATGCCCCTTTTATTATAAAAAATTAACCTTAAATTTTGACAATATATATTACTATTATTTTTCAGCATGATAGATTATGGCTGATATCAGCCCATACATCAGGAACAATGCCCCTTTTAATATTATAAAATGCCAATATTCTTGTTTAAATTTTCATTATTGGCCATTTAGGAGTTATGCCCCTTTTAATGTTTAAATTTCCATAATTTCTCAGTCAAGTTTGACTTCAAATTTTGACCACAGGCACTGTTTAGTTCATGGAATTATAAATGATCTCATGGATTATATACTCAGTACAACTATGCTATAATTTAGTAACTTGTACAGGCAGTGAAGGCAGTTTTTCTCAGGTGAGCGTCTTTAGGGCCATCTTGGCCCTCTTGTTACCAGTTTGTATACACTCATTTGTTTGATGAAAATAATAATCAAAATAAGATATAGAATGTATTTGATAATTTAAAATTTTTCTCTGTTATTGCATATTGGTGTTTTATTTATTTCAGAAAAATATGAATGAAGCCGGTTGTGCTTTTGAAGATGTGAATATCAGATTGCACATTGATATTATATGCAGATAGTTTTGTCTAATCTTGCACTTTAATGCAGTACAGTCCAGGGGACTAGAGATTTGTCTAACCATTATGGCGCAAAATATAGAAAAGGACACAGCTAACATGTCAGGTTGATCATGCACCATTGTATTAACTAATGTCAGTCTGATATCAAATGTACGGCTAATGTTACGGCCTACTTTTCAACACTGCTTCATGCTTTCACAATACAAGATTTGGACTAACGAATTTGATAAATTTTGCTTTCAACTCACATTTTGAGGCCATGTTAAGTATATAAAATATTTCATGAATAAATATTATTTGATCATATTCACCTTCTTGAAAGTAAAACACATATTGCTGCCTTTGCCTATTAACTGATCCTAGAGTTGATTGATGATTGACCTGGTTGCTAGTGTGTGACCTTGACCAGTTAGATTGACTTTGTTGCTAGGCAAATTGTGACTTTGACAAATTAAGATTTATTTACATTTTGAATTTACAAATAGCATAGCAATATATATTGTATCATAGTTATCAATATTTTGAAAAACAGTACAAAGGAATTGTATCAATATTTAAAAAAAAAAGTACAAAGGAATTGTTTTCCTTTAAAATTATTGTGAATATATATGAATGCAATATACAGATTGTCATCATAGTTTAAAATGCTATCATTATCTTTACAAGGTATACACTGTTACAAAATTGAATTGAGTGAAATGAAAATTTACACAGCAACAGCAATGAAAGCTTTCAGTTGCCTGGATGCATTATTTCATGCACCGACAGAATAAGATTTGGGGCCAATATAGGAATCACTTTGTGGCATCACAGCCCACGCTTGTAGTTTATTAATGATACATATTGGTGAAAGTATGACATATGTTCATGATCATTGCAGTATTAGTCATGAACCATTTCTTGAACAGGATAAGTTTTTTTTCTAAAGTTTGCATACATTTGGAATGTAATAGACAAAATATTAAAAGTTTAAACACATTCACAATGTACATATTTCGATAAGTCACTTAGAAACAGTAATGTTTAGTTATGTAAATATATTATATTTGCTCAATGAATAGAAATTTTAAGGCAGTTTATAATTTGAAAAACAAAATGGAATGTAAAGATCCTTTGTGTTTACCAAATACATTTGTTCACTGAATTGCGTATCATATTCGAGAGATGTTTGAAACCAACGGCTGGTTATTTCAGGCCTTTGCTTGGTTCAGCGACTTACTTGTAGAGCATGCAGAGATTTTCTGGTCACTGTTTGCGGTCGACATGGATGCTGCGCTAGAAGCTCAGCCCCCAGACACCTGGGATAGTTTCCCACTCTTCCAGATGTTGAATGACTACTTGAGAAATGACGGTAAGTAACAATTTGATTATACCTACTCATCTCAAAGATGCGGTGCCAGACCTGAGGAACATGTCAGTTACATAACGGGTGATTTGGTGTCATACTTGTTACATGTATGTAGGTCCCTGTATTGTGAAAGGTTAACCCTATATCTCACAATAGGCTCATTTTGCAAACAGATCAGACCCAGATCAGACTGCTCCCTTCAGAAGCTGTCTGATCAGGGTCTTCTGTTTGCTCATACAATATTTTAGCTCAGATTTTACATAGTCCACACTGCGGACGAAAAATCTATTGTTTCTATTCCATTTAAAAGTTAGTAAATTCATATTTAACAAATCATAGATATGAAAATGAGTATTTGTGAGGAAAAGTGTTAAAAATGTCATTATTAAGATTTATGTTCTTTTTCAACATTGAAAAATACATTTAGGGAAATCACAAAAGGGATATTAATGAAAGAAGTTTGCTGATTCCAATGAAGAAATTTAGCATGATAAGGGTTAAAATACTGTCACTTCATACAGAAGAGGCTTTACTGGACATTTTCCAGTCAAAACTATGTATAAATACTCACCCCCACCCTCCCACTCCAAGTGTTTAGTTAAGTATATATTGTGTTTTGGTAATTGGTTCATTCAAGGATTAAGGTCGAGTCAAATGGAATGGATTCCTTTATGTAAACATAGTACCTGGAATGGTTGCCTGATTTTTGATTACTAAATGGCAGGGGCTTTTCAACAAGGTTGTATGGCTGTTTTTGGCTCGTTTGTTTAACCCTTTCCCTCATAGAGGACACCATGAAAAGACCTATGCAAACAGCATAAAACCAGATCAGCCTGCGACTAACTCGCAGGCTGATCAGGTTTTATGCTGTTTGCTGCTCCTCAGTGGTCTGGAAATGAGGATTTTGTAATTAAATTTGGTAAGGTTTAACTGTGGTTTTCTGCAGATCAGGCTTTATGTGGTACCTACTTAGTGCGTCAAAATGAGTCTATATAAGGGAAAGGGTTAAAAGGAAAAGTCAAGCTATTACGATTGCTGTGGCGTCATCAAAAACTTGCATATAGCCATTATTCAACACTTTTAAAGGTATCAGCATGAAACATGTAAGACTTAATAATTATAACAAGGCACAGTTGTAAGACAAGGGGCATTATTCTGAAAGCTATATTTTTGGAGTTTGCCCCTTTTTAATAGAATTTTTGTTAAAATTGTTTTTTTATTCAAAGCAATTACATTTTTCTACACTACATAAGATATTTCTGTTTTCTTTTTAACCTATAAAGCTGTGGAAAATGTGTATATCTCTTGAGGGTTGACCACAGAACTGTCCCATCTCCCCCTATTTCTGTATGCATTTCGAATAGTTTAATGGTCAGCCCTCGACATGTTTTGCATTAATTGTACTATACTAGGAATTTTGGCTTGCTGGTTGATAAGGAAAGACAAAAATGATCAAACCAATGTGTTTCTGCACATGTGTCAAGGTTATCTGCCTGTCTTTCAGCATCTTATTTTAATTTTTTTTTTTGCTGTTGAACAGGAATTTGATTAAAAAATATGTTCCATTTCGCTATCAGAACTTTTTTTTGAATTGCTATTCATCACAGCAGAATGTCTGTCTCCACTGTCAAGAATTCTCCCGATATGTAGAATGTTTTGCATATAATTAATTACATCTTGTAGAAGACTGAAACATTTACAAAAATCTGCTGTCATTGATTGTTTTCTAATCAGTTTTTGTATTTACTGCATAGTATTTGATACAGAGGGACCAAATTACACAGCCTATACAAAGCCTGATTTTGTATATCTGCGCAATTAGACAAAAAAGTGCAATCTTTTATTAGCCATATTGTCAATATATCTCATTTGTTTTGTAATGCAGTCCATCTTAATGTCCCTACACATCCAATCTGTTATTGCTTTTGATATAATGTTGTTGTTGTTTTTTCAATGATGAATTTATCGGTATCTATCATTTACGACAACAGCACTGTTTAGTGCATGAATACATGTTATATGACTAAAAGCAGCTCATTTACAGATGGACATGACTAAGAAGTAAATGTGTGTATTACATTGATAAATACCAATCTACAGACACAAACCTGTATTTAGATTTTCTATTTTTATTTGCTGTCACTTGGCTGATCACTTTCACTCTTTGTGAATGTGCTAACTATATACACTTAACCCTTTCCCTCATAGATGACACCATTAAAAGACCTATGCGAACAGCATAAAACCAGATCAGCCTGCGAGTAACTCGCAGGCTGATCAGGTTTTATGCTGTTCGCTGCTCCTCAGTGGTCTGGAAATGAGGATTTTGTAATTAAATTTGGTAAGGTTTAACTGTGTTTTTCTGCAGATCAGGCTTTATGTGGTACCTATTGAGGGCGTCGAAATGAGTCTATATGAGGGAAAGGGTTAACCTATCATAGCTACCCTGAACTTGTGAAGATGTTATCACATGGTACTGCAAACACCTGCATTGGGGATATTGTGTTCTATATTTAACTGATTTCACAAAAGTGGCGCATATGAAAACCGTGTTTTACAGTGCAATGTGACCTACACTTGTCTTTTTTTGTCAGGAAATGAAAACTTAACTAACATTAACGAAGAAGAGCAGAAAATTATTTTTTTAAATTTCTACCAATCATCTATGAAAGATGCTTTAAATGGCAAACAGTCTGAAAGATTTCTTAATACAGTAAAAATTTTGTGCCATTTAAAGGCTCACCCTCAAATAAGCTAAAAAAATTCTCAATATTATGAATACATCAGTGCTGCTATGCTTTGATTTTTACAGCTAGTCAGTCCTCTTCCTGATGATGATTCGATCCTTTATATATATTTTGCAGTAAATTATAAGAATTCTGAATTTAGATAAGATGATATTTGGCTTTGGATTAGAAGTTATTTGGCTTGGATTATGAAGCAATCTTGATCAAGTTTATGGCCATTATCTCTCAGCCAAGTTTTGATTTTTAGCTCGCCTATTCGAAGAATATGATGAGCTATTGGAGTCACCCTGGCATTGGTGTCCACAATGGCATCTGCGTCCCAAGAAATGTTAAGGTTTTCGTTTAACATGCCATTATCTCCACTATTTCTCGGTGGATGTCCCCCAAACTTTACACATGTGTTAATTATCATCAGACCAACCAGGAGAAACAGGAACAATAACTCTTCCAATTTTTTTTTTCATATTTATAGCCCATTTTGGACTAAGCAAAAATGTTAAACTTTTGTTTATCATTGCCATTATCTCCAGTTTTACTCATTGAATGGCTCTCAAACTTCACACATGCCTTGATCATCATCAGACCAACTAGTTGAAACAAGGACAGTAGATCTTCCAATTTTTTTCTTCATATTTATGGCTCTTTTTGATCTTAGAAAAAAATGTTAAAGTTATATTTAACATAACCATTATCTCCACTTTTACTCAACGGATGTCCCTTAAACTTCAAGTAGAAACAGGAACAATAACTCTTCCAAATATTTTTTGCATATTTATGGACATTCTTGGACTTAGAAAAAATGTTAAACTTCTGTTAAACATTGCTTTTATCTCAATTTCTTTCCATGGATGTCCCTCATAATTCACACTTGAAACTGCATACCTGTGTTTGGGGTCAGGCTCTGTTATGAATTTTAGAATAAGTATGCCCCTTTTCTATTTAGAATCTTGGTTAAGATTTTCACACAATCTCATTTTTAGCTCGACTATTCGTAGAATATGAGAGCTATTGTAGTCACCCTGGCTTCGGCGTTGCAGCTTTTGGTTAAAGTTTTGCGTGCAAAATTTCATATATCTGGATCAGGAAAACATGTATTCGTCAGATAAGAGGGAGCTCATTTTTGGACAGGTTTTTCAGTGAAAAATTCTGTCCCATAAAATGGTGAGGTCCTGGTGGGTGGCGGCATTTTGGGTGTAGTTGACATGGGGCGTTTGCTCAGGTTGGCCTTTTTTTAAATTTGGTTAAAGTTTTGCATGCAAGCTACTATCAACCTTATATCTCAATAACCATTTATGGTATTGACTTGAAAGCTTATGAATATGTTCAGGGGCATCAGACAACCAAGGTAGATAACTCTTGACTGAATTTAATATGAATTATGGCCCCTTTTTAACTAAGAAATTTTGGTTAATGTTTTGCATGCAATAGAAAATTTGGTTAAAGTTTTGCATGCAAGCTACTATCTAGTTTGTATCTCAATAACCATTCATGGTATTGACTTGAAAGTTTATGAATATGTTTAGGGGCATCATACAACCGAGGTAGATAACTCTTGATGGAATATATTACAAATTATTGCCCCTTTTTAACTTAAAAATTTTGGTTAAAGTTTTGCATGCAAGATACTCTCATGCTTATATCTCAGTATCCAGGTATGGGATTGATTTGAAACATCTTTAATATGTTTAGAGGTATCATACTTTCATGGTAGACAACTTTTGATGGAATATATTACAAGTTATGGCCCCTTTTTTAACTTAGAAATTTTGGTTAAAGTTTTGCATGCAAGTACTTTCATGCTAATCTCAGTATCCAGGATGGGATTGATTATTTTAATTTTAGGGGTATCATACTTTCAGGTTTTTCCCTTTTTTTAAATTTTGGTTAAAGTTTTGCATGCAAGTTACTTTCATGCTTATATCTCAGTATCCAGGCATGGGATTGATTGAAATATCTTTAATATGTTTAGGAGTATCATACTATCAAGGTAGATAACTTTTGATGGAATAATTACAATTTGCCCCCTTTTTTAACTTAGAAATTTTGGTTAAAGTTTTGCATGCAAGGTACTTTCATGCTTATATCTCAGAGTCCAGGCATGGAATTGATTTGAAACATCTTTAATATGTTTAGGGGTATCATACTATAAAGGAAGATAACACTTGATGGAATAAATTAAAAATTGTGACCCCCTTTTAACTTAGAATTTTGGTTAAATTTTTGCATTCAAGCTACTATCCAGCTTATATCTCAGATATTGCTTGTGGAATTGACTAGAAAGTTAAGGTGTGTCTTCAAGGGCATCAGAAAACAGGAGGATAGCTTTAAGACTGATGCAAATTATGGCCCTTTTCTAACTTGGATTTTTGGTTTAAGTTTTGCATGCACAGTGTTATTATGCTTATGTCTAAGTAACTAGGCATGGGATTGATTTTAGACATCATAAATATATTAAGGGGTATCAGACTATCAAGGTATATCATTTTTTACTATTACTATGAAGGGCAAGAATTTAAATAGATTTCATTTGATTTACCAACAAGCATTTTGAATAGTCGAGCGTGCTGTCCTCCGACAGCTCTTGTTTCACTTAACTATTTGAGGTATCACTTTGAAACTTTGGATACCTGTTTATGACCATCATCCCTACCTATATATGGCAAGAGAACATAACTCAGTATTGGATTTTGACATAATTATTTCCCTTTTTTGACTTGATTAATCTTTTTGTACTAACTCACTTTTTCACTGAACTCTTTGAGATATTGCTTTAAAACTTTGAGCACATGTTTAGTGTTCTTGGGTATATTTTGATAATACAGAGATTTTTATTTTGTCTTTAATTGCAATATTTATTTTTATTGACAAAGCATTTGAATAGTCGAGCATGCTGTCTTACGGACAGCTCTTGTTGGATATGCAGTGGAACCTCTCAGCAGCAACATCTGCCGGAGTCCTAGAAAGGTATAGCTACTGAGAGGTGTTGCTGTACAGAGGTTTTGCCTATACCCAAGTAAAACGAATAGGGAGAAATAAAGCTGTTGCTGCTCAGAGGGTCATGCAGTTTATATCAGGGGTACAGTTACCTTTAAAGAATTGTATTACCTGATATTGTTAACATTCTGGCATCTGCATAATGAAGTTTTATGATGTAATGTTTAGATTATTCTTAGAGCAGTGGTTGTTATGACCGAATAGGGCCATCCTGACCCTCTGTTTAATGGAATGAGGTTTTGTCACTATAGGCAATGCCCAAACAAAGTCCTACCAATGACAAAAACATGGCACATAATTGTGTTTCAGAGAACTTATGCAATGGGAAGTTCCACTTGCACCTGCGGGACATGTTTGCGCCCCAGGTGGTACGCTACGTGGATCTGATGGAGTCATCCATTGCCCAGTCTATACATCGGGGGTTTGAAAAGGAGCGATGGGAAACACAGGGGTAAGTTGCTTAGCTTTGAAGTTTTATTTATCTATGCATTCACTCAACATTGTGAAAATTTTATAATTTTTTAAATTCTTTAAGTTTAAAAGAAAAAAATAATAGTTTACAGCAGGGGAAAGAAAAGAAATGTTCTCATTGAATTTGGTTTTTGGCTTGTAATAAAATATGATAGAGTTTTGAATGGTCACAAAGTTATTAGCAAGGTGTTGATTGCTGTGTTGTTTGCATAGTTTTTATGAAGTCTTTTAGTAAGTGATAGTAAAATGGAACCAAGAGATTGGTGGTGCAACTTGGGAAGATAAAGTTTAGCAAATATTGAATACTTTGACTATACATGTACACTATTTGTCACAGTAACGGCTGTGCGACATCAGAGGACATGTTGTGGAAACTGGACGCTCTGCAGTCATTCATTCGCGATCTCCACTGGCCGGAGGAAGTGTTCGCTGAGCACCTGGACCACAGGCTCAAACTCATGGCTGCAGATATGATCGAGGCATCTGCTAAAAGGTGAGAAGAGTGTTACGGAGCGTTTCCTCCTTATAAAAGCACTACTGGAAAATGGAGGCGTTCTCAATCGCCAATTCTGACCATTTTTCCCAATCATTGGTATCATTTTCCCCAATCATTAGTAATAAAATTCCCAATTCATAGAATTTAGAACGAGCAAAAAGTGGCTGCTTTGTTTACATTTGAGAGTGGTGTATATCTTACGAATATGTTCATTTTATGATCAAATACTCTTTACTGTTTCGCATTCTAATGTTTCGTAACTACCTATAGAAAACAACGGTGAATCTGATACGGAACAAATATTGGTACGAAATCAGAGGTACATTTGTGAATCGGCATGGCATAGCGAAATTTCCCATATTTTTCCGAAATAGATATAAATTTCAACTCGAAATCATGTCACACAATAGTAAGTTCTAAAAGTCTCAATTCAGAATGAGATAATACTGGTACTATCACAAGTGTGACAAAACCGTCACTTGTCTGTCTACGGAAATCGTCACGGAGATAGACATAACAGAAAAGTTCAAGACTGCAAAGAATAGAGATGTTTCACTGTAAACTTAGCTTAACTCAGTAACTATGTTACATGGATAAATAAGTATCTGTTCAGTTTGAATTTGTATAATTTACTGTATAAATATGACAGTATGGTCAAAATTCCCAATTAGATTGAAAATGACACAAATTTTTCCCAGTTTGACTAAACACGACATGAATTTTTCCCAATTGGAGCGAAACTGGTACCATTCCTTATTGCCTGAAGAAAAACCCTGTCGGTAGTTGTTGCAACACTTACTAGCAAGTACTTACAGAATTCATTGATTACAATGGGTAATATGCAGTCAGAATTCAAGTCGTTTCAAAGTCTTACACACGCACACACACATATATATATTCATGTAATGCAGTTCAACCACACATACACACAAAAAAATTTGTGTAAAGCAGATCAAGCACAGATCTTATGATATCCCTGTTATTTGATTATTCAGTGATTATATTTGAATATTGTTTAACCATTTAAATTATCCATTGGTGGTAATGATGTAAATAAGGTAGTATGCAGTATGGTGTGATCAGTCTTTGGAAAAAGTTTGGGATGATCAGATTGGGTTTATCACACGCTCCATATCCTTTCTTAACATTCTAGTAGAGTATAATTGATATATTTACTTTTCAAAAGTTAAAACAATTTTTGTGTCACCTACTATAAGCAGAGGTGACACATAGGGATCACTTTTCCATCGTCAATCTCTCTGTCTGTCACACTTTTTTTTGTCACAATTCAGCAGGTGACACTTGTGTTCCAGAGAACGCTCTTGTTATATTTATAACCCCACTTTACAATATGAAGTGAGGGTATATAAGAATCAAGCTTGTGTGGTCACATCCCATCCTGTCCTTCAATCACATTACACAAAGTTTGGTAAGTTTTGTTGATATTGCCTTCACACTTGGAATATTGTTTTATCATGATAAGAACAATCAGCAGACAAGTGCAGGTAACTGTGTTAAAGATTCCGTAAGAATAATGTTTTTTTTTCAAAAGGGGTTTAAGTTGTCATAAATCAGTTGCTTTTTGTACTTTAAAGAAAGTGTACTGTAAAAATTAACTTTCAGGTGTTGTTAAGAGTGACAATCCTTTGTTTGCAGAACACTGAAATCATTTGAGACATATTTACGGAAGGGTGGCAAAAGCACGGACTATTTCATCCCTCCGGAGGTGTGTGTCATGATGAACACCATCATCGACAGCAAGAACAAGGTCAGTCTAGGTCCATAATTTGTTGGATATTATTTTAAGTTGGAAAAAAAAATCTTGACTTTTCATCCTTCAGAATAATATGCTGGCAAAAAAACAAAAACAACTTGCATCCCAATGTATACCTGGTGGATTTTGTTAAGTAAAACAAGATAATGAGTTTATTTGCTTTTAATTACATGTATTTTATTTGACCACAGTTCATGCTTTTTTTTAGATTAATATTAGCAGTGTGCTCCATTAAAAAAATCATAAAATCCATAAAAACCAGTCTTGGTGGCCTAGTGGTAAGAGTGTCCCAGAATATGGAGGTTGTGGGTTTGATCCCAGCTATTACATACCAAAGTTGTAAAAAATGGTACTGGTATAGTCCCCTTGCTTGTTGCTCAGTATTAAGGGTATTCAAGGAAAAGTTGGTTCCCTGTCAAGATAATGTAACTTGGTGTGGTATCATGCCACATGTCTATGGTGAGATACTGCAGAGAAACTGTGAATTGGAAATATACCAAAATGTGTGTATTTCAGGCATTACATCTCTGTGCTCTGGACAGTGGGGATATGGTATTTATCTCCCCTTGTTTATATGTTGTCATGTAATGCATTACCTCCCTTGGTTATGTTGTTACTGTTTGTTTTAATGTTGTTGTTTTATATTGAATGCTTTAGTAAGGAATTTCATATATTTACCTTGGAGTTCTGTGACTTAACCCTTCACCTCATATAGACATATGAAGCACTGGCAAACAGAGCCGACCCAGATCAGATAGTTCCTTCCAGGAACCGTCTGAAAACAGGGTCTCCTCTGTTTTCTCATGCATTATCATAGCTTAGTTTTTTACACAATCTGCATGGCAAAGAAAAATCCATTGTTTTGTATACCATTAAGGGGCAGTAAATAAATATTCATGAGTACATAATATTTGTACAAGAATATTCATAAAGTTTAGGATTAAAGTAATATTAATCATTAAGATTAATTTCAGTGAAATTGCATTTGATTTTTTTTCTTACATAATGGTACTACTTAAACATGACATTGATTCAGTGGTACTTTAGGAGACTGTCAATCCAAAAGTTGTGGGTTTGAATTTTGATTGGTTGGGGCAAAAGGGTTTTTTGGGGGGGGGGGGGGGGTGCAAGAATCTTTCATGATCTTTTAAGGTGCAAAGTACTTGTCAAATGCAGGAACTGTCAAATGTGGTAAAATATTGTTAAACTAAACTAATACTGAAGTGCTGAAAGTTAAATTACTATCTGGTAATAAATGGAAAATCTTAATCATCCTTTGAGGTGTTATATTGTTTTTATGTGGTAAAGGGTCAGTACTTGAGGATTTAGATAGGAAATGTCTTGAATAAAATCTCTAAAATCCACTGCATGATTAGTAGTTGCATTTATCACATCCATATTGCATTTTTTTTTTTTTTTTTTTTTTTTTTTTTTACTAGGTATGCATTTCCTGTAACAATTCAAAATGAGACATTCCTCAGCATGAAATTCAGAAAATCTTGATTAAGAATTTGTCAAAAATGCCTTGTCTGTTTGATAACTCATTTTTTAAACTAAAGGCCATGTTTGATTATGGCAAAATCCATATATTTTTGACACATTTTGGCCCCTTTTTGACTTTAAATTTTTTTTTAAAAAAATGATTAAGTTTTTTATTCTGTGTCAAAGTGCTGTGTGTGGGTATATATTACTTTCGTAAAGTAACAGGTCTTGAATTTCTTCAAAATTCAATTTTGGTGAAACAGAATTGAGATTTTTGAGTTGAAGAAACCCTCAGTTTGAATGTTGAGTGACATGCATACCTGGATTATGTACAAGTCATCAAAATGTTCACTTTTCAATCACACTAACTTGTCAAAACTGTGCCTGTTGGAGGTTAAGTACTAACATTTATAGAAATGAAATGGTGACCTTCCAGGAGTACTGGTCCAGCCCAAACTGTCAAGAGAGATAAATAGTTGTAAAAATTTGTCTCCAAAGAAATAAGTTGAAAAAGTAAATGCTATTTTTTTTTAATGTCTGTGTAAAATATAGTCATTTATTGATGCATTGGTTTTATGTTTGAATGTTTAATTAAGGTCAAATGTTTATACAATGATTTGATTTTTTTTCCATGTTATATGAGGCTGAAATTATCTTTTTTTTTTCTTCAGGATTTATACAATCTTTCTCCAAACATTTTTTTTTCAGAAAGAAAATAAGATCTTAAAATGTTAAAAATGCATTGATATGGAAAAAAAAACAAGCAAGATGATTTTCATTTTTAGTTTGCTTTGTGAAATTGTGTTCTGAATTGAAAAGAAATGCATAATACATTTAATGTAGTTGCATGTTATTTGATAATAAGAATAATACATAAAAAGTAATTCTTCTCTCTTTGGGGTATTTATCTTCAGTATTATAACTCCCTCTTGTCAAATTAAGGATTTTGCTTTTTTTTTCAGTTCATTTTTAAAAAAGAATAATAATAAAAGAAATTGATAATTTTGATTGCATTTCTTTTCATTTGAAGATATTTTTGATAACCAAGTTACGTATTTCTTTGCCATTGATGTTGTCTTTTATTTCATCATGTCTAAATATTTTTGCACCCCTTGGTGTATTGCTTTGTTTATATTTTACCTTTCCCCAGGTTCCCGTACTTGTATACAGGAATGGTCCCAAACATAACCCTGATATATTTAGTTTTATTTTTTATCATTTATTGACACCTAGGCCTTTCCAATTTACCAAGGTATCATTAGTTTCATCCAAATTTAGGTTACCATTTATGCCATAATTTAAACCAAGTTACATTCCATAATTTGACACCTAGGTATACCAGTTTATGCCATAATTTGACACCAAGGTATACCAGTTTCATACCATAATTTGACAACAAGTTATACAAGTTTCATACCTTAATTTGACACCTAGGTGTACCAGTTACATACCATAATTTGACACCAAGTATACTAGTTTCAGGCTATAATTTGACACCTAGGTATACTAGTTTCGGCTAAATTTGACACCAAGTATACCAGTTTCATGCTAAATTTGACACCAAGGTATACCAGTTTCATGCTAAATTTGACACCAAGGTATACCAGTTTCATGCTAAATTTGACACCAAGGTATACCAGTTTCATGCTAAATTTGACACCAAGGTATACCAGTTTCATG
The DNA here is from genome assembly GCA_021229015.1 of Solen grandis. Taxonomy (NCBI): domain Eukaryota; kingdom Metazoa; phylum Mollusca; class Bivalvia; order Adapedonta; family Solenidae; genus Solen; species Solen grandis. The sequence continues at coordinate 16,190,949 of CM037787.1, read as the reverse complement.
CTAAATTTGACACCAATGTATACCAGTTTCATGCTAAATTTGACACCAATGTATACCAGTTTCGTGCTAAATTTGACACCAAAATATACCAGTTTCATGCTAAATTTGACACCAATGTATACCAGTTTCATGCTAAATTTGACACCAATGTATACCAGTTTCATGCCATAATTTGACACAAAATCCCAGAATGACTGAAAGACTACAAGTCAAATATTCAACACAAATTAACAAGCATGATTAGTATTTTTGTTTTTAAATAGATGTTAATAACAATGATACAAGTCATAAAGGTTTAATTAAAATGTTCTTATAAGATATTGTTGGGCTGTCTCTCATGTCTAAAAATATACTAAAAAATAATGTAAAATCAAATAAAAAGAAACTATTTGATAGAAAAGTTTCTCAGTTTTAGCTTTTTCTCATTGTTATATCCTGTAGTATCCAGTTCTCGACAGCATAAGAAGTTATTGCAAGAAAATGAACAAAACAATCCCTCACTTTTATATTAAATATATCATCAAATGCATCAATATCTTCCCTTCAAATGTAATAAATTTTCAATGGTAATTTAAAACAAATTTAAAGAATAACTGTTAAAATCCAACAACGGTAAAAAAAAATATTCCAAAATGGCATCTGAGTTCTCGACAATGAACTGAAAATGAGTCTGCCATGAGTATGGTGCACATATTGAGACAAAATCTATAAACAACAGTTGCATTGGAGTTGTGTGTTCTTAATCACAGAACAGATTGGTTTGTAAAATATAAGATCATCCAAATGAGAAAAAGAAACACTATCATACTGAGTTTTGTAAGTGGGGGTACAATAGCAATTTTCTTAACTTTGGGTCCTTTCAACCAGAGAGTCCCTACAATTTTGGAGGTATATGGCCAGTTTTGGGAGTAAAACCCCTATACAAAGGTTAAATGAGAGTGCTGTATTACAATTATAAAATATAAAGTTTACTATCGTATTAATAACAGTTACGGCTCTAAATGACGTCTGTACATAGTATTGCTGAGAAGTTTATTCATAATCAAACCTACACTATTTTAAGAACAGATGTTGGTTTACATAAATCAGTGATTGTATGCTTGCTGAGTATTATGGGTAGATTTAATAAGTGGTTTAAAAAATCATAATAAGAAGCATTAGTGAAAATGGTAGAAAATCTGTACTTCTTTATTAAATGAATATTTTTACCTGTTTCCCAAACATTTTCAATAAAAGAAGATTTAGAAACAAGGATCAATCAATTTTTGTGTCGCCTGCATAGCATGGCAGACACATAGGGATCACTTTGTCCGTCGGCGTCGTCGTCGGCGTCGTCGGCGTCACACTTTCTTGTCCGGAGCATAACTCGAAAAGTATTTGAGGTATCACCTTGAAACTTAAAACATGGATAGATCACATTGAGGTGGAGTGCAGTGCACAAGAATGATAACTCTGACTTTCGTATTTTCTGAGTTATTACCCTTTGTTGATTCTGAGATTTTATTTTTGTCCGGACCATAACTCAAAAAGTATTTGAGGTATCACCTTGAAACTTAAAACATGGATAGATCACATTGAGGTGGAGTGCAGTGCACAAGAATGATAACTCTGACTTTCGTATTTTCTGAGTTATTCCCTTTGTTGATTCTGAGATTTTATTTTTGTCCGGCATAACTCAAAAAGTATTTGAGGTCTGACTTAAAACATGGATAGATCCATTGAGGTGGAGTGCAGTGCACAAGAATGATAACTCTGACTTTCATATTTTCTGAGTTATTGCCCTTTGTTGATTTTCAGTCTTAATTTTTGTCCAGGGCATAACTCAAAAAGTATTTGAGGTGCTACTTTGAAACCTCACAGGTGGAAAGATCTCATGGAGTGCATTGTGCAAGAATGATAACTGTTGTATTTTTGGAGTAATTTCCCTTTGTTTATTTTTTTGGATTTAATTCTTGTGTGGTGCATAACTTGTAAAGTGTTGCCTTAAACATTTATAGTAGATAGATCTCATTGGTCTGAGTGCAGTACACAAGAATGATAACTCAATAATGATAATGATGACTACAAACTTGCAACATATATATAATTAACGTCATAAGTGCTTAATGACGTCATAATTTTTCTTACAGTTAATGTTTTGAATTCATAGTCATTCTGACACTCCTCTGATGAAGACTGTATAGACGAAAGTGCTCGGGAAAATTATTACATATTGCACTGTTTGAATATTTTATTCCCCCCCCCCAAAAAAAAAAATAATATATATATATATATATATGTGTGTGTGTGTGTTATTTTGTACCTCACAAAATAGATTATGCTTTATCAATAATTTGTCAAAAGATCGATTTTCTAGTCAATTCTTTCATCAAACATGCTTAAATGCAGGCGACACAAGTGTTCCGAGGAACACCCACATCTAGTGTTTATTGTTGATGATTTCTCCGTAAAATTACATCAACTTGACGTCAAATATTGCACTAGCCCGAGAATACCAATATGGCGGGAACTCAATACTTGAGGATATTTAAGATATTGATAAGAAATTAATCTATTCAGATTTTTGTATTGATTATCTGTGATACATATAAATGTAGAAAACAGGAATTTAGCCTAATTTGTAAGCAATAACAAAAAAATGTATTCTGAAGAATTTTGTAATTCATTTGGTTGTAAAATCAATTTTAAGTATGAATTTCTATTTGCATGCAACTTGCACTGTCTCTTAATATTGTACCTGTATTCTTGTATACTAATGAAACATTATTTTAGCATTATAATTTAAAGATAAAGAGACTTTAAAGTCTGTTTTGTCAAGAGAGATACATTTGTGTAAATTTTGTCTGAAAAGTAATATACAGATATAAATGTTCATTTTCTCCACTGTGAAACATGTTATGTGAACTTTGTAAAAAACTGGAAAAAAAAACAATTTAATTTTTTTATATATTTTTTTAATGAATTAAAAACTAATTAATATATATAACATGTAAGCATGGTATGTTTTAATTAATCTCTTACCACAAACCATGCCATATTCAGGTAATATAATGCACACAATGTATAAAATTCCTAAGTTTCAGGCGTAAAAAAATAGATATCATTGTTTGAAGTGCACCCCCTCTGTAGAACTCAAAGAATGAGAATTATTGCATCTAAGATGGTGTTGTTTATGGTGTTTATCTGAACATTTCCTGCTGATCATATTTCATACAGTATGGTTATATCTGCAGCATCAGTACCACACCAAAATTGATGAGTTCCTGGAGAGGGTCCAGGTACAGATGGTCAAGAGTATCATTGAGAAGGTAAGGTCCCAAATTAATTAAGAAAATGTTTCAGTAGCACCATTACATTGCAGCACACATGTAACTACACTCAAGGAATTAAAAAATGACTCATTTTGGAGAAAGGTCAAATATTTAAATCCTGTGGAAAAAAAAACCTCAGCAAAATGATGTGTAATATGGAAGCAACAATATCTTTCCATTTTGAATGAAAAAGGATAAAAAGGAGTCACAATATTTACTTGAATGAAAACTAGACACTCAGTTGACAGATTATGTAGCAATTTTATGTGATTGCTGACTTAAACACAGATTTTTTATGTCTGGGTTACGACTTACCATCTCCCAAACTCCTTAACATTTTACCCAGTATCATTTAATTGGAATTATTGTAATAATATTAACAAAAAATGATAAACAAATGAAATAAATAATAAAACAATGTATAAATTCATTATAATTTTTTTGTCAAAAAGTTTGTGAAAAGGTTTTTTTTTTTCTGTGGGTTCTAAAGGAGGTGGGGTTTGAGAGGTAGTCATGTAACAACAATGTGGCTACTAGACAAGATTCACTCAGTCATGTATTGTTATGTATGTCTGGATCATGCTACTTTCAGAGTGATGATTTAGGTATAATCAAAGATAACAGCTATGGTAATTGTTGAGTTAATTCTCTTTGTAATCTTTTTGTGTCACCTGCTGTAATCAATGGTGACACGTAGGGATCACTTTTCTGTCGTCTGTCTGTCCATCCATCTGTCTGTCCACCACACTTTTTCCGTCATGCTTCAGCAGGTGACACATGTGTGTCAAAGAACACTCTTGTATGTTTAATCATTGCTACTGACAAAGCTATGTCTTTTTCCAGTTGATGTTGCTGAACATGCCCACGGCATGAAACTTAGACTATAAATTGCCTTTATTTCACTTTTTATTTCCAGTTGATGTCTGTACTAGAATCAGTGCTGAGTAAGTTGTCACGTTATGACGAAGGAACATTTTTCTCTTCTATTCTGTCGTTAACAGTAAGTATAGGTCCCAGAGAAAGTGGCATTTTTAACATAGAATCTTTTCATTTTGCTAGGTAGCTAAAATAAATGACATTATAAGACGGTAGAAGAATAACTGTGATAAAATATTAAATTTTATATTATTATGTTACATCATTCAGGAAACAAGTTCTTACTTATAATAATCTTCAGATGGTTCTAGAGTAGGACTAGTACTTTGTGCTTGTTTTGACCATGATACAGCTTTGTCCCCAATGACATTCCAACACACAGCTTTGCATACAGTACCACTTTGTCAGGTATGAATGAAAACAACCTTTGATATCGTTGCAGCCATCATATAAATGTGGAACACTTAAATAAAAAAATGGAGACTCGTGTATCTAGGTGAATAATTGTATATTTCATTGTTTTATTAAACTGGTAATGAAGCCATGTATTGCTCTGGATATTGGGTTGAGTATACAGATCTTTAAGTGAATTATATCATAGAAAAATGTGAATTTTTTTTATGATCTTTGTGTTTAATTGACATTCTTTGATACAGAAACCAGTCAATGAGTTAGGGAAGTCATACGTAGATTTCATGCGAGGAAACCTGGATATTCTGAGGCAGAAGATTCTTGATGAACTGTTTGTCCTGTCAATTTTTGAGGTAAAGTCACCATATTTGTTTTTCACTATTGTTTTTTTCCCAGCTGTTTTTTTTTTTTTTCAATTCCATGAAAAACTCTTGACCAGAAGATAAAAACTTTAAAATGCCTTTTCTAAAAATGTATAGACCTACAGGTTTGATATTTGGTACATAGCATCAGCTCATGTTGCCTCAACATCAGTGCAAAATTTTTGCCCCTGTGGTCACAATGGGCCACGCCCAAGGACCACACCCAGATTTTTGTATAGAACTATATAGGGAATTCTTGAAAAAACTTCTCTTCCAAAACTAGTCCATGGATTTTCACCATATTTAACTAAAATGATTCTTATGTTAGCCTTTGGCTAATTCCTAATTTTTCTTGAATTTCATGAAGAACTTTGGTTGCCATGTCAACCAGAAAGCATAACTTCAAAATGTGTTTTCTCAGAAACATACAGACCTACATATTTGATATTTGGTACATAGCATCAGCTTCTGGTGCCTCAACACTATCAACAAATATATGCATCAGGGTTTACATGAGGACACTCCCGGTACCACACCCAGATCTTGTATGGAACTTTATAAGGAAAACAAAAAAAAATCTTTACTTCTGAAATCATTAGTTGGATCATGAAGAACTTTTATTGCCATGGCAACCAGAATGCATAACTATAAAATGCCTTCTCTTAGAAACATACAGACCTACAGCTTTGATATTTGGTATATTAAGTATCCTCTCATGGTTCCAGCCTTTCTACAACAAACCAAATTCAGGTGAGCGAATTAGGGCCATTTTGGCCCTCTTGTTAGATTGTCTGTTTTTAAAAGGAAAAATGGTTGAGTTATTGTTATCACTCTGGTGTCGTTGTTGTTGGCATCATCTTGAAAAACTTAAAACTTGGCCATAACGACTAAACTATTTAACCCTTTTTCATCAATATTCATATACTTAAATACTATCACAAGGGCTACATTCTCTTCATGGTCCATTTTCACATAATTTATCTCACTTTTTTGTAAAAACAACAACAACAAACAAGCATACAGAAAATGCATTGGTATCTGCATGGAGTGCTCCTGTAATAACCAGTATTTGGCTATATTCCTAGTGCCAGAAAAAAAATACATTTCTCCCAATTTGAATGTAAACATTCTTTATAAATTTTCAGAATAAAAAAAAATGAATTTGGCCAAAAAGTGGCAAATATAAAGACTTTGCACACAGGCAGCTTTAAAATGTGATAGTTGATAATCTGATCCATATATCCTTTACATTAATTTCCTAACTTTGCTGTGATTTCTTGACTTTTTTCCCCCAAATTATGGCTTATTTTGCAAAAATTTCCAATTTGAATTTTATTAGTCACCTTCCCAAAACAGTGGGGAAAAAAATCCCAACATATTGTACACATTGTATTAAAAATAGCAGTAAGTCATGTGATATGTTTTAACACCTGAATATTGCTGTTGATGTAAATGATAGATAAAATTGTCATTGATAAAATCATCATATCAATAGCAATAACAGATACTGGGTGTGGTATCATGCAACATGTATACAGCAAAATGGCAGCAATATATCTGTCTCAAGTAGACATAGTCTCTAAGTGACTGAAATACTGTTGGTGGGACGTTAAACCTAACTACCAAACAGATTTGATGTGAAAAAACATAACTCTACATTACAAAACCACACCATTGAAATAAAAATGATATATTGACAATGGAACTAATCAAAGAGTGCACTACTTTGCATTATTGTGTATGAAATTTCCTGTCAGAAAGCCAAAAATCCAAAGGAGCAGTAAAACTGCAGAATTGGTTATTCTGTATTCATTGTGTCACAGAATACTGTGGATGTCACTTAACCCTTTATCTCATGCATATTCATTTGCAAATTTATGACTTGATGAATGTCCATATACTAATTGCTACTCTGTTAGGCTCTGTTTGCTGAGGTAAAAGGTACATTAGTTTAAACTTATTCATTTTACATTGATTAGGAAATTAGTTCTTACAATTCTAATCCCTCTTGAGGTATCCTGGGTTGGACCAGTACTTTGCATCTGGGAAGGTCATGAAAAATCTTTGCTCCCAACAGGGTTTTGAATCCATAACCTTCAGGTACTGGTCTTAATTTCCACCGAACATCCACACTTCTTACTGTATCTATTCTCTGACATCATGGCATACCATTGTACTTGAATCACACTTTCTCTTCATCGTGTGTAGTAATAACAGAGCACATTGTTACTGATGTCCGATGTACTGACCAATGTTGAGGGTTTGTTATGAGGATTTAACAGGTATGGACTGTACTGTAGATGTGTGGATGTGTTGCAGCAATGGTACTCCGACCAGATGAAGATGATCTGTGACTGGCTCACTGACCGACTGGACCTCTCCCTCCATCCGTACCAGCTCACCTGTATCATGGCCATCACACGGGTAGGTGGTGCGCGTTGTCATGGTTGCGAAAGGTGCTATAACAGAGTTGTGTTCCAAAAATGGAATTGGGGTATAGCAGGAGAGGGGAAAAGAAAGAAAGATAAAAAAAAGAGGGATTGTATGTTTAATCATTGAAATCTTTAGTCAGTCTGTATATTTTATAAACTTTGAAATGTATCTAATTGACATTGTAAATATTTTTAAATTGTCAAACATGTTGTATGATTTCTTAAATTTGCAACTTTGGCTAACACTTTTGAAACTTGTAGCCATGAACGTGAAGTGTTAGAGAGTATATTATTATCATGATTCTGTGAAAGGCCAGATTTAAATTTTAAAATTTTTGAATTGAAGGGAAAACAAGAATATGATCAAACATGGATCTTAATTTGTTTATTTCCAGAAATGTTACTCAGACTTTGAGCTACAGGGAGTTTTGGAGAACACCCTGAACAGCAAAACCTACCAGACAATATGCAGTAGATTACAGGTGAGGGTCATACTCTTCCATCTGTGAAAATGCATTGATAACTTACTGGACATGCTAATCAAGTTGAAATTGTTCCATCTCCTTCTATTTCTATTGGCACTTAGAATAGTTTCATGGTCAACCCTTCAAATTCAGGACCAGATTATCCTGTGATATGTATAGTTTCATGGTCGACCCTCTAATTCAGAAACGGATTATCCTGTGATATGTATAGTTTCATGGTCGACCCTCTAATGCAGAAACGGATTACCCTGTGATATGTATAGTTTCATGGTCGACCCTCTAATGCAGAAACGGATTACCTGTGATATGTATAGTTTCATGGTCGACCCTCTAATGCAGAAATGGATTATCCTGTGATATGTATAGTTTCATGGTCGACCCTCTAATTCAGAAACGGATTATCCTGTGATATGTATAGTTTCATGGTCGACCCTCAAATTCAGAACCGGATTATCCTGTGATATGTATTAGTTTTATTTTTCACATTCACTTTCTTCAATGCATTAGTATGATACCTTATCCACAAGAGACTAATAATACCATACGGAATTGTTTTGCCATTGGCATTCTAATGAAAACAATATCATACAAAATATGTATAACAAAAAAAAGTTATAGATTTTCTGTACCAAACCCCACCCCCCAAAAAAACCCAACAGAATCATAATAAAATAGTTTAATTTCTAATGTAGTGAACATCCTATAATAATACATGTAGTCTGTATGTGTACTACAGTGACCTTTTCTTGTTTCTTCATTGGAAGGTCACTTAAGACAGTCTTTAACCAGGTTTTCAGTGAAAATCCTGGTTATTAGAATAAGGTACGTTGTTGGGTGGGTGGGCATAAAACATTTTGTTTCCGTCAATAACTCTTGATAGAATAGAGATACAGTTTTTATGTTTAGTAGGTAGATACCTTATGATAACAGGAAGATTGGAGTTGATTTTCAGGATGATAAGGTCAAGGTCGCTGGTGCTAAAAATATATTTTTTGTTTCCATCAAATAACTTTCATTAGGAGTGAGATATGATGTTCTGCTTAGTACATAGATATCTTATAGGAATAGAAGAAAATTTGGATTGATATTCAGGTCAATAGTGTCAAGGTCACTGATATTAAAAATAGTTTTGCCTGCCTGGGGCAACACTTAAAACCCTCAGGTTACGCATCATTTGACGTGTTTCATGTTACCATATTTGTTTGTGTTTAAACATGTTTTATAGATTGAGTATACTTTTTTGAGTTCAAGAACTTAAATAATACAATGTGTGAGGTGGTCTATACAGGCAGTGGTGCTCAGATGAGCGATAGGGTATGTTAGTCCTCTTGTTCATAAACTGATGCTTATAGTTTTTGTTTGACAGAATTTTAAGAGCATACAAAATGAATGTGATTGATAACTAAGGTAAAGTACACAATGCAGGTAGTGGAAAGTTTTTTTTTTTTCCAGTGCTGGGGTTTGCCAATACTTTGCTTGTTAAAAGGTGTTTTCTTTATTTTGTTTTAAGGAAAAGAAAGAATTAAGAAAAAAAATCACACCATTGTTTTGATGAGAGTTATCACTTGGTTCCATAAAACATTTTGTACTACTGGTAAAAAAAACTTTTTGTTCAGAAAAAAGGAGAAGGAAAAGAAACAATTACTTTTTTTGCTTTAATCAGTTTTATTCAGGATTGATAAATACTGAATTCATGTCAAATTTTTAGTTAATTGGTAGATAGAATGCAATTTGCACCTACTAAAGTTTGTCAATGTTGCCAGTTTTTTTCGGTCAGGGATGGTCAAGATTCTTGTCAAGGTCAGTCTGACTGGCATGTTATAGGAATACTTGATTTACAGCATAGAGCTTGTTATTTGAATTTCCATTTTTATGTTAGCATTAAGAATACCTGCAACAGTACAATTCCTTTTTTATTCTTTAATATTTTCTGCATGATAAACAGGATATTTAAATATATTAAAATGGTAAACCATCATTTTCTTTTTTGTTTGGAAAAGGCTTTACATGTAATATATATATGGATTTTATGCTACTGGTAATGGGACATTTTTTATTTGAATATTAATAAGGTTTAGAGAGATATAATGTGACTTTTTTTGTGAACTGAAAAGAAAAGTTGTGTCGTGAAATATCAAGTTTAAAGTGCTTATATTGTCTATCCCTTTACCTCGTATGGACTCATTTGATGTATTGGCAAACAGAGCAGACCCAGATCAGATCAGACAGTTGGATCAGGGTATTCTCTGTTTGCTAATACAGTATTTTATCTCAGATTCTACAGTCTGCACGGCAAATAAAAATCTGTTGTTTTAAAAAAAAAAACCATTTTAATTTAAGAGAAAACACTAATGTTTTATTTGTTTTTTTTTTAAAAAAAAAAGATTTTGTTTATTTTGTAAACAAATACTCAGTAAGTTTTCATCAACAGATCCATAACATGTATTGCAAGGATTTATCAATGATCTGATTACTCAGCAAACCACTTACTGACAGTGACTCAGTAGCAAATATAATTTTGTTTGTGATATAACTGTTTGTGACTTGTTGATAAGCCATCAATGGGAAGGTTGGGGTTTTAATGCTCACTGCTAAAATCTAGAAAGGTGCATTTGTAATGATTTCAATAAAATTGCCTTATAAATTATATTTTGCTGACTGGTTCACAAGATATGTTCTTCTTGTCCATTTCCAGGTAGAAGAAGCAACACAGTCAGTCACGCAGTCAGAGAGCAGCAGTCGAACGCGATTTCTTCCCGGCGTTGGTAGCAATGCCAGTGGAAGTGGCGATGAGTCAGATTAAATAGTGTAGACAACTAGAAGCTATTTATAGAATCTCCCATCAGTCCTTTTTCAGCTCACCCCGCCCCCTTACAGTCATTGGACAGTTTCATAATAGTGTTATATACTAGGGAATAATGCTGAAAAATTATACTGTGTCTATGTATATTATGTAATACGATGTGTATGTCTGAATGGAATTTGTATACCATTCCAATATTGTATATGTATAGGAATCTCACGAAGGACAAATGGTAACCACAGTAACTGTACAGAACATATACAGTCTCAGAAAATGAGAAATCAATGAGGTCATCAACATTTGGGTGATTGAGGCTCGTCTAGAATGAATCTTGTGTAAAACACTTTGTGATTTATGTGTTGTCAAGGAGATCTTGAGTGTTATAAATGTAATTAATTTTCCTTTTTCATTTCTTACAATATTACGGCTATGGCAAGGGCTCTAATGCCCCTTTTTGTCTTCAAAATCTTGGTGTATCGACCCTGTAGATGATTTCAACCTTAGAGAGTTGGAAGTAGTGTTCTGCTCACCAGTCACTTGGTGGTTACTTCCCATTAGATATAGCCATAGTATCCCAGTGCTTCACTACCGTTCACAGTATGCTTGTGTTACCATGACAACAAGGTCATCTAGATTAGACTAAATAGACCCTGGACCACCAGAATGTCTTCTGATGAAGATTTTTTTTTTTTTTTTTTTTTTTTTTTTTAAGAAAATTTCTAGTTAGATGAAAATCCTCTATATACAGATTCAGTGTTCTTGTAAGGAAAGAATTTTACACTAGCTCAAGTTCTGAGTGCTACTATGCTTTTAATAAGTGCTGAAATTAGTGCAATACGGTTTATTTGCTTCATACTGCATTTAGGATTACAGTTTTGTTCTTATTGCTATACATTGTACTTGGATACATAAAAAATGATGTATACAGTATTTCATCTGTAATTATGAATTTAGAGTTTATCACCAAAGGGTAATTTTTAGTTCATGAATAATTGAAAGAGGTGATAATTACATGAATATTTTTAGTTTACTACAGATTTTCAGTGATAAATACAAAATTTAACATAAATTTAAAGTATATTGTTAATTAGCAACCATAATATAACTAACTTAACTGCTTTTTTGTTTATCTAAGTATTTCTTAAAAATTTGGGGAATTTTTTTCAAGACTGATTTCAAAATAGTTCTGTGTAACATGGAGTCATTGTTATTTTTATACAGCAAATGAGAATTTATTATCAAAGGCCTAAATACTTCAATAAATTGATCTCTTTTGGGATGATAAAAGCATGCTTCAGGCCAGTGTCTGTTGCAGACTGAAGAATTTTCTTTCGGTATAGAAATTCCATGGTAGGGAAGCCTAAAAGTTTCTGATAAATACACGACAGCTTCAAGGATCCCAAACTTTGATTTTTTTGTATTTTCCGACAAATTTTAAAAGTGGAGAGTCATTGTGCTGAATGTTAACAGAGCTGAACTTAAATTTTCTGGATTTGTTTTTACTACAATATATTTTTCATTTTGTAAATTCATGTATACAAAAAAAGAATATTTGATCAAAATGAGGATGTCATTTAGCCAGCTTTTATATGAATTTTCGAGTTCTTTCAATATTGACATATGCAACTTTCAAGCTTTTGAAAACACAATTGGACAGATAAGTCATGCAGATAAGTCATAGTGTTTCTATTATATACTTCTTGTTATTGTGTTTTTTCCCCTAAAGAGAGGTTATTAAAATGTATTTTAACTTAAACCTGTAATCCTTTCAAACTCTTGTTGGACAGCAATTTGTTGAATTATCTCGTAGTGTCAGTAGTAGTAGCTGCTACAACAGCTGATGTTGTTGCTGTATGCTTAGGAATATTTACAGCTGAGTCGGCTAAAATGTGCCCTTTTCCACAGAATTACTTGTTAATGTAGAGAGCATTTCACTGTATATACCATCTAGTCACGTGTTTTTTAATGAGTTGCATTGTGGGTAGAGAGGCTAACATGGAAACAAGTGTCAATATAATGCTCAGCTGTAAAACTAGGAAATTGCAGCAAATTATATAAGATTCAGATAAAAAAAATGGAGCTCTGAAGAACATCTTGATTTTAAAAGTTGCATGAAAATAATTAAATTGTATTTTTAGACAATAATTTTGGGGATCTTTCCATGGATATTTGCATAATGCTATTGTTCCAGATTGATATGAAGTTTCTATAGCTGCGTAACAGTTATATTCATACATGCCACATTTGGGTATGGCCATGCTCCCTGTTTTCGATCTTTGTGAAGTACTGATACATGCATTTGATGATTTTATCGTTGATTTTTTTTCATCAGACAAGTCGAGGGATTATCTACATGTTTGTGACAGGAATTGAGCACATTTGTTTTGGGTGTTAACGTCTTTATCAATGAGACGATTCAATTTAGTGTAAATAATCAGGATATATATATATATATACTATGTATCGGCATGCAGAGATGAAGTGCAGTCATTCTTTGAAAAAAAGTTTATCAATTATGCTAGTTTTCTAGTCGACAGTTTTGCCTCTCATTTATTTTGTTTCATTGAAGAGGATTGTTAACCAGGGGGCAATTTCATGAAAGGTCTGCGGTCCAATATTTGTTTAACCCTTTCCCTCATATATACTCCTTTTGACGCCCTCAATAGGTATCACATAAAGCCTGATCTGCAGAAAACCACAGTAAATCCTTACCAAATTTAATTACAAAATCCTCATTTCCAGACCACTGAGGAGCAGCGAACAGCATAAAACCTGATCAGCCTGCGAGTTACTCGCAGGCTGATCTGGTTTTATGCTGTTCGCATAGGTCTTTTCATGGTGTCCTCTATGAGGGAAAGGGTTAAAACTTTGACCATCTGAGAGCTGAAATAAGAATGACTGATGTGACCAGTCTAAGTCTGTGCTATGCTGCAAGTTACTGGCAGTCATGTTAGGTTTAACCTTTTCCCTCATGAATATTCATGTACAAATTTATGACTGTATGAATATTAATTGACAGAACTTAGAATGGTATATGAAACAACGGATGTTTCTTATCTGTGCAGACTGTGCCGAATCCAAGTTACAGTTATGTATGAACAAAGTCTGCTCTGATTGCCAATACTTCAAATTAAAGTCCATATAAGGTAATGGGTTAAAACTCTTCATTATTCATCAATATTTTAGATGAAAGGGATCAATATAACATGGTGAGAAAGTGCATCAATATGAAACCATTCGTAAAGATTTAAATCGTAGTAGTAGTTGAAGTGAGATTTAGCGTTATTGCAAAAATTAGCATAATTTTACTGCATTAAGGAAGCAATGCTGAAGGTCTTGAAGTGAGATTTTCTGAAGTACTTTTACTACAGTCAAGCATGCGTAAGGAGATTTGTAAGGGGAGATCAATCAACAGTGGTCACACATCAAACGATGCTCGATTTCCAGTGGAATTATTTTGTCTATTGTTCATATGTTGGTATTTCAGAGGTCATTAATTAGGACATTAGGCAAATATTGGTCCTTAGACTGAGATGATATTGTCCCATGTTTTAATCATGTGATAACATTCCGAAGTTCACAATGCAATGAAAGAATAGAGAAATCCACATTGTTATATGTTTGTGTTGTCAAAGTAAAATAATATAAGATCTATATTCTGTTACATAATTGATGAATTGATATTTTTGTTCATTTATTGATATTTAAGCTCATCAGGGTCTGTTAATTATGGTTTCCTTCAAATAGTTGACATTTTCGTTGATTTACATCCCAGAACATACTGTCAGGATTGTTTATGCCACTTAATCTCACCATGGTGTTTTCCTACACCCTTGTTCATTTGCATCTCTAATAATGAAAGGATACCTCTCTTAATTTTATACTGTTCTCCCGGTTGCATTGAATTTCTTCTTCATCTAGGTCTGTTTACGTGTATTCTTGAATTCATCTCGTTCTTTTGTATGGGATTTTTATTTATTGACATATTTTATTATTTATTGATATTTCCATTTAATTTTTAAGCTTACCTCATGTTTTTGTGTTCTGGACAAGCTGATGTAATACAAAGCATGACTGACATCTCCTTTCTCATCATGTCTATAAGTTCAGTTTTAACCTGGACATGTTCACATGATTCTAAGTTGATCCAGGACTCTGTTTTCTGATCATCAGTCATGTATCTTTAAATTTAAAACAACTATTATGCTGAGAAAGAAAAGACTAAAAATATATAAAAGATTAAAGAATTTGACACTTATATTAGCTGGAAGGGTACACAAGTCCCTAGCTGTTTGTACAATTTGTGGTTCAGGTTAAAGAGCAAAGTCGGTATCTGCAATCCCAAGTCCTTCCTTCCTTCTTGTGTCATTTTTACAAGAAATAGTCTCCTGATCACCATTCCTTATGTTAGTAATTAAGTTTTTGTTCATACATCTTTCAGATTCATTTGAGAGACAGTTCAATTGTATTCTAAGTATAGGATAGAGTTTATTAAGACATTTCTAAAGACAATAGAGGGCTTTTGTGAATGTAGCCAGAGCATACTTTTTTGTCTGCAGAAATGTATTAATAGATTTCATTCAACTTAGATTTCACCCTAAAACTGTGGCAAACACTTGATTTTGTCAAATAGATTGATCCATTTTGTACTTGGTAAAATAGAAAATAGAACGTTTCTAATGGAAATGAATCGCTGATAAATTTGAATTTTCAGAGCTTCTGATTGGCTGGGATTTAAATTCGGCAAAAGTCTTATTTCCCTGCCGCTCTAGTCCATTCTGACAAATTCCTGCCTGTAAGGAACGATCTTCTATCCTCCTTACCTCCAAGGGCAGGCAAAATATTGATCATTGCATTAGACTGTATTAAATAATGCTGCTTTATCCATGTTTCACATATAAGGCTCATGACAGAGTAGCTACCAGTATCTTTATAAATGTTAATGGGTTATATTTACTGATTCATATTAATTTTCTGTTTTATATTTGGGTTGTGCATGTTTTTTGTTGATTTTATTTCAAATTTTACGACAGTGTTTCTCTCTTTATTAAACTTTTACAACTAAATATTATACATACATATACATATATAAATATATATTGTGTAGAAATCCAATATCTTTCTTGACTTGTACCATTATGGTTGAAACATAGATAATGAAATATTAAAAATGAAACATCCTGAAATGTCTTGTCTTTCTTTATCTTACTGTGTTCATACACAAGTACATACAGAGGTATTTTAAACGTGTATTAGTGAAGCTTCCTTTCAAAGACTTAAAGGGTAGATAATCCAGTTATAATCCATATATGTGCACAAAAGCCACTCAAGAGGAACTTAAAACCTAACACTTAGTTACTTATTTGAAGTAGCCTTTTTTCCCCCGAGGTTGTCTATGAATTTTGTAATTTGAATAAAGTGTATAGCTGTTCACTTTTTGGCTGATATTCAGAGGTGACCACTATTACAGGTTTGACTATATTGAGCAATTTTCCTTGACATTTTGTTTTGCCTTACCATAAATAAATACTGACTTTCCGTGGTTTTGTGGGCCTATATGAAGTACTCTTGCTTCTTTTTGAACTGGAGGAACTCTCGGAAAGAGGGGTCTTGATATCAGAAGAGAAGACGGAGTGAAGTGGGCTGAGAGGCTGCTGTGTGTAACTGTTTGAGAAAATGAGATATATCTATATATTCAATGGCACTTTTATAATTCTGATGATAATTTGTGCTAATAGCGTCATTTTCGATAAAAGTGGTCTCTCTTACGTCTGACCATGTAGCGGGCCGATTTTTAGCTCACCCGAGCAAAGGTGACTTTTTTTTGTGATCACCATGGTCCGCTGTGTGTCGTGCGACGTGCATCGTCAACAATTTGCTTTAAAAGACATCTCTTCTGAAACGGTTGGACAGAATTTGATAAAACTTGGCAGGGATGATCCTTGGGTAAACCTCCACAAAAGTTGCTAAAATAATGTAGAACTCTGGTTGCCATGGCAACGGAAATAAAAAAATATGAAAACATTAAAAATCATCTCCTTCAAAACTCCTGGCCAGATTTCAAAATGTTTTAGTACAGATGTTCCTTGGATAACCCTATACTTAGGTGAGCGATGCAGGGCCTCTATGGCCCTCTTGTTGAATTTTACATGTGAAACTGGAGTAAGTAAAGAAGAAAAAAATGTACATGTATTTGATTAGTACACTTTTCACGTATTTGATCGGTGCACACTTTCCCATTTGTGATCGATACATATTTTGTCTTATTCAATCGGTGCCTGTACAAATTTTGTCTATTCAATCGGTACATGTACATATTTTGTCTATTCAATCGGTACATGTACACATTTTGTCTATTCAATCGGTGCCTGTACACATTTTGTCTGTTTGATCGGCGCACTTTTTGCGCATTTGATCGATGCACTTTTGTGTAAATTACGAATTGCATTCACTGCATTCATGTATATAGTGCATCCAATATTCTCAAAACAGTAAATGTCTAGCCAAATCTCCTACCAAAATAACGATCTTTATATACAAAGATTGCAGGGTTATGTTGAAAGGAAATTCAGATACAAACTTGTATAGAAATTATGAGAAGAAATTAACTTTAGTAGCCTTTCGTACTATATAGGGACTGCTAAACGGTAAAACAACCTGGAATGTAAGCAGAAATTTACTGTGAGATGAATACAGAGTTCCCTCGTGATGTCATAGGCAGTGATCAGACATTTTGTATGGTTTAAGTTTATGCAGGCCGATATCTGAGAAGTTTGATGTTTTTAAATCACCACTGTATTGTTACTTTTCAGTCTTCAGTCTTTATTTTATTGAGCAGCTTTTATAAATCATTCTAAATATGAAAATACTTGTAATATTTTGATAAATTTAAAGGTTAAAATTTTATAAGAAAAAAGGTTAAACTAGGTATTTTGGTTAAGGATGAGCCGAGACTTTTTTCTTTGATATACGTTTATTTTTGTGTGCATATATCCATATTCAAAACATTCCCGCATAAAGAGAGTTTTTTAATGGTTTAAACATTTTGATTTTTGGAGCAGAAAGAAAGAAATTAAAATTTCTATGTAATTCGTATACAAATCCCATTGATTTACTCTTCAAAATAACCGCTAATAGTAGGGATATTCACTGATGTTGAAATTACCAATACTATTATTTAAATGTATTTTAAGAACTTAAAAAGAATAATTACTATATATTACTCTCGGACAAGTTTTGTAATTCTTACGGGGAATGATACAATCAAAGATATCTCAATTTATTACAATATATTGCAATGAACTAATAAGTAGACTATAAATATATTCATAGTGTGTGTATGACAGATAGAGAGAGCTATATATTAACACCGAATTAATGTAAGTTTCCATGTTACAATATTTTTTTTTTTTGCAAACTGAAATGATATTTATTATTACCATTTGTCATGCGGTATGGAAACTGTACACTGTACAGTATATCTCCAAGCCAAAGATAAACGTTTTAGTATAAACACATGTTATTTCAAATATTTTATTTCATTTATCCTGTTGAAATGGTATGAGTACGGTGGCATAAAATGGACATGGAAGCTATTTTTACATCGCGTGCGTGATATATACATTCATTCCCTGTCCATTTTATTTTTTATTTATTTTTCATTCTCTCCTCATTTGCATTTATCATGATCATTGTAATCACGTGATAACCGCAAATATCGTAAACATGTACGATATGTAAGTAAGACCGCAAACCTGGTATCATGCGTACAAATCACGTTTATACTGAGCACACTTTTTCGTTCAAATATGAGATATCGAATGAAAAGTAGCTCGGATTTAATCATTTGGCTAATGGCATGGCTCAAGATTTTCTTTTCTTTAGAAAAAGCCTTGCATAAGTAAAGGAATTGAGCATTATGTACAAATCTACATGGGTTGTATCATCATTGCACATGCTTCCATCCTATGCCAATATTTTAAGAATTTGGAGAAACAAATGACAAACGGGACAATATGCAGTAAATGCACGTGGACGTGACATGCATTGACTTCCTGACAAGAAATGGACAAGAGAGGAAGGCCGAAAACTCTCCGAGACACATCAAGATATGCTTTTCTATGAAATACTGGATAGTTCGAGACGTTTCTCACACTTAAAACAATTTCTCATAGTTTTAATATTTGACATCACAAAATAAGCATGAGGAATTTGAATATTCCCGATTTCCTTTTTTGAAGTGACAGACGATACTCTAGAAACACGCGGAAATGGAACTCTGCATGGGTCTTATGTAAACACTGGAGGGCCAGATGTTATAATTGGACTGCAATTAACTTATTGGATGGATACAGTACAATATTCCATATAGTGTACTGAAATAACAAAGGATTACGTCACGAAAATGTTTTAACAGCATTTACGCATTTAGTCTCAGATTTTTGTAAACATTACGCATTTCTTTGACTTTGGATTGCGCAAACGCAAACTTTACGCAGTTCTTTGACTTTTGCTTGGTTGTTTAACGTCCCACCGACAGTATTTCAGTCATCTGGAGACGATGTCTACTTGAGACAGATATAGTCTCGATTTTATCAGTGCGTATCTTTTATCTTCTGTCATTGTTTTATTGTTGGTTTTTGTATGTTCACTCATTCTTAACATTTACAACATGCAATCTGATGCCACTTGTTAAAGCTGTAAACATATTTTGAAAAGAGTCCATTGTGAGTCAGAAGGATTCATAAGCCTTCTTTATAAGCTAATTAACTCTTCTACGGGGTTTTCAGAACGTACGTAGATTAAAAGAGAAGATACGAGTACAAGTGGCGTTTGTGACATTCCTAAGTTTTATTCTAAGAAGTTATAATACCAAAATATTGGCTTGAATCGCAGTATATAACAGAATTCAGTGCGTATGCATGTCTTAATATAATATTTAAAGCACACCCATTTTAACAGTATTGGTATGTCGAAACTGGGGATCGAACCCGTTTTAACCCCTCGGTCAACGTTATGAATAGAAACAGAAATAGTTGTTGTTGTGATGGTATATTTTTACATTAGAAGGATCGTATCTGATGAAAGAGATGGTTAAAATACAATGCGTGGCCGAGCGGTTACAGTCGTGGACAACAAATCTCTCAGCCCCTCACCGCTGTGGGTTCGAATCCCGGTGGGGACTTCGGATTTTTCATGTGAGGAAGCCTTCCAGCTGGCTTGCGGTAGGTCGGTGGTTCTACCCGGGTACCTCTGTGTACTCGGGGTCTTCCTCCACCTGTAATTAGCTGGACGTCGCTATATGGTTGAAACCCCAATACAACAACAACAACAACAACAACTTCCGCTTTGGCGCTATCCCCTACGGGCATGACAACTAGTACCAAAATTAACATGTCACGCTGAGCGGCCCATTGATGGGACTAATTCTGGTGGTAAACAGTCACATAATTACGGGTATGCATCAACAAACTGGTAAATGATATATAATATATAGCTGATATATAGCCTCTCGTTTGAGGCTCGGCATAGGGACAGTGCCTTGACCGGATGGCCCGGTGTCAGTGTGACTGGGTGCTGTATCATGCCATATGTCTATATCGTAATAAGCATATAGATAATGTTCACGAACGACTGACAAAGGTGTTGGAAGGTGGTCCCTTAAAAATATTAAACCTCAGGTATGCACGTACCGGTCAAAGTGTCTTCTCCGAATTTTGTAAGTATTTCATGTGTTGCTTGTCTGTTTGTTTGTTTGTTGGGTTTAACGTTCCACCGACAGTATTTCAGTCATTTGGAGACGATGTCTACTTGAGACATATATAGTGCTGCCAAAACTGCAGTATCACGCCGTAGACATGTAGCATGATACCACATCCGGGCCAAACTGTTCTGCAACTGCAACCCTTATATGCTGAGCGCCTAGCAAGGGGGCTATAACAGTACCATTTTTACGACTTTGGTTTGTTGCGGCCGGGGATCAAACCCACGACCTCTTGCACCATAGGCGGACGCTCTAACCACTCGGCCACCGGGGACGGTCACATAAAATAAAAGGAATATTCAATGAAAAATATTATGCACGTTTAAGTGATCTTTACGAAGAAATAATGTAATAATAATCATACAGGTAGTAGATTGACCCAGCAGTTTTTAAGGTTTAATAATAGCCATCAATTCCATCAAAGCCATGCATATTTTTAACTTAACAATATAAGCTTTTAAAATGTCAAACAACGGAAATATCTTAGGGGCAAGTTATGACATGTGACAGAATTCTCCCCTTGATAATTTTTGTTGTCATGAATTATCTCCCCTGAAAGCTGAAAAAAAGTTATTTTTTTCTATATTCCTACGGTACAGTCAAGACATTTCTTCATGACATTCGAAACAGAATCATATATGCATCTCTCTACCGTGAGTTGTTTTTTCGAAAATCAAATTTAGTTTATCATATTCACAGATATTGTTTTCAATGTGATCTTAAATACAGATTATCTCCCCCACATTTTACTTTTGGACGTCTTCAAAGTGACAAAGTTTCATAGAAATATTACCTTTCAGTGGAATAAAAAAGGGGCACTATGTCATAATTTATGACAGACATGAGAGCAAGTAAGAAAAATAATTTGAATCGATCTAGACCTATCTTTTCTACGACATCTAAGAGGAAAGGCAATTTCACAAAACGACTTCAAGAACACCCTTTCTCTATCTAATATGAAGTATGAATAACATCAAGCCCCTGCCTTTGGGGAGAAATCTATGATTGTTAATATTTTATTTAAATGTGCATTTTGCAATCTTTGCATGACTACCAAAATTACGATGAATAAATCACATTAGATTTGCAATCAAATTAACGGAATGCCTTTCAGGCATATCTCCCCAAACACTGGCGGATTCAAAGGGGGGGGGGGCGCACCTGGCGCGGGTCCCCCCTAATATTACTCGACCATACATAAATGTAGACCCCCCCCCCCCTAAACAAAAAAAAAAACCAACAAAAAAACTCACAAGAATGCTCACAAGAATTCACTATTTCACAGCATTAAATTAAAAGAATTCGCAGGGGAATTCCCCGAATCCCCAGTCCAACCAGAACTACACCCTTCTCACTACTCGGGCAAAGCTGCAAGCCGATTGTATTGTTACGCCCACATTTTCTTTTTTAAAATAGCACCCCCACTCCTCACCTGAACTCATGGATCCGGCCCTGCCAAAGGTAACTGTACTAGAATATAAATATCAACCAAAATGAATTAAATGACTTCATAACACCGTATGGGAGCAACACCGGATATTGGCACCAAGCGAAGAGAGAACAAGTCGAGCGAAGGGTAAGTAAGTTTTATAGAAATTATCACGTTTCTAAGAATATAACAGGCACGATTATACATATGTATTCATTCAAAACAAGTTCCGCTGTCTATCAAACCTAAAATTATCCCGAAACACTGTTAACATCGCTCTTAAAACATGTCATCTAGTAAAGGCGAGAAGTATCTGTCAACTTCACTTCCTTAAAATAGTTCAATTTCGCTCAATAATGTTGCTGGTTTTATTTATATTCTGATTTATAGCTTCCGAGTAATTCATCTATCTTATTTATTTATAAGTGCACTGTATTATAGCTTATTGTCTGATACTTGTGTATCCGTGCTATATCTTACGAAATCAGGCCCGTGTTACCCGGTATATGGCAGCTTCTTGACAGGGTTTAATAGAACCATTCCTAAACGACATCGCCGAAAAATTAAAATATGGACTTAGGTGCTAAATATTACTGGTGTGTGTGTGTGTAAGTGCGCGTGCGCACCAAGTCTTAGGGAACATTTTGTTTCAACGCGTGTAAATGTTCCTAGTGACACGATGTGGACATGTGTCTGTATTTCTAAACATTTGGAATATGTATTTTAAACACTTAGTTATAGTTAGTTTTTATTAAGAGAGAATTTAACAGTTAAGAGGCCAGAGCGAGCGTATCGAGTGACGTCTTCTTAACTGATAAATTCTCTCTTAATAAACACTGACTGCTGTATTAGGAGATGGCACCATATAGGTGTTACGTCAGCTTGTTGTTAAAGTATTCACACACGTACACGTGCTTTCCGAATATGGATGTAATACATAAATTTCGCGCGTTTTTTTATCGTCGGCTCAATTCTTTTTCAGACTTCAATCAAGTGGCACGGAAATTTAATTTGAGTGATGACTGTTTTTTTATATATTTTTTTTATATTGTTTTAATTTGTTAAGACATCAGAAAACAGCAACTGATTGACGTTAAGGAAAAAACGAAATATGTAAATGATAATCGTTTAAAGGGAGTCTCTGTCAGCGGAAGATATCAAGGCTAGGAATACCATGGAAATACCACATCAAACAAGTTAATACATGATCTGTAAGTTGTTTATGAACGTTTTATCAATTTCAATTTTTGTATTTACCAATGTCGTAAACATAGGTAGTGGTTTAGCTCCCTTGCTTGGCGCTCAGCATAATAAGAGTAGTTCCAGGACTGATGGCCCGGTGTCCGGATAATGTGACTGGGTGTGGTATCATGCCAACTGTCAACGACGTGATACTGTGCAGTGTGACAGCCCTACATCTGTCTCAAGTAGACATTGTCTCTAAATGACTTAAATACTGTCGGAGGGACGTTAAACCTAATAAACAAACTATACTTGTATTTTAGTATTTAATTTAGCATCTTATTCTTTCCTTAGGAGTCCGTTTGGATCGAGCTGGTAATCATCCATTTGCAAAAAATATTTCCGAAACTCCTCATTCTTATGTTAATGTTTATCTATAAACATGATTATTTAAGCAACTTTACTAAATGTTTACAAATGACGCCAACATGCGTCAGTGTACACGCTTCGTGTGGTAAACACTGCAATTCGCCGTTAACTCTTAACAGTTAAATCACACCTAAGTAGACAAGTCTCGCAAAATCTCGAACTTTTAACAAATTAAATCGACCAGGAATTTGAAATTTCGAGCCACAGATTTGGATAGAAATAGCGGGCAAATTTTAAGTTCGATATTAATGTTTATCACTTTTTTTCGCCGTTATCGAAATATAAGCATTGCGCTGGTGTACATCTAGATAAATGCCTGTTCTCAATATACGAGAGTATTTGAATTCAACTTTCAGCAAGGGTTTATATCGTGCTAATAACTGCATTTTATTACGTAAACATAATCATTACTTAGTCAAAGGGAGGAACTCCAGACTAGGGTTTATATTTAGTATTATAATAAATATAAAAACTACAGTAGTAACGTTCTTAAGTATGGCGTTCTTCATTCTAAAAGTTTGAATTTCGGTAAAAGCGCAAATAAGCAAACCAAAGGTATGTTTCAATGAGAACAGTATACAGTAACCTACATTACAGTATAATTTAAATATTCGTATATTTGTTTATGAAATTAAAGTATTCCCTTTAATAGACGGGATTTATTTTGGATTGAGATTTAAATTTTATATATGGCGCAAAGAAAAAACATTGCATTATAACGATTGAAATTTCACACAATGTAAGGAAACCTCTTGGAAACAAAATAGATTTTTGTCCATCTTTATACAGTTATCAAATTTTCAGTTTATTTTTATCTCTTGTTTTGCTCTCTTTGGGACCCAAACCCATGCGGCGAAATGTGATAATTTGCAGGCGGACTCGCTACCACTGCGCCACTTCGGAGCCTCCTTGAAAGGTGATTGAAAATAATAACAACACTTTTCTTGGGCCTTAGATAAACGTTACCCATTCGTTGGTAAAATTAATAGTACGAAATTGAGCCCTATCTTCAAAATTCCTTTGTTAAATTATTTGTATTTTGTTCAGCTTTTATAAAAATATTAATATGTATTAAAAAGTCAACAAAATTATAATGTTCAATGAAATAAAATTATGATCATTAAAAAACTGAAAATGCTTAAAATATGTATACTTTCATACCCGTTCCGAAGACATAACACGAAAGACATATAAGGTAAAAAATATTAACGGAGTGCAAGAATGCAACAAATGTCTGCACAATGCGGACTCTGCATTTCTTAAACAAGTCGAACTTTGCGAACTAATCCTACCTTGACTGCTTTACAGTTAGGGTCTCAAAAAAAGCATGATCCTGGTCGTGGGCTCTCATGCACAGTCATTAGCATTGCTCACTATTTTGGTGAATACTGCTGCTTTATTTGTAGGAAATCTCATGAAATTGAGTAACTAACTTCACTAATGAGGTGAAATTCCTTACAAGTAGATGAGCAATAATCACCTAATTCCGTGAAGAACCGAATTGAGTGAATAGTACTCATTTAATTCAGTGAGAACTGTTCACCTTATTAGCAGAGAATTATTCCCAAAAGGTGAACAATTGATTACAGTTTAAACTGTAAAATTCACACTTTTTTCTGTAAATTTTACACTTTAATCTGTAAAATTAACACTTTTTTCTGTAAAAGTTACACATGAATCTGTAAATTTTACAGATTAAACTGTAAAATTCACACTTTTTTTTCTGTAAATTTTACAGTTTAAACTGTAAATTTCACTTCTTTTCTGTAAAATTTACACATTAATCTGTAAAATTCATACTTTTTTTCTGTAAATTTTACAGATTAATCTGTAAAATTCAGTTTTTTTCTGTAAATTTTACACATTAATCTGTAAATTTTACACTTTTTTCCTGTAAATTTTACAGTTTAAGCAGCCTTATCGGCATGACAGAAAAAATAAAAATAGCATAACCAGAGCTTTCTTTCTTTCTTTCTTTCTTTCTTTCTTTCTGTGATAAAAGACCGTTTGCTCAGTTCTACCAGTTCAAAATAACTTTTTTACTGTTATCTTAAGTGGGTACCGGTGCATACAATATATACCTACAACATATACCTACACTGTATACCTACAACCACCATATACCTACAATATATAACATATACCTACAATATATACATACAACATATACCTATAATATGTACATACAATACATACCTACAACATATACCTACAATACATACCTACAATGTATACCCACATATATCTATAACATATACCTACAATATATGCCTACAACATATACCTATAATATATACATACAATACATACCTACAACATATACCTACAATATATACATACAATACATACCTACAATATATACCTACAATATATACCTACAATACATACCTACAATATATACCTACAACATATACCTACAATATATACCTACAATATATACCTACAATATATACCTACAATACATACCTACAATATATACCTACAACATATACCTACAATATATACCTAAAATACTACAATACATACCTACAAACATACCTACAATATACCTACATAAACTACAATATACAAATATATACCTACAATATATACCCACATATATCTATAACATATACCTACAATATATACCTACAACATACACCTATAATATATACCTATGATATATACCTACAATATATACCTACAACATATACCTATGATATATACCTACAATATATACCTACAATATAAACCCACATATATCTATAATATATACCTACAATCATACCTACAATATATAATACAACATATACCTACATCATATATGTACAATATATACCGACACATCAAATATATTTATAAAAACAAATACATACAAAATATACATACAACATATATATATAATATATACAGGAAAGAAAGAAAGAAACAAGTTTTACAGAAAAAAGTGTGAATTTTACAGAAAAAAGTGTGAATTTTACAGAAAAATGTGTGAATTTTACAGATTAAAGTGTAAAATTTACAGTTTAAACTGTAAAATTTACAGAAAAAAAAAATGTGAATTTTACAGATTAAAGTGTAAAATTTACAGTTAAAACTGTAGTAATGTGTAAATTTTACAGAAAAAAGTATGAATTTTACAGTTTAATCTGTAAAATTTACAGAAAAAAGTGTGAATTTTACAGATTAAAATAAAAAAAAAAAATAAGTGTCAATGTGGCACTTATATGCTTCCGTATGTCCCAGAGTTCAAAGGAAACCACACATTGGCTTGTGTCAGTTTCACGCCCTTTGAACTTTACGGAGCACTGCAATATGTCAATTTCTTCCAGTGTGTAGAGTGGATGTCACACAAGGTGAAACTAAAATCAGTAGAGGGGCACAGAGAGGTGCATTTGGTGACACTTTTACAAGCATTCATTTCAGGATAATTGACAGCTTCTCACCCCATAATTAATACAGCCTTCTACAAATCTACGCATCCTATTGATACTGATTTTCCCTTTTACCTGAATCATATTGCTCCTTACTGAGGTTTAGTTTATGTGCTGATAAGAATATGAGACACCATAGCCCTCTGTTCCCCCAATGCTTGGGATTATGACTGAAAACAACTTCCGAATGAAATAGTAAAAGAAACTGGTAAGAAACGCACAACAATTATTAGGTCTCCCAAACAAACTGACTTATTGTTTTTACTCTATTTCTTCTTCCGTCTTGCGCCGGCAATTTTGTATGGACCATATCTCGGAGACCGCGCGACATGTCTTCACATAATTTCATATGTTTATTGTCCTCAACGTGTGGTTGGTGCCTGCCAGACTTTTGTAAATAGGGACTCCCTCAAAGAAGGCTTTTTGCATAAAAATGTATTTTGGTTAAATATTTCAAAATATTTCTAATTTTCAACCTTGAATCATATATTTTTCCCTCATAATGAGAAGAATTGCAAAGTAATACTTTGGTGTCCCCCGAGGTCACCCAGAGGTCAGGCCCCGTCCCTTCAATTTTACTTATGACATTATATCTCAAAAAATGTTCAGATTCCCACCCCTAAAATATATATATTCTTGTTCCTCATGATGAGATGGATTGAATAGTACTTATTTTATGTTCACATTGGTCACCAAAGGGTCAGGCCCAATCCCCTGAATTTTACTTATGACCTTATATCACAAAAACTGTTCAGATCCCCACCCCTAAACCATATATATTCTTGTTCCTCATAATGAGATGGATTGAATGGTACTTCTTTTATGTTCACATGGGTCACCAAGGTGTCAGGCCCCACCCCACCCATATTCTCCCAATAGTCATTAAATATTTTATGTATATCCAAATCAAGAATAAATAGAATATTTTTCACATTTTTTATTTCACAAATCATTTTGAAATGGGATGCGTCCACAGTCCCGAAATATAGTTTTGTATACAGTGGCCTATTCTGTAGGTAGGATAAGAGAGAGAGATAAATGGTCGGATGAAGTGAAGGTGAAATTATATAACGTAAACAAAGACTTACACAGTAAAGATTCGTGACGTCACATCTAGACATACATTTTATAGATACGTCATTTGTCATAATCTTCGATTTTTCGTAGTTCTCTCCTTATCGTCCTGATCCTGAGTCTTTATTCTTATTCACACAGAACACTTGCGATCAAATATGAAATATCATTTGGTTCATGAAATAGGTGAAGATTTTATTTTCATTTGAGGAAGCCGTGAATTATTACGAAAAATATACATCTTTACTTGCGCTGTATATTTTTTGATATTCCTCATTACTATGATTTCTGTCTTTAAATACTGTTTTTCCACATGCTTCCATCTTGTGCCAATATCGTACGAAGATTTCAATAAAATTGGAGTAAACAGGAAGTAACAAACAAGCATGTCACGTTCAAGTACTGCATGCTGTCCTGTTTGTCATGCACTGGTTTCTCCAATTTTAATGAAAATATTTTTGTTTGTTTGTGGTTGGGAGATAAGAAATATGCACGTTTCACGTTTTGTCTAGAATTTTATCTTCCTATCAATTTTTTATCAGTAATAACGCTTTTAGTGTTAGGAAGCTTTATATAAACAGAAGAGCTTAGGCAGATATTGCGCAGTTCTTTGACTGAGGATTAAGCGAACCCATCATGAAATTTGAAGTCTTCTGTTTGGTTGTTTTGATCGGTGCGTATCTTTTTATCTTCTGTCATTGCTTTATTGTTGGTTTTTGTATGTTCGTGTATTCTCAACATTTACAATGCGCAATCTGGTGCTACTTCTGAAGACTTGTAAACATATTTTGAAAAAAAGAAGAAAAAAAAAAATGTCCATAATTGTATTACAGCTAATGGGTCATACACACGATATTGACTTTTGTGAACTCACTGTTTTCACCTAGTGACTTTGTAAGTGTCGTAAAATACGTAAATTGTTTTCTATTAAAATGAAATGGAATTTATCATGTTCAGTTTTATAATTATTCAAATATGACTGGTGCGTTTTTAAAGTTGCTGAGTGTATTTCGTATTTATGGCCTTGGCCCCCCCCCCCCCCCCCCCCCACCCCCCAGCTGCCCTGATCATACATTTTTCTAGGCTATAAAATCCCTTCATTACATCATAGTAGTGTTGTCTAGAGGAAATCCCCATCGTGGGCCCCCATACTGAACCACCCGCATAACCACCTGACCAGCCAGACTCCTATTGTCTTATGGCCCCCTGCTGTTAATGTGTAGGTAATCCGAACCGGCAGTCGTCCATGACTGTGTGATAAGCATGTGTTTAGGGTACTGCGGACGCGTTCACTGATTGAGAGAAATTTACATGGCATCTAATAATTGGGAAAAATCGGCAATTACCAAAAGTTTGTATCAGTTACAACTATAAACTATTTTAAGCAAATGCAGTTTAAGAAATAGCATAAAAATAGTTAAGCTAAAAACAACAACTAAGCTGGACATTAACATGTAATTAGCATCGAAACAATTTCACTAGAGCCAAAAAGAATTAATAATAATAAGAAGAAAACTACTTTGACGAAATCTACGCAACAATTTTTAATTCACGTTTCTCTTCATGTATAATGTTTTAAATATTGCATTAAAAGCGGGCTAATTAGCTGCCGGCAGGTTGATGAACTATCAGGTATGAAAAATTGCCAATTTCGTTTTTGAAAAAGTTAAAAAGGTAATGATTTTTTTTTTTGCTGAATTTTTACGAATATAATAATCTACATGTATGTGTATTCATGGTCTCTTAATAAAGAGACCCTGGTGTATTTTAAATTTATAAAAATCATGAATATGAAATGAAAGAATTTGAAAATTTCAATCTGCCAAATTTTGGGACAATGTATATGTAGATTATACATGATCACTAATTCAAATCAAATCCAGGTAATCAGTCATTGAGCAATGTTAGTGATAAGTCGATGAATACGAAATACTAATGCACAGAAAACACAACTTATGTTCGAAATAAAACGGATATTAAAGAGTTCATATTAAATATCAACATATTTTATTACTGAATATTGTTTGTTTTGTAACTGATTTAACATTTAGAAAAAAAATGTACCAAAAATCGACACGCAGAAGGGGCCCATGCAACCGCCCGACCCTAAAACATGCGCCTGATTTTTTTATTTTTTATTTGGGAAGTCTGTGTGTGAAGGCTGCTTCCAGATCGACAATTAGACTGTCAAGATTACCAGGTTCGAACCTAATACAGCACATACCCGGTATTCTTTTCAACATATTTGACAAAATATGTTTAAAGTGATTTTTTTCCTCAGATTTAAACAAAACTGTCTTTTACAATGTTGAGTCTAAAACTGATGACAATTCAAAGCATTCACTAATTGTTAATGTACACAAGTCACTTTATCTTCTTTTTTTTGGGGGGGGGGGGGGGTCCAAAAAGCACTTATTCTTTTATGCCAGTCGCCCCCCCCCCCTTACTACCGTCATTTTTTTAATACAACTGAAGTCAAATACTATTACAGGTTGCCTGTGTCCCGCGGAAGATTCGAAAGCGTTGCGAGCCATGTGGAGTCATTGGGAGGCCCAACGAAGTCAAATACTATTACACAGTAGTTATTCAAAAACATGGCTTTGCGAAGGTAAATATAAAATATCTCTCAAGGCTCAGTCCCATTTGACATTTTTTGACTAGGGAATGTACTCCCGATGGAAATTGATGAGCCTCGAGAGGCGTCGGGAACAGGTTCCCCTGTGTCCCGCGGAAGATTCGAAAGCGTTGCGAGCCATGTGGAGTCATTGGGAGGCCTCGGGGAAACCAGGCCGGGGAAACATAAGCATAGCTTCCTGGAAGCTCCTTGGAAGCATTCATGGAGATTCCGCGAAATATGTTTTCCTCCGAGGAACCCCAGGCTTCGGTGATGTCTCGAAGGTACGGAGACCTTTCTGTGACACATTCCAGATCTTGTGATAGAATCTCAGAATATTCGCAAGAAAATCGGCAAGCGCACTCTAAAACTTTTTGCTTTTTTTGGTCAACTTTAGACTGAGACGGTCAAAAAGGCCATGGGGCATTGCTGGGGGCATCCTCATAAACCCCCGAAAGTCTACCCTTGATTTTGTCCATCACCAAATTCTCATAATCCATAATCTTCCCGAGGCACCTAGGATGGTTCAATAAAATGATACATCCCCTAATCTACGGGGATATTCCCCCGATGATGTTTCAAGTTCGATGAAGCTCCGATTCACCTTCCCCGATCATCGGATAAATTTCACGCGCATCTGGAGCCATCCCCGATAATACAAGGCCATTGTACCATAACCGAAACATCAGTGAACGTTTCAACGGACCAATCCTAAAGCTTCTCATAGGACTGCTCCATCTTTTGGGCTCAAACATCTGATGCCATCGGGAGAAAATTTGTGTATTTCCACAACGCCGATGATTTTTCTCCAGTTGGACCTAGGCATTATATCCATGGTCTTCAAGTTTAAAAAAAAAAAAAAATGAAAAGAAAAGCACATAAAAACCTTCACTTGTATCCCCAGATACTCTTCAGAATGCATCTCCATCACAATAAAAACCTTTTTTTTCCAGGGAAGCATGCCCCGGATCCCCCTAGCACTCACATCACATTCAGGTTGTCATCTCAACAAAGGTGCGTAACTTTTTTTGCTTAAGTATAGGAATTAACAACCAATAAAAATCGTTAACTATTCATCGGGGTCTAACGTCATAACCTTAAAAGTAGGTCAAAAGTCAGGCGATGGGTCATCAGACAAACGGGCACAGGTTTCCAGAGTTTTTTTTTTTTATTATTTACTTCAAATTTTATCTTTGTTTTTTCCTGGTCGGTCCATCGCAGCATATTCTGTTTAACCCAGAGTATCCCGTATGAAGTGTCTTGAAATGTGAATCATTACATGCTGTATAAATTGCTCTACTTTTTCCTGTGGTCCGCCAATACAGGCCGTGACCGGCAGCAAGCAGAAGTGTGTAAGTTGTTTTTAAATCCTTGTAAGGTTACTTTAAGAACAGTTAAGACGATGAGTGCACGCGCATATGTAGTTACGATGTCGAAACGTCTTGTGGCGAATCCTTCGGGCCACCGTGTCGAGCGCTAGCGAGACACAAGGTAGTAACATTACTTCTAGCGCATATGTACAGTGATCTTTAAACGAAAAAGCGCTGGTAGCACTGAAAGAACATGGTTATTAATGTAATCATGATGTTTTTGTATACATTTTTAATTGACGGGGATAAAATTGTCAAACGTCAAACTTATGAGAACGGTAACTTTCAAAGAAAGTGATAAGTGAATTGGTATAAACCCGCTTTTACATGATAACCAAACAACTGATATTTTTTTTAGCTCACTTGAGCACAGCGTGTTCTGGGAGATCAATTATGATTATATATTGTCCGTCGTTCATGCATTCGTTTGTGCGTCCGTCGTCAACTTATCACTCAAACAACATCTCATCTAAAATAACTAGGCCAAATTTGATGAAATTTATCTTTGATGTTCCTTATATGAAGCTCTGATGGTTCCGGTCAATTGAATATCTGCGTCACAGGAGCTAAAAATAGCTCTTTAAAGTAAAATCTTTTCCCAAACCGCAAGGCCTAGGGTTAAAATATTTGTGTGTAGCATCTTCTTGTGGATTTCTGCCAAATATGTTAAAATCATGATCTTGGGGTCACTTGGTTTTATATAGACGTACATAGGAAAAACTCGAAAAATATTCTTGTCAGAAACCATAATGCCTGGAGTTAAGATATTTGGTGTGTATCATGGCCTGGTGGACCTCAATCAAGTTTCTTCAAATCATGGCCATGTGGTCAAAATTGGCCCCGCTCCAGGGGTCACTTGATATTATATTGAGTTGTATAGGGGAAAAAAAAGAAGAAAAAATCTTATTGTCAGAAACTAC
The DNA here is from genome assembly GCA_021229015.1 of Solen grandis. Lineage (NCBI taxonomy): Eukaryota > Metazoa > Mollusca > Bivalvia > Adapedonta > Solenidae > Solen > Solen grandis. Next base: position 16,158,075 of record CM037787.1, on the reverse strand, counting down.
AAGGCCTGGAGTTAAGATATTAGTTGTGTAACATGGCTTACTGGACCTCTTCCAAGCTTGTACAGGCAAGGAAGGCAATGTTTCTTAGATGCGTCTTCAGAGCCATCTTAGCACTTTTGCTTTTAATGTAAGTATGTCGCATATAGTTCGCTTATTCCTTCGAGTTGGCTTGCGGTAGGTCGGTAGTTCTACCCGGATACCTCCGTGCATTCGGGGTCTTCCTCCACCTGTAATTAGCTGGACGTCGCTATATGACTGAAATACTGTCGAAGCGACGGTAAACTCAAATAGTCAAGTTTGTTTATTATGGCAACTTTAAAAAAAAAGAAGCTTAATTTCACATGCACAAACATGACCGTAACAAGAAAATATTATAACAAAATTAATTTTGCCAGAATAGAAAGTAGTTTTTATAAAATCTCCCAAATATAAATGTAATACTTTATTATTACATAGTGCAAAGGAAAAACGGAACAACTAGAATTGTCATACGAATATATCATCTTACAGATTAATAAAACCCTAGTATAACTCCGAATAAATTGCGAATGAATCGCTCGCTCATCATTTACTGTTTTTATCATATTTTTTTTAATATATCATCTTCAACTATTAACATATGTCTATTCAATTTCGACTTCAATAATGCAATCGTAATAAAATAAGCTAAATATTGACATCGCTGAGTGAAAATATAGAAAACAAAATTTGGAACTATTTC
>CM037787.1:16107254-16157254 GCA_021229015.1 Solen grandis | reverse complement strand
CCAACACAATTCTTGAATTTTGTATTTTTAAAGAAACATTGTTTTGTTTCAAAACTGCTATTATAGACTGCTGTCATCTTCCTTGCACATTTCTGTATGTATCTGCACCAAAGCGTCCTATAACTTGGCACAGTCTATCAGTCGCTGTAGAGATACAGGTATAAACTGATTGTTCTCACTCAACATGAAGACAACACTACGATCAAAGAACATAGTCACTGAGCCACACCTGTACACCTGCTTGGCCTCATGAGTTTTCCCGGGGATGGGCATGAACACCAGGTTATTCTCAGCTGCCTGGAAAAGATTAGAAATTTTCATTAGTATTATACAATCATGAATGCAATGTGTTTCTTTGTCATTCAATTTCAAACTAGAGCTATCACAAAAGATGTTTGATACCCCCACATCCCACCGGTTTGTGAGTGTAGGACGGGGCAACATGAAAAGATGTGAAGTAACAAATGTAATTCCCTTGTGCCCTTACTTCCGTAAAGCCAGGGTATATTTTTTTCCCTTATGTTGTCAATATCTCAATAATGAAGTCATATTCCTTTTAATAGCCTTAATCTCTAGATGAGCCAGCAATATCAGATGCTTTTGTTCTTTTTTGGGGATGAATCAAATGTTCAGTATCTTTATCTATCACATTGTGACGCATACCTTAACCTTATTCTTTGCATTAACCAAACTTTGTAGTTGATATCCAACTAGACTAAATATTGTGTTACAGAGCTCCACTTTATATTTTGGAAAGTCTTATTACCTTTCTCTCAACGAGTTCCCGGAAACTTGAAGGATAAGCAGTGGCGTTACTCCTCACACTTGGAGGCTGAAGTGATAAAATAAAAAGTACATACTCCTTAATATTGATAAGGATAATCAAAATTTGGAATACCAATAAGTTAAGCAAAATAATTCAAACTTATGTATTCCATTGTACATTTTATAGTTCTTGAGAAAATGATAGAATTAGCTACTGGGAATATCTTTGGATTATTTTTTTCAAGAAGAAAGTGGCAAATGAACCAAACATCAACAATTCATTATTAATTTATAAGGTAAAACAATTTTCATTACCAGTAAATGTGTTACCATAAATCTTTTACTCAAAAATATGAGTGGGATCATCTAAGTTTATATGTTAACCAGTAGAGTGATTTAACCCTTTCCCTTATGGAGGAAACCATGAAAAGACCTATGCGAACAACATAAAACCAGATCAGCCTGCGAGTAACTCGCAGGCTGATCAGGTTTTATGCTGTTCGCTGCTCCTCAGTGGTCTGGAAATGAGGACTTTATAATTAAAGATGGTAAGGTTTAACTGTGGTCTTCTGCAGATCAGGCTTTATGTGGTACCTATTGAGTGCGTCAAACTGAGTCTATATGAGGGAAAGGGTTAAGAAGTTCACAAACAGATAGATTACCTCAAATGACCCTGGGGGTGGGCCTGATGGAGCTGATGTGGAAGGAGAGGAGGTGGGGGCATCCACACCCATGGTCCTGCGCTGTGTGTGGGTGAAGTAAGCTATGTTCTCCTTCACACCAGGCTGGAAGTGTCCACTGACTGTACGGTTCATCATGTCCAGGGCCATCGTCAGCTTCTCTGTAGAGAAAATGAGTAGAATCTCCTTGTATTTTAACATATATCCTTAAAAGAACAGTATTTCTACCCTAACTTGTGTTGTTTTACAGCTTAGTGTATCTAGTTTTGCATTATTTGTGTGGGGACCAATTCATGTTGTTTGCAATATATCATTGAAAAAGAAAATGTTACCGGTATTACACTGTCATATTCTAAACAGTGAAGTCAAAATCTTCACACACACACTTGAGTAAGTGCCCATGAATGTAATAACTTTTTAAAGCTTAAGTATTCGAAATGTTACCCTATAAGGTGAGCTAGGAATTACCTGATGTATAAACACAAGCATGTATATTTTACCTTTAATGGATGGATGAGTGAGGTACTCTTCAGGGAAAACGGATTTCCAGCCTAGGTACCACTTGGTGACCTCTTCAAAATTTGGCATGTTGCCTAGCCATGTGCACAGAACCTGGAGCCATCTAGGGAAGAATGACTTCTCAAACAGCGGCACCATGAAACGCAGGGATATCATCTCTGTCCATGAGAACACCCAGCTCAAAGGAACTGTAATGGTACAATAGTAACACAATATAGATTTTAATTATATTAAAGGAAACTTTCCTTCATAACATCGTATCTGATATGGTAATATATGCAAAAATTTGTTTCTCTTCAAATTTTGCAAGCAGTATTTAAAAAAGGGTATATATAGCAATAAAGTTCTAAAACATATATCCAAAAGGAATATGTATGCGATTGGTATCACATGCTTTTCTTCTGATATAAGCTGTCAGTTTACTTTTTATGCTTACTAGGTCAATGACTTGTTTGTAAAAATACAACAATTTTTTATCTTTTTAATTGTGTAAACAGTAAGAAGTATTGATACAGTTCAGTCAAATCTCTGGATATGGGAGTACTGGGAGTATTATACCTAATATTTCAGATTACACTCTCAAAAAAAATCAAAAGAGCAAATTACCCTTTGCCCCATTGGTTTTTTTGTTGTTGTTGTTTTTTTCAAAACAATAGAGGAACAAGAAGTCTTTTATAATTCATATAAATACTAGGTGGTTCCTAGGTAAGACAAGTACTTTACACCTAGAAGGACCATGAAAAAGTCTTGCCCCCCCTGCAGGGTCAACCATTTAAGCTTCAGATCTGCAGTCATGTATGTTACCAATGAACCATGGCATACTCTAAGTCTTGAAACATTGGCAGAACTTTTAAAATATCTGAAGATAGACCTACCCAGGGACTGTTGGTGGGGGTTGATAGGGAACTCCTCTAAACACATAGCCAACTTGGGCAGGATGTTCTTCCTCAGGAACACCTCCATGTGTCCGTCTCGGAACACACCCATCCATGGCTTAAGGATCACCTTGGCTGACCCGTCAGATGGGTGCCAGTTGGTCAGGGCCATAGCCAGCTTGGTTCGATCGGGCATTAGTGACCTCCAGGGTTAGTCACTGCAGAATTGAAATATTGACAGTAATCTTTGCGATAGGATCACTTGCAATTTACTTCATGGGTATCTCAAAATCATAGATTTTCAACCTACACTCAATAATGAACCTAAATATATAGGAAATGATTTCAAAATATTTTCTTTATAGTTATTCCAGAAAAAAGAAACTAAAGTAACTTGCTAAATGAATTCTATTAATCAAACAGTCTCAAACTCTCATTCTCACATTTGTAAATTCAAGAGTATCAAAGAAAGCTGAAATCACATTAAATAAAATCATCATCATTATTATAAGGTTGTACCCACCCATGAGAGGCAGCCAGGGATGAATCCAGGAGTGGATGGGCATGGTGTCAGTAAGGGGGTTCCAGTTCTCCACCTCCTGCAGTAACCGTGGCAACACCAGCTGGTCCTGGATGTTCTCCATCACCCAGACAGGCAGCAGTGGCAGCCAGTTCTCCAGCAGCTCTATCAGCGGGTCACATTCTCGTACATTCCACTTCCTGTTGCAAGAGATACTAAGGGGTTATAACTGAGTTCACAGCAACAAAAATGCTTTAATATTATTTGCTATAATAGAGCAGAGAAAATCATTACTTGTTCAGAACAAATTCTTTACTCATTACCAAAACTCTAGATATATCCAGGTTCATGTATATGTTTTGGTATATAAGAAAGAATTAGGGCCATCACAGTAGGTCAGTTATACACCAGTCACCATAGGTTTTTGATTTACACAATCACAGTGTTAAATTAGACAGGAAGTGATTGCAATTGTAGGAGATGCCTCCCACTAAATAACCTGTTCTGTAGAGTTTCAATGAATAACCAACTGGCAAAATTCAAGTATAAGAAAAGCCTGGACTAGGAATCAGGGAGAACCAGAGTTCAAAATGTGATTTTGTTGTATTGGGGTTTACCGTCGCTGCGATAGTATTTCAATCATATAGCGACGTCCAGCTAATTACAGATGGAGGAAGACCCCGAGTACACAGAGGTACCCGGGTAGAACCACCGACCTACCGCAAGCCAGCTGGAAGGCTTCCTCACATGAAAAATCCTAAGTTCCTACCGGGATTCGAACCCACAGCAGTGAGGGGCTGAGAGATTTGTAGTCCACGACTGTAACTGCTCGGCCACGGCGGCCCCAAAATGTGAAAATTGGGATGACCATATATTGTGTAATTATATGACCTTCCTATGGTATAGCGGGTTTTGATACCGCGTTATTTTACATTTCCTGCGACTGCAACACCTGTTGGTGATAGAATTTTCATAACTGCAAACTAAATTGCATCGCATTCGCTGATAAAGTCAATTATGTGAAAAATAAATGCACTTTTGAGAAATATTTTTTTTAATGAGTCTCTACCAAAACCGCCATAATTTAGTACCATTATCGTGCCTTATTATATATATGTTCAGTAATGGCTGAACAACATTTTAACATCAAATGTAATAACTTTCCAAGACTTGTACAAGTGTATAATAGTCAGTTTCACAATTCTTCATATTTATTACGAAATTTTGCGCATCAATCCAACCATATTTTTCAGTTCAGTTAAGAGATTACCGCAGTGCCGTAGTAATCTCCCTTGGCATTTACTCAAAATGGCGTCAATTGTAAATAGGTCAAATAAGTGTTTATGATTTGATCTGTCACGATAAATTTTGGACAAAGTTCATTGGAAGGGGATCATTTGTAATAAAAAAGAGAATTTTCATTCAAGTATGATGTTTATACATAACTGATTTTGTTTAACATTAAGTACCGTGGTACCGTAGAACCCTGGGCTACTGGGTGATCAAAGGAAAGAAGATAATTATCTACATGTACATTTATGTAAACACTGAAATAGTCTATCATAGCAGTGACCTACAGTATGGCTGTCCTGACGTTGGGTAGCCAGATGTCCCAGATGAGTCGTTGGTACACATCCATGTTGTTCTCCTCTTTGTTGTACTGGTGGCTGGGGTCCCCCAGCATGAACTGCCACTCCTTCACCACGCCCAGTCCATATGTCCTGTCCCCTAGGGGACTCCACGACTTGAAATACTCACGCATCTGTTAATAATATACGTGCGGGTCATTCACAGTTGCACATTTGTCATTTTCTTTTAAATAAATAAAATGACTCTCATGAAAAAAAGGAAAATACATGAAGTAATTTCTAACATATATTTTTTCCCTCAACAAATTAAAGATAAAAATATTTTTATAAAAATAAGTGTATATTATTAGTGAAAGAAAATAAAAACAAAGACATGATGAATTTTCCATGATGTGGATAGAGTGCACACTTGACAAGTCCCACTTACAATTGGAAAGACAAGAGCAATAGCCAGGGACTCTAGATCATACAGCTTGTACTCCGTGTAGAAATCATTCTGAAGGATCCGGAATATGGTCAGACACTCGTCCAGGGTGACCGGGTTGGCGCAGCCCGGGTTAGTTCTGTCATTACAACTGAAATAGGCAATGGACAACATCACAGAAAATGAAACAAAGGTATTATACACTATAATGCAAAACATCACTGTGGCAATATCAATTTTAAGTAGAAATCTTTGAGGTCAAAACTGTTGTTCTAAATGTGTAAGAAACTACTTTAACTAATTTTCTTAGTCAAAGGTGAAGGATGAGCTATGAAATTATTTCATGTTCATAATCTCGTCTTTTATTAACATACACAACTGAAGTACCAGGTACAATTTTAACTAAAAAATGTCAGTAAGGTATCAGTTAATATACTGTGAGAAAACTGCAAGTTCAGACTTTGAGGTATGACTTATAAGCCAGATTTCTTAAACAAGAGGGCCATGATGGCCCTGAATCGCTCACCTGAGTACCATTGCTTCAGCTGATGTCAAGGTTTTTAAACAGACAAGGATTCTGATATAACTTAATCTAAAACATTTTACCCCTGACAATACTACACACCAAATATCTAAGCAATGGGCTATATGGTTTCAGAGAAGACTTGGGCGCAGGGTCATTAATCACCGTAGGGCCAAGACTTTGAAAATCTTTGTAATGAACCATTAGATGCTACTACATACCAAAAATCTTAGCTCTAGGCCTTATTGATTCATAGAAGAAGATTTTTTTAAGATTTTCCTATTTAACTCTATGTAAAACAAGTGACCCCTGGTGCGGGGTCATTTATCACCATAGGGCTATGATTTGTACAATCTTGGTAGTGGCCCATAAGATGATGCTACATACCAAAAATCAAAAGGTTAGGCCTTGTGGTTTCGGAGAAAAATTTTTTCAAGTTTTTTTCCTATGTGAAATCAACCCCGGGGCGGGGCCAATTTTGACCCCAGGGTCATAATTTGTACAATCCTGGTAGAGAGTCATAAGATCATGCTACATACCAAAAATCAAAAGGCTAGGCCTTGTGGTTTCAGAGAAGAAGATTTTTTAAATTTTCATTTTTAAAATCTATTTTTAGCTCCTGTGACCTAATTATGCGATGGACCAGAACCATTTATACAACTTTAGTAGAGCTTCATCTAAGGAACATTCCTGCAAAATATTTTACAAATTGGCCAAGCCGTTTAGGAGGAGATGTTGTTTGAAGCAATTGTTGACGCCGGACGCACGCACGCACGCACGGACGCCGGACAAAAGGCGATCAGAAAAGCTCACCTTGAGCACGTTGTGCTCATGTGAGCTAAAAAAAAAAGAAAATAGGAGAAACAAGAGGGCCAACATAGCCCTAAAGCTCCCCGGAGTACCATCAGCTTAATTAAACAATTCACTTGAACCTTGATTAAAAATTCAGATACAAACAATCTCAAAGTTCCTATACAGACTAAATAAGAAAACTAGCCAACCATCTGCAGGACACGTTTTTTAGGGATCAAAACCACATAATAATGGTATAGGACCATGGACATGTTACTACTTCCTAACATGAACATAGCACTGTACTGTTATCAAATTCAAATGTTAACAGAGCAGTCTATAAATCTAAATGTTTGTATCTTTCAGCTTTCTTAAAAGTTAACAAAAAAATTCAAACAACACTGCTGGCTTATCTATAAGTTACAATTTATTCAAAGAAACTTCATCATCATCATCACATCATCAGCATCATTGTTTAGGCCGCTTTCTGCTTATATGAACTAAATCAAACACTTTGAAACAATCCCCATGATATTTACCACTACTATACAAAAATAAAATTTAATAAAAAAGGAAATAAATAATATTTCATATAAGAGTACATGTGTATTTAAGGAAACTAACCAACATGATTATGGTACAGAAAAATTAGGTGACCATTTGTGCCAAATGAAATTATATTCTGACCAATGGTTTCAGAGAATATGATTTTTGAAATTGTCTATAAAGAGTATGTAGATGACTATAAGGTGACAATTTTGCCAAAGGAAAATAAATTCTGGCTACTGATTTCAGAGGTGATGATTCTTAAAGTTTTTTAAATAAAATGGTTATGGTTGGCATGGCAAACACAGTTTGCATGGATCAAGTTTATTTTATCCATTTTTGTGAAGGCCCACCCAAGGATGATTTTTGCCAAATTTCATCATTTCTACCCAGCTGTTTTAAAACAAATTGTTGACAATGAACAACGAACAGACAGCTGATAGATGCAAATCCTGGAGGTCAGATTTAGTTGGTATAGAAAGTGTTCAAAGCCACATACGTAGCGATGATGTCCAGTATCTTGGCCAGCCTCTCAATCTGTTTCTCTTCCTGTTCACACTGCTCCTTCAGTCTCTCTTCCTCATACTGCATGTTTACCACCAGGTCCTTCTCATGCCGCAGTCTGCAGGAATACACATATCTCTGACCATGTATCCAGTAGGATATATATTTAACATGTACATTTTGAATCTATAAGGTTAATATTTTGAAAAAATATTTTTTATATACAAATTATATTTACAAATTCAGTAAAGGTAAGTAAGATTTAAAATTTTGTTAATGATGTAATTATTTATATCATAAAATCAAGCATGCTATAGATCAGTAAAATCTAATGCAGTTACAAAGCTCACTTACTTGCTATCATTAGTGACAATGTCCTCTTCAGCCAGGTCAACCAACAGGTTCAAGTTGTGCATCAACTCTGGCATGGCGAAGGCTGTCCTCTCCGGTTCACTGGACACAATCTCTTCGGCCTCGTCTGGTCGGTCATGTCGCTGAGAGATGGTGTGGTAACCTGAATATAAAGTCAGAGTCATTTTGTCACCAACATATGATTAAGCTGTAGCTTATATTACACAACAATACACAATATACGCCAACACATTAAAATTAGAGGATAGGAACCGCTTTGACTCCCAATGGAAACAACTTCTAAGCAATATAAACACATTAGACAATGTTTAAATCTTAAACAGTATTTTCAACACGGACAAAATAAGGTACAGATGCTTTACTTTACTTATGTTGTATGGACCCAAATAAGTATACCAATATAGATTTTGTATTGCTTTATAATTCTATGTAGGAAAGGCAACTTGTTGTTTTTTTTTCTTCTTCTTTATCCTGTTTGTATTACTTCTATTACAGAATTTAAACTACCACTTTGTTAATAATTGACTTAAAGTTAAAAATTAAATATTGCATTAGGTATATGATGTAATTTACATGTATGTTTATATAAACATAGTTATATGTAGCTGTATTGTACGGAGCAATGGGGATGGCCTCGATCCTTTTGCTTCTAGGACGAGGAAAATAAAGTGGTTAAAAAAAAAAAAAATTGTCAGATTTACACTTGATCACTGATTCCACTATTTACATCATTTTCTCTGAATCAGAATGCTACTTACCACTAAAACTCTGGTTCGATTCATACTAGGCCTGACAATGTATGTGAAAGAGTATCTGGTCACCCATATGCACATTTAGGTTTTCTCCAGGTAATCCCTTATATGCCTCATGTGAAAAGGATTTTTATATTTGTAACACCTACAAATGGTTATCCTATATATTTATACAGAGATACCTATACCATACTTTCTATATCCAGTTTTTCCACCTAATTTTCATCACATAATTTTTCAATCATACATTCCTACTTCGAAATGATATTGCAGTCATGGTAAAAAATATTCAAAAGCAATTTAAGTTTTGAAAATCTTTCACTGAAAATGAGTGTCTAAATGAATTACGACAATTTCTACAAATGAAATGCACATTATTCCTTCATAGCCCCTGCCTCACTTTATAAACAGAAATGTAATAATATATAAAACTCAGGTAATACCAGAACCATGACATTCTTCCATCTCTCACCTGTCAACACTTTCTTCTCTTTCCCCGTCATGTCTATGACCTTGACTGTTGACATCTGATTCTTTATATATTCTTCTTCTTGCTTCCACCGCTGGTTTCAATAGCCTCCTGAGCTGTTTTGTAAACATACTTGACCTTCTTCTTCTTCTTCCCCTAAAGTTACAAATGACAAAAATAACAATTGGGAAAAATTCCAAAAAGGAAAAAATCCTCGATGAAACTTCATTAAATCCCTATACATAGACTTTTCAAGATCAATTATTTTAGATTAAATTTTCATAAAAGACATTGATGTATAAATCAAAATGAATATTGAAAAAAACAGCACTTTAAAACTTAAATATATGATAGAACGTGCATATTTTTTAACTATTTCTGTAGATATATTAGCATTTATTTCTATAGATTTACAAAGCAACCAGACCAGCCTTTCAGACAACAGACTTTAAAAAAAATCATTCATGATAAACCCATCATCTCCATACCTCGGGTTCCTTCCTCCACTGTGACAGCTGTTCTTTAAACTCCTTCTCTTCCTCCGCATCATCATCCTTAACAGGGAAGTCAATGAGGGATCTCTCAGAGCGCTCAGACCCATGCAACCCTATCCCTGCCTTGGCCCCTTTACGTTTCACTGCTTCCACAGGAGTTGTAATACCTTGCTTGTTCTTTCCAAGACCTTTACCAACCTCAAAACCCATCTGAAACACACACAGAACATCAGCATTTTTAGTAGAGAAAAAATAAGTCCCACCTTTCCCACTGATGGCAAGGTCAAACAGTATCACAAACAAAACTATATCCTTTTGTATAAACCAGGTCAACCATTGACTACCTATTATTCCAGTGTAGCTATTGGATAGCCTGTAAGACAATTTAAATACATCTGTAAACACTGGAAAGATCCATTACTTATTAACTTTGTAACTTAAGGCAAAAAAGGAGATAAAGTCATTGTTTTTCTGTTTTTGTATTTTTAAGATGAGTAGGATTATTATACAATAACTAGGTTAAACAGATGAGAAACAAGAGGCCCATGATGGCCCTAAATCGCTCACCTGAGATAAATAGGTTGACCCAAGGAACATCTGTACCAATTTATTTTAAAATCTGGCCAGTAGTTTTGAAGAAGATGATTTTTAAAGTTTTCATATTTTTTTTCTTTTTGTTGCCATGGCAACCAGAGTTCTATATGGATCAAGTTTATTTTAGGAACTTTTGTGAAGGTTGACCCAAGGATCATTCCTGCCAAATTTAATCAAATTCTGTCCAGTGGTTTCAGAGGAAATGTTGATTAAAGTTTTCCCTATATACATATAAGGCAAATAAGCCCCGCCCCTGGCGGCCATGTTTTTTACGGATCGGAAAATTTTTTAGCAACTTTGGTAGAGGTTGACCCAAGAAACATCTGTACCAATTTATTTTAAAATCTGGCCAGTAGTTTTGAAGAAGATGATTTTTAAAGTTTTCATTTTTTTTTTTCTTATTGTTGCCATGGCAACCAGAGTTCTACATGGATCAAGTTTATTTTAGCAACTTTTGTGAAGGTTGACCCAAAGATCATCCCTGCCAAGTTTAATCTAAATCTGTCCAGTGGTTTCAGAGGAGATGTTGTTTAAAGGTTTCTCTATATACATATAAGGCAAATAAGCTCGCCCCTGGCGGCCATGTTTTTTTACGGATCGGAATAATTTCAGCAACTTTGGTAGAGGTTGACCCAAGGAACATCTGTACCAATTTATTTTAAAATCTGGCCAGTAGTTTTGAAGAAGATGATTTTTAAAGTTTTCATTTTTTTTTCTTTTTGTTGCCATGGCAACCAGAGTTCTACATGGATCAAGTTTATTTTAGCAACTTTTGTGAAGGTTGACCTAAGGATCATCCCTGCCAAGTTTAATCAAATTCTGTCCAGTGGTTTCAGAGGAGATGTTGTTTAAAGGTTTCTCTATATACATATAAGGCAAATAAGCCCCGCCCCTGGCGGCCATGTTTTTTTACGGATCAGAATAATTTTAGCAACTTTGGTAGAGGTTGACCTAAGGAACATCTGTACCAATTTATTTTAAAATCTGGCCAGTAGTTTTGAAGAAGATGATCTTTAAAGTTTTCATTTTTTTTTTCTTATTGTTGCCATGGCAACCAGAGTTCTACATGGATCAAGTTTATTTTAGCAACTTTTGTGAAGGTTGACCCAAGGATCATCCCTGCCAAGTTTAATCAAATTCTGTCCAGTGGTTTCAGAGGAGATGTTGTTTAAAGGTTTCTCTATATACATATAAGGCAAATAAGCCCCGCCCCTGGCGGCCATGTTTTTTTACGGATCGGAAAATTTTTAGCAACTTTGGTAGAGGTTGACCCAAGGAACATCTGTACCTAATTATTTTGAAATCTGGCCTGTAGTTTTGAAGGAGATGATTTTTAAAGTTTTCAAATTATTTTTCTTTTTGTTGCCATGGCAACCAGAGTTCTTCATGGATCAACTTTATTTTAGCAACTTTTGTAGCGCCTTACCCAAGGAACTTTCCTGCCAAGTTTCATTAAATTCTGTCCAGCAGTTTCAGAGGAGATGTCGTTTAAAGCAAATTGTTGACGACGGATGACGCACGACGGACGACGGACGACGCACGACGACGGACGCCGGACGAAGGGCGATCACAAAAGCTCACCTTGAGCACTTTGTGCTCAGGTGAGCTAAAAATCCATCTATAACCAGTACTTCTTTTCAAGAATTATTTAGCACTGAGTAAGGTTGGAAGCTCCAGCATTAGAGACTTGCACAGTCTCAGGTACTACTATAAATCTAAATAAATTCTAGTATGATGAAAATTATATTCAAGTTGTTATTAATTCCACAGATACCTCTCCTTCATTTCTCTCTCAGACATTGAACCAAGATTATCAGCTTACCTTTTGCATCAATTTCATTCCCACTCCTTTGGTATGCTTTTCCCAACTGCCTATCTCTCTACAATACAAAATATATAAAAGTAATTATTTTACTTCAACTTTCATTTCAACAATCCAAAAGAGGGTAACTGCAGCAACATATGAAATATCTTTCATTTACTTTTTTCATGAAATTGCAATTATAACATTCACTTTAAATATTTAAATTAATATAACCTACATATTGTGCTATTGATGAAGTTTCTAAATTAACTCTACCAGTGGGCTGCGGTAACATACAAGACTACAGATCTAGGTGTAATACATGTGATTGAAAGATTCAAACCCAGTTAAGAGCTAGATTCTGTCATTACTTTCCCAGGAGCAAAGTACTAGTAACTCCATCCCAGGAACCATTAAAAAGATTTAGTATAACTTGTAAAAACATGTTTCACAATCAATGTAAAAAGAAATAAATAACCAAATAATTACTTGTCTGTTGATGAGAATGATTTGACACCAGCTCGCCCTGTAGAGGACTTCTCTTTCTTCTTCTTGTAACTTAGCTTTGCAATATCACTCATGTTAAAATCAGCATCATTATCCTCTTCTTCCTCCTGCAAATACAACCAAATAGAAATCATCTTGGAATATGGCATTAACATGTCATTCAAACAAATATTGTACATGTTTTTTATGATCCACTTTCATAGGCTTTGACAATATGTCTACAATTTCTTATAACAGAAAATATGAATGGAAAATAGTTATATTCCAACAATAGACCAGTTTTTGTATCTATAAAACTTACCCTGTAAAAGACCTCTATTTTAAGACAACAAAAAATGTGTTAAGGAGGTGATACTACTAATGTACTAATCATGTGCAAAGACTACTTTCAGTGTCATCTGGCTTTTGTGTAGAAAATGTATCAAGGGCTGACTGTAAAACTGTTCCATTTCCTTCTATTTCTGTATGTAATTAGAATTGTTTTAATATCAGCCCTTGATATGTGTATCTCAGAGCAAAACGGTAGATCTGAATGATAAAGGGTTTAAAGAGAGACTATGGAGTATACCTCCTCCCCTGGTTTGAAGGTCTTGTCCCCCTGCTTAATGCCACCACTGACAAACCCTATGGGTGCTGTGAAGTCCTTCCTCTTGCCACTGGATCCTCCGAACCCTGGCCGCTCATCATCACTCTCATGCTCTGCCCACATACCTGTAGCAAACACATTCAGAGTTTTTCCAATGTCTATTCCAATTCAAAACAGAATGTGTAAAGGTAACTATAATTCTTAACATAATTTCTTTTTCTTTTTTATCCTCTTTACTGGATATTTCAAACAAGCATATAACTGAATGTAATAGAATCACCAACTTGAAAACTTTTCTTAATTACAATTTTTTAAATCTTTATTCTTAAGATGAGATGGAGGTTGTATATAGAAAGTTTAAGACGAAAATGGAAGAATTCATAAAATTTACAAGGTTATCAAATTGAAAATAAATGTTTTAGATAGACGTTGACAATAAGTTAAGCACCATTTCAAAAATTTAGTTCAGTACCCCTAAAACCCTTGCATGGGATACAGTACTGCATACTGCATAGATCCACTGGATTCGCACATGAGGATTTCTTATTACTTACTGTGCATAGGTATTATTTGAATAGTTCAAATAAACATATTAAATTCAAAATTACATGGTGCAAAAAATTCATATTGACATCATAAATATAACCACTAAAAGTTCATATACATGAAAAATTATGTATACCATAAATGGCTTGGTTTTTCGTCTGTCTACGCCCCTTCCTGATGTTGAACGAGTTGTACACATCATCGTCAGTAATCTCAAAATTTTCTACCTCTGGAGATGACATAGTTGCAATCTAAAATGTATTATTTAACTAATATAGCAACCTGTTGAATAAAAACCAGTCTTTCTGTACTGACAGTTGATACAATTCACTCCTTGGTAAATGCAGCTGAGTACAACCTCCTGAAAGTAATTGCATACCAAAAGAATTGTATTTTAAATACAAAAGAAACTTTTAATGAATCTCTCAGATTTTTTATATTAATGGCTCACAAGATGTTGTCATTTCAATTTCAATCTTGTTGTTTTATTTAGTTATCAATAATATTAACTTGTGGAAGCTACATGGTAAAATGTCAAATTATACTTTCACTATTCAAGTTGATATCTTGGAAATATTAAAAAAAAAATTTTAAAAAAAAATTTATATTCTAATTATTAAATTAATATATTTAATTTTCTTAGACTTCTCAGCTCCTAACCCTAGACTGACAAATCTTGACTGAAAATTCTGGGAGACCCCCCATACAATGATTGTAATTCAACATGAGCAGAGATTTTACAGCATTGGATACACAAATGAGTACTCTTCAGTTGGAGATCTAAAATCTGTAAGTCGGTAAAGGTATGTTTAAGTGCCTTAAATATAAAGTTTCAATTGGTCCAAAAATCCCCACTACCTAATGGGACTGCAAATAGTGGCGCGGCTTTTCAAATAATTGATAAGAAGCAAATGTTAACTAATAATCCTATGGGTGATGAATGGAGTAATGGAATGAGCATTCATGGGTTTCCGACGCTGACACTTTAAGGAGTAAGCATCGCCATTATCTCTGCCACCACATCAGATCAGGCTTCAAGTACTCTTTTTCCCTGCACACAAACATTCTGTGGAATAGGATAACTGAACAAGTTGTAACCCTGCCTGCTATTAAGCAATTCAAGCAGGCAGTGGTCAATCTCCTCTAGTTACAAGCAGTTATTTAATGATTGTTTGTTTGATGGGTATATACAGTGCTGCTAAAGTAGAGGTATAAAATGGCACTTTTGTGGCGATGTGGTAGGAGTCCGATTTGCATACCGAGGGTCCCAAGTTGGATTCCAGCTCAGGGCATTAGGATTTTACTTGGTTACACTGCCACACTACAGCGTGATACAACTGCCTGATACAACTGGTAACATTATTTTGACAGTCGGCCAAGCAGTCCTGGAACTACCCTTTTATGCTGGGCACCAAGCAAGGGAGCTATACCAGTACCATTTCCTAAAACACAGTTATTTCAATCTTATATTCTAAACTTTCATCTTGTACAGGCTACAACACTGTTTTTTTGTTGTTGTTTTTTTAACTTTCAATCTTCTTTCATTACTTCACATTCTATCTGGAGGTAATTTCTTTCAGTTTTACTTTTGGCTTTCATTTATATCATGCGAACCCTGCTAAGCATACTCTTTATTTATGAGGCGTTAAGCAGCAGTCATAGATAGTTAAAATGTTGAGACCATTCCATGATTTTTTTTTTATGAATGCCGGTGCCTTTTGAAAAACAATAAAACAGTTATATCTGATTTCGTAGTTTGCTCAAATATTTTTTCATAAATATAATAGTATAAAAATGTATACAAAATAGGACAAAAGGTTTGCGTTACAAGTTGTTTATAGTGTTACTTACTTAAAAAGCTCCTCGATGTTTTAAATACGTTTTCTGTCCTACGGAGTTACATCCCTTTGATTGTGACGTTTATGTTGCGGTGTTACAACCTAATTCAGTTTCTCATAAAGAAACAAAAAATAAATAAATAAATAAAAAAATAAAACAAATAGAAATAAAAAAATAAGCTTCCAAGTGTTATAAATATATATTCAATTAATAAACTATTCATTCATTTTTTTTAAATTATGATAAATTTATCTTATTCATTCATTTATTCATTATATGGATTTGTGATTGAAAAAATGCTAGTATATTACACTGAATATGGCATAAAGATTAACACAATCCATTGACTTTTTTTAGTCTGTGGGTGTAATGGCCTATAAGGAACCAATATCAGTGAGGGGTTTGTACAAGTGGTCCGGTAAACCTGAGTTGGTAGAGCACTCGTCCTGCAAGATAGGGGTCCCCGGTTTTCTCTTATTTTTCTCACCTGGTTACAGTGTATAGGGGTTAACTTATTAGGCCAAATAATGTTGTGCTTTTTTCATAAAGAACCAAATCCACTGTATCTTTATGACTTTTTAGGGGATAAAATCAACTAGACAGATAATAATTTTGTCAAAAATTTATTAGGATTACCGGGAGTTTGATAAGACTTCATGATCATTTGATTTCAAGATTATAAATATACCAAAACATATAATTACTACTCATGCTACATAAAACATACATTCTACAACATTAAGTGTCACAATAACAAAAATATCTGTTGACAGGATAATTCAAATTTAATTTAAACAATACATGATGATTTTGACCAACTCAGACTCAATATACAATATGATATTCAGGCGCTTACCAGGCAGAAGCCTGGAAGCCCAGGCTTCAACATTATTTTCAAGTACGCCTTTTCATAAATAATATAGCAATTAAAAATATTAAGATGTTAAGTTTCTTTCAAGTAAGTTGTAAAGCCGATTTACAAATTATTTGAAAGAAACTGAAACACCTGTGGAAGTCAATCGCCTGCTTAGAAATGCTTTACCGATAAACAAATTACTCAGACTCTGTTGTATCCCAATGTCACGTTTGCCTGGCAATTCTTGCAACTATGCCTGTGGCAACTGCAACAGCTGAAAGGTCTTTCAGCATGATGTGAAGTCAAGACATATTTGCGATCGACTATGAAAACTGACAGACATTCATCACTGGCTTTGATGCATGCCTGTAAGCATACAGAAATAGATATTGAAGATTAACTCTGAAAAACCCACTTTGAAACTTATCTGTGATCTTTCCAGTATATAAACAGTTGTGCTAGTGTTTAATTCTGCATCATTCAGTGTTGCTTAATGAATCATTTCTATGTCAAATGTTTTGGTTACTGCTTACTCCGATCATTACCAAACAAATACCTAAATATGTTCCAAATTGATGGGTCAGAAGTCCATCCAGACATCACCAGAAGCCACGAAATCACAATTTTTTCAAAATTTTCTCAGGGGTTTTCCCCCAAACACCCATGCCAAGAATGGGGGGCTCTGCCCCCCTCTTGTGCTCTCCCCCCGCACGTGCCTTTGGTATTAGACCCACACCTATGGCATAGATTTCAACATCCAATTATCTCTGGCTATGCCCCTGATGTGTCATGGGTATACCTTGGCAGTATTGTACTGTGCGCATTATTTGGTGATATTTCAAATGGTGCAGAAGTTCGGTTTTTGACTGCCCAATGAAAATCATGAGACTTTCTTAATTAAGATATTATTTCAGCACCAATATGGCATTTTGTGTTTCATTTTTTAACAATATGTCTGTATTTCCATTTTTTCAGAGGAATTGTATGCATTGACAAACATGAAACTGTGTATACAAAGTGCATCATGTTTCAAGTTGAAAATATCACAGATAATATATTTTTAGTTTGATTTTAATCTAAATCAGATATAATATTAATTTACACAAAGTGTTATGGAGACAAATTCATGCTAAATCCATTATAAGTACATTATAGGAACATGACAAATAAAATCAGATCTATCACTGAAGGTGATTAATATCCCAACTACAAAACAATGACTCAACAATAAAACAAATAGTCAAGGACAATAACTCTCGACAAAAACTCATAAATATGAGGGATATGTTGAAAAAAATTGTGTGCCTTGCACCTGTCAAAATGCCAAAGTTAAAATGGACAATAACTTGTGAAAAAAAACTTCAGAAAGAGAAATGGGGAAAGGCATCATCTACACCAACATGCAACTTGGCACCATTGGCAGTGCCCTAAAAATATATCACACAAAATCAAACATCATGTTGAAAAGGCACTGTTTTCTGTATAATAATTTCATTTGATAAGACTAGAAATGCATTTATATATGGACAAGGATGCCCCTGCCATTTTGTTTATTAGATTTATATTTTTGTCAGTGAATATGATGAGAAAATGGAAACATAAAAGAACATGATTATCATATCAAATGAGGACTGTTACCCCGACTCTGATTTTAAGGTCAACCGAATGTAGCTACCTTGACCTTGAAGCAAGCGACTGGTTCTTGTTTTGCAACACATCGTCTGGTCTTAGGAATAATTTGTGCCAAGTAATTTCATAGCAGAACCAAATACAACAAGGCTGTGTCACAGACACGAAATCCCCCGCCGAATATATTTAGTTCATGAATGGGAGCTGTTTTTACAGAACATAAATCAGGGCCGTAACTCCATTGTAAAGATCAAACTGGTCATGCTGTCAATTTGATTATAATTCCTTTGCCCTTGATATAACAGAACAAACAAGAAGAACTTTATTACTTCCAAGTATACTTTTGAATACTTTGGAGGTATGCTCGACAAAAATCAAGTATGAAAAATAACAAAGGCAATAACTCCAAAATTAGGCTAAGAAGAGTTATGGTTCTTGTGCACTGCATTCTCATCAATGAGATCTGTCCACCTGTGAATTTCAAAGCAATAGCTTGAATACTTTTGAGTATGCTCCGGACAAAAATCAAGTATGAAAAATAACAAAGGGCATAACCCAAATTTGGCTAAGGAGAGTTATGGTTCTTGTGCACTGCACTTCTCCTCAATGAGATCTGTCCATCTGTGAAGTTTCAAAGCATTAGCTTGAATACTTTGGAGATATGCTCCGGACAAAAATCAAATATGAAAAATAACAAAGGGCAATAACTCCAAAATTCGGATAAGGAGAGTTATGGTTTTGTGCACTGCACTTCTCCTCAATGAGATCTGTCCACCTGTGAGGTTTCAAAGCAAAGCTTGAATACTTTTGGAGATATGCTCCGGACAAAATCAAGTTATGAAAAATAACAAGGGCAATAACTCCAAAATTAGGCTAAGAAGAGTTATGGTTCTTGTGCACTGCACTTCTCTCAATGAGATCTGTCCACCTTGAAGTTTCAAAGCAATAGCTTGAATACTTTTGAGTTATGCTCCGGACAAAAATCAAGTATGGAAAATAACAAGGGCAATTACTCCAAAATTCGGCTAAGGAGAGTTATGGTTCTGTGCACTGCACTTCTCCTCAATGAGATCTGTCCACCTTGAATTTCAAAGCAATAGCTTGAATACTTTTGGAGTTATGCTCCGACAAAAATCAAGTATGAAAAATAAAAAAGGCAATACTCAAAAATTCGGATAAGGAGAGTTTATGGTTCTTGTGCACTGCACTTCTCTTCAATGAGATCTGTCCACCTGTGAAGTTTCAAAGCAATAGCTTGAATACTTTTGGAGATATGCTCCGGACAAAAATCAAGTATGAAAAAATAACAAAGGGCAATAACTCCAAAATTAGGCTAATGAGAGTTATGGTTCTTGTGCACTGCACTTCTCCTCAATGAGATCTGTCCACCTGTGAAGTTTCAAAGCAATAGCTTGAATACTTTTGGAGTTATGCTCCGGACAAAATTCGGACGGACGGACGCACGGACGGACGGACAACGCCAAAACAATATCCCCCTCCCGATTTCATCGGCGGGGGATAACAAAGTTACAGCCTGACAAAACTTAAAGTCAACTGACTGCTGTGACCTTTCAGATAGCAACCTGCTTCTTGTCTTGTCCTAGAGACTACATTTGCCTAATAATTTCAAAACATAACTTTACACAAGATACAGCCCAGACAGGACTGCTTGCACAAATTTTAAACTCAATTAACTGTTTGAAGCTAGTGATTTGGTTCTTGTTTGCGACAAATCATTTCATCCTAGGATCATTTGTGCATTTCAAACCATGTTCATTCTCATTAAAGTTACAGCCAGGACAGGATCTGGTCAGCCAAGTGCTGTGACCTTGACCTTGAAGCTAGCAACCTAGTTCTTGTCCACAACACATTGTCTTGTCCTGAGGATCACTTGAGCCAAGTTATTTCAAACACAGCCATTCACAACAAAGTTACAGCCAGGATAATTTTTTTAGACCAACCAAGTGCTGTGACCTTGACCTTCAAAAAACCGGCCTTTAAAATTCCAAGTCTCACTTGAGCCAAGTTCTTTCAAAACCATTTACAACCGGTGATTTTAAAAATCGGACCTTACCTCAAGCTACACCTGATATTTGTTTGCAACTCATCATCTTGGCTTAAGGATCATCTCAAAACACAACCGTACATAACAAAGTTACAGCTGGGACACAATTTCTTGCACAAACAGATATACACACATACAAACAGGTGTTACACTAATGCCTGTTGCCATATCCACAAATACAAACACAATCATACTTGACAATATTTGCAATGTGTATTTCACTCCCAATTTTAATTAAGAGACTGAATTGCAGTCAATCTCTTGAATAAAACTTTTGAAACAACATTTTTAATGAAATAAAAATGAATCCACATCAGAGTATGATGAAAATATCCCTGCTGTTTAAAATGATTTAAACATGTTCTAAAAGATAAAAAAAAAATTACAGCACTCAGCCTACAAAGGTTTACAGCAGAAATAGCGAAATGCTGATAAAAACAAGAGCACTGCATGCGGGTGCCAACACGCATCTGTTTGGGTTTTTGTTAAAAAGGGGGAGATAAATTAGGTGAAATGGATCTAAGAGTTATGGTCCTTGATGAAAATGTAGCTCTTGTGATAGTGAACAAATATGTGAAGTTTGGTAACAGAAGCTTTAACAGTTGACAAAATAGGTTTTGATTGATCGGGAGTAACCTGTAGATGTAGAGGTAGAGTTTAGAATTTATGGTCACGGTTAAAATTTTTCATGACAACAATGAGGCCAACAATGATGACACCATAGTGATGACAATACCATAACTTTCTTTCTTTTTAAAGCAGACAAGCTAATAATCTGTAAAGAGACACTAGGCAATATGTAAAGGTTCAAAAGGTTCAAAACAAAGTGATATTTGTATGTACAGTAAAGATCCTTCATAACATGCTCCATTATAACAAAAATCTGGGACCCAATCCTATATATTGTGACTTGTTTAACAGACTTAACCCTTACCATGCTAAATATCTTATTGGACTTATCCTTTCTTTATGTTTGACTGTAACATCAGATGTTTATGGGGTTGCTTGCTGAAACTGTATTGAATGACCATGCAGACCATGATCAGGCTGCAAGGATGTGCAGGCTGATCTTGGCCTTCACTGGTCGCAAAGGCAGTCACAAGTGCCCACGAGCATTGTAAGGTGTAATGTTGTCCTATACAATGTGGTCATTAGTGTTACAATGGAGCTATCTTAAATATATCTGGATTTCAATGGCATGTACATTGTATACTGGAATGCATTATATAGTCATGGAATGTATTGTTATCAATAGTGTATTGCATCATCCAAGAGGTTGGGTCATGGCTGAGATCACCTGGAGTGGACACTTCAGTATTTGGACAGCTGGTAGCTCTCCATGATGGTCAGTTTGCCAGTGAGGACATTTGAGGGCAGCGTCCTCACCTGGCCAGGCTGCTGTCCCCCTACAAACAGCTGAATGTCACCTGCAGATACAGACCAGACATAATATACTGACATATTAGTTGCTTCATAAATATCTGAGCAGTATTTCATTAACAATCTCATACTGAGAGATTCCTTCACTCAAAAATTTAAAGATCCATAACTCCCTCATTAATTGACTTAAAGAATAGATTTGTTATTTAATTATTGGCATGCTGTTACAGAAAAAGGTCTTCAATTATTTTTTTTATATATGTGGGGATACAAAATATGAAAATGTTTAGTGGAAGAGTTTTTTTTTTTAAATAAAGGCCAGGTGTTTGACATTTCAAAAAAATTAAGCATATCAGTAATTTTGAATACATGGACATGAATCAAGGGCTTGGTTTAAAACTATGTAACAACTAATTAATAAAGAATCAAAAAAACAATAGTTTTGCACCTTACCCTTGACTTGTACATTTCATATGAATAGAGCTATGTAGAACTTGTTTGGCCCATTTAGGGTTTCTTAAGGCTTATATAAATCCATTTTAAAAGGTCTAAACTTTAGTGTTTCAATACTTAACGGAATAACCTGTATGGTAATACAGGAATAAACTGTATATGATACTTTTACTGGGTTTTCACAACATATTGATGCAGATAAGGAGGACTATCAATATTTGAATTGTTTGGAAACTTTTCCCTAGATAATAACAAATCCTTTGTTGAATGTACTGGACACTTTCACTACCAGATCTATCACTATAAGTGATTCATACCTCCACCATAGTGCCACGACTTTGACATGCAACTGTCCCAGGACATACAGACGGATGGACAAAGAGACAGCTAGACTATCCAACAAACAGATCATTTCCCCTCCCCACAACTTAAGTTGTAGCTATGATAAAAGTGTTATTGCTATTATCAGCAAGAATTCAAACTGCATGCATGCAGCCCCAGGAACCCACCTTTTTCAATATAGAATCCTTGCTTCTCATTCCATACAGCCAGTCTCTGGACTTCCACCTTGAACTGGAAGGTAACAGCCTGTCCAGCAAGGATGAACTGACGGTCAAACGCTACCAACTGCAGCTTGGGCATTTCCTCCTTGGTGGTCAGCCATGATATATACACCTGGACCACCTGTGAAATTATCAACATATGGTCAGCAAATGATCTTGCACATGGTCTTTTTAGTTATACATATAAATTTCAACCTAACAACAAGAAATTAATACTGAAGCCGCTTGAAGGGGATTCATATATTGACTTACTGAAAACTGATGAGGTGAAACCAGCAGCACTAGTTTTCTAGATTTTTTGTTTAATATTATTTGCTTCCATTTCATAGACATCCATACTATGATCATTTCATAGACATCCATACTATGATCATTTTATAAACATCCATACTATGATCATTTCATAGACATCCATACTATGATCATTTTATAGACATCCATACTATGATCATTTCATAGACATCCATACTATGATCATTTCATAGACATCCATACTATGATCATTTCATAGACATCCATACTATGATCATTTCATAGACATCCATACTATGATCATTTCATAGACATCCATACTATGATCATTTCATAGACACCCATACTATGATCATTTTATAAACATCCATACTATGATCATTTTATAGACATCCATACTATGATCATTTTATAGACATCCATACTATGATCATTTCATAGACATCCATACTATGATCAGCAATTCCTTACATTCCCTTGACTGGCTGCTGAAGAACGAGAAACTGTTTGGACTATCATGCTTGTATAGCATTTACGTAATGAAGTTTGACAATACTGCAAGTGGCCTGAGTATGTCTGTGGATCAGCAGGTTGTGGGTTTGAACCTCAAAGAAAGCAATACATTTTCATGACCTTCTCAGGTGCAATACACTGGTCCAACCATGGAAGTGTCAAACAAGATGAACAGAAGTTGTAAGATTTTATTTTCCCATCAACAGAAATGTTTAAATTAGCAGTATTGATTTAACTGAAGAACTAAAATAGGAAGCAATTACTGCAAGTCCAACATAAAGCTCAGGTTTTACATTTTACTCACCTCATCTGAGGCCACAGATCCTGTGTTGATGACCTCCACTTGAACCATGACATACTTCTGGCCTTTGTTGACCTCAGGGTCAAACACCAGGTTTTTATATTTAAAAGTTGTGTAGGAGAGACCATATCCAAAGGGATAAGCAGGAACCCCATCAAAGTATCGATAGGTACGGCCTGCCATGGAGTAGTTCACCATGGAAGGGATCTGGAAAATACACAAGTAAGAATAAATTGAAGTATAGGAGATTACCACCATTTCAGTTGTCCATAATAAAGCAATGCCCAGCATATTACAGGTAAAAGTATTGGAAGACACAATGTTCACAGAGGCACCACGGTAGAACTAACAACCTACTGCAAGCCAGCTTGAAGACTAATCAGAATGACTTAGCTGGGACTTGAACCCACAACAGTGAGGGCTGAAGTGATAGTAAGTAAGCACTATAACATCACTGCCCCTAAGGCCAAAAACACATTATTATGTTTCTTGTGTTAAATAAAAATGTAATCAAATCGAAGTTATGATTTATAACAACTGATTGCATATAAATTTGCATTTAGCTTTAAAAAAACATACTGAAACTTTACAAAATTTATGATCAATGCATTAATATTGGCATTGATATTGCTTTTTTATTTCTAAGAAAAATTACCTGATCCGCAGTGGCATACCATGTGTATGGTAGCCTCCCAGCTGGGCTGGCATCTGGTGTTGCCATGGTGATTGTATTATACAGGGCGGTGCCCCCAGCCTGGGCTGGGAAAAATGCTTGCATCATGGCACCGATACGGGGATCTTGGTCAGCAAACGAAACATTGAGAGGTCCAGCCGAGAATAACAGAATCAGTATAGGAGCTCCATCACCTGGAAATTACAAGAAAATATAGAGGAAATATTTCCATGTATTTTTAGGTGTGAATATGTGAATCCATTTATTAATTTGATAGACTGGTAATTTTTATAATAGAACTGTTTCTATCTAATATATAACAAACATAGCAGTCTCAATAATAATAATCTACCCATATTAAAACTTACCTCTTGTTTTATTTCCTCTATTAAGATCCCATTAGGAATCACTTTAGAATAAACACAAGATGCAACAACTTACCAGAGACCCATGTTTCATGTTTAATACGATACTTCAAACTCAATTCAACCATCAACACTTAGTACTAAGTAATAACTAAAATCCACTCATTCCACCAGTCTTGTTAGTGAATGACAAAGCTGAATTAAGTTGTAACTTTACTAGCAACAAAAAATGTATGAAATTCTTTCTTAGTGAAGCAAAAATGATTAAATAACACTCCTGGTATTTATTTCTGGTACACAGTGCTACTTAGAGTGCTAGAACTGGCATCAGGCACCAATTCCTACAATACCTAGCAATAAGTAATACTTAAACTTCTAAAATAGGTAAAAACACATACCATATTTTTTTCATTTCATTTTTTATTTAAGGGCATATGTGACAGTTTGCTACATTTTCTATTTAGACAGAGAAGGAAAATTTAAACAGTTCAATAGATTTTTTTAAAACTTTTCATTATTATTGAGAATCATAAGAGAAACATTATTATGGAAAAAATTGGGGTTCACCATCCTACTTTTTAAGTTATCTGCCCCTGAATGTGATATTTTAGCACTTTTTGGCAATGTTCAAGGGCAGATAACTCAAAATAAATCTTACTGATATCTTATGCTATTTCTTATTAATGTTTGTGATTTCATTTCAAGTCATTATGCAAAATATGAAACCAATTGATCATATAGAAGTTATGTAAAGTTTAAAACTGTAAATATATTGCATTTTTTTAAAAGGGGAGATAGTTTGAGGAAAACCGATAAATATTTGCATGAGTGATTATAGTTTAAATTTGTTGCATAGAATTTCTACAAATTTTATACATAGACACGGAATAAAGTACTGAACCTTGACTTTTGAAACCTTATGAGGTGTTGTTTGCCATTATTTGAGGTATCTGCCCTTGAATATGGCCTAAAAGTGCTAAAATATCACATTCAGGGGCAGATAACTCAAAAAGTAGGATGGTGACCCCCAATTTTTTCTATAAAAATGTTTATTTTATGATTCTTTATAATCATGCAAAGTTTAAAAAAAATCTACTATACAGTTTAAATCCTTCATTGTCTATATAAGAAATGTAGCAAACTGTCACATACTCCCCTAAGAAATGAAATACTTGGGTATTTCTATTAGAGAAACAAGCCATTGTGTATTCAACCCTTTTCCTCATTAATATTCATGAAACAAATTTATAAATGTATGAATATTAATTGACTTAACTTTAAATGGGGATGTAAAACAATGGATTTTTTTTTTGCCATACAGACTGTGTAGAATCAAAGCTACAATATTGTACAAGTAAACAGAGGAGGCCCTGATCAGATAGCCCCCTTTTGGGTCTGCTCTGTTTGCCAATGTTTCAAACTGTGTCTGTATAACCCTTTCCCTCATAGAGGAAACCATGAAAAGACCTATGCGAACAACATAAATTCAGATCAGGTTTTATGCTGTTCGCTGCTCCTCAGTGGTCTGGAAATGAGGACTTGATAATTAAATTTGGTAAGGTTTAACTGTGGTTTTCTGCAGATCAGGCTTTATGTGGTACCTATTGAGTGTGTCAAAATGAGTCTATATGAGGGAAAGGGATAAAGTAAACAGATAAAAACACACCGTATTGTTGGTGTAATTTGAACCAGGCTATATAAGGCTCAGGTGCCTGTGATTATATCTCATCACTGAGGGAGACTTCACAACAAGATGAGCAGTTTCAGGGAGACTAACACATAAAATGACTTTAACTTTCACATCTAACTTACCATATGTTTTAGCATCATCAACAAGACTCTGCTGCATGCCAGGCAGGTACATATCTTTCCTGTCTCTCCCTTCTACTTCAATGTCAACACCTGTAACAAGTAGTGGAACATTTCTTTATTCTATTTTTTAACATATATTACTAAACTAACTCAATTATCATCTTTAAAACCCCAAAAATAATCTTTGATACAGATTATACATAGAATTATTTTTCTAAGGAAGTCTGATCGATGAAATGGACACTCACAAGTGACGAAATCAACTCTGTGAAATAACACTTATCAAAGTATAGAAACATTTATGATTTTTTTAGCAGATTTTATTTCTGAATTCTGTAAGTATAGTTGACTTATTCAATAAGGATAAGCAAACTTATGAAATCTCTATAAATAAAGATATAGAGAATATTGATCAAAATGATTATGTATGACCACAATAAACAAGTATTACATTATATTCCATTTGATTGCCACTCTTCATTTTATTTTTCCATCCTATGACCATCACACATTCCACTGGGATTCATGTTTTAACTTATTTGACATCATTATATATATTTTAAAGCCAGCTATTTTCTTTGATAGGCATACAAGGTTCCTTTATCATAATGAAATGATAACATTTTATATTCTATAGTGTATGATATAGAGAATATTTATTGATTTTTGTGTAAGATTGTCATTTCTTTCACAAATAGTTGTAGAAAAAATTCACAAGTTATGACATGTGAAAGAAAATATGATCTCACAGAGGTATCGACAAATATTTGAATTCCTCTTTCTTACTTTTTTTTCCTATTGTGTCTTTGCAGTTCCCATTTGGAGCCTAAATTATTATGTGACATCATTTTCACTTTTATTTCTTAATCTGTTAACTTAACATCTTATCATCTTTGGTGAAAGATATAATTTATCATTCATAAATATTTCTATCTTTTCACATGGCAAGACATGATTCAGCATTTATAAATTTTTACAATAACTAATGTCTATTTTTTTGTTGTTTTTTTGTTGTAAAGAATGCTCATGCACTAGTTTAACAGATATCAGAATTTTGAACACACCTGTGCCAAGGCAGATGACAATGAACTGAGCCCCCTTGACTGCCTCCTTGACTTCTGACTGGTTATAGGCTGCACATGTGGTGTTTGGACATCCTGCTCCATACTTGACTGTCTCAGCCATTTTCTGGAGACCCTTCAGAGGGCTGACAGCATAGTCCATGTCTACATCCACGTTGTAGTCTCCATACAGCTGTGTCAAGTCATCTGCCATTGGACCTAGCACCTATTGTTGATCAATAAACATTGTTTGTGATATCAGCATAAAACTGTACCAGTCTGTTCTTATTTAGTTTAATGGCCCATTGACAGGATTTCATTTATTTAGAGACTATTTGAGACAGATATAGTGCTGCCACACTGCAGTAGTGTCTCGCCATAGACATGTGACATGAAACCACACCCATCATTTATCCTGATAATGGACCAACCAGTCCTGGAACTACTCTGTACAGATGCTGAAAGCCAAAGAAGGAAGCTCCTGTTTCTGACATCAAAATCAAAATAATGGATAATCAAGCCAATCTATATTATGTAATGAACTTCATTCAAAATTAAGAAACCAAAAAAGCATTTTATTGGTCACATACCTGTAGGCCTGTGTTAATTTCAACCACATCAATACTATTAAAGATACTACTACTAAAATATAATATGCAATGCTGATACAATATATGATTACTTTAATTATTATTATATTGTTGTATTGGGAGTTTATTGTATTTCAGTTGTTCAGCAATATCCAGCTAATTAGAGGTACAGGAAGACCATGAGTGTACAGAGGCATCAGGGTAGAACTCCCAAGCTAAAGCAAGCAAGGTGGGAGGCTTCCTCACTTGAAACATCTGAAAGACCAGACAGGGACTCAAACCTACAGCAGTGAGGTGCTAAGTGATAGTAACTCATCAACTTTAATCACACGACCACAGAGGCCTCTTGTTCATACAATAAAAACAGAAATCCACACACCGCTATGTGACTGAAGTGTTTCTTCACCGGCAGCAGGCCATCATTCTTCAGAAGGACAAAGGACTTCATGGTAGACGAGATGGCAAGGCTCTGGTGGGCTTCACTCAGGACAAGATCAAGGCCATAACTAGAGTAGGGGTTCATCTCTGGAGGATCAAACTCTCCCACCCTCATACGGGTGTAAAACAGGGGCTTGGCTAATTCTCGGACCCTGCTCTCTGGTATACGCCCTTTATTGACGGCATCAGCTGTGATGACAGAAAAGGTGAGTGATGGTGCTTTATAATATATATAGATCTAGTTACATAAAATGCATTAGAAGTTAAGAATTCATAAGAGATGAAGTTGAACTGTTTAACCCTTTACCTCATGAAAATTCATGTCCAAATTTAGGATATGATGAATATTAATTGATTGATCTTTATATGTTTTTTGAAATAATGTATTAATTCTTTGCCCAAGAGGATTGTGTAGAAACTGATCAACAACAAACAAAGGAGATCCTGATCAGACAGCTCCTTTATAGAAGCTATATATAGCTGTCTCCTTTAACCCTTTCCCTCATAGAGGACACCATGAAAAGACCTATGCGAACAACATAAAACCTGATCAGCCTGCGAGTAACTCGCATGCTGATCAGGTTTATGCTGTTCGCTGCTCCTCAGTGGTCTGGAAATGAGGACTTTATAATTAAATTTGGTAAGGTTTAACTGTGGTTTTCTGCAGATCAGGCTTTATGTGGTACCTAATGAGTGCGTCAAAATGAGTCTATATGAGGGAAAGGGTTAAACTATGCATTGTGATTATTTATCTGCTTCTGGTTGGAAGGTTTGCTAGTACAGTCGCACTGACCACTCAGTTTATCTCAAATTGAAATATCCAAACAGCTTTAAGCATAGTGAACATGATAACAAAGGTCGAGATGAAATCATTTCAAGAGATAGCCTTGAATGAGCAACACTGAACAATTTAAAAGTGTACACAAGGAACTGATATAAAGTCTTGTTTAACCCTTTCCCTCATATATACTCATTTTGACGCACTCAATAGGTACCACATAAAGCCCGATCTGCAGAAAACCACAGTTAAACCGTACCAAATTTATTTACAAAATCCTCATTTCCAGACCACTGAGGAGCAGCGAACAGCATAAAACCTGATCAGCCTGCGAATTACTCGCAGGCTGATCTGGTTTTATGCTGTTCGCATAGGTCTTTTCATGGTGTCCTCTATGAGGGAAAGGGTTAAATACAGAATGACCTTCAAGAGGAATTACTTAACTTTATCAGTGTTGTCATATGAAAGTATTATGTAGTATATGATTACAGCTGATTATAATTAACATATCTTATATTCAATTCCCTGATTGTGTGATCTATCACCATCTCTTAACAATACATTTATAATTTTCTTTATTATTACATAAAATAATTACAAATACATGTAATAATAGTTTTCCCTGCACACAAAACAATACATATGTAAATAGATAAATAGTTTTATGCTTGGCATAACATAAAAAAATATTTTGATTAATAAAGTTAATTCAGGCCTCCACAACAATGCATAATCTGTTACACAAATTTACATATATTGTTAGCTAACTGATAACAATAGTCCTTTTTAGTAACAGTGATCACAACCAGATACATGATGGATGGGATAAGATACTTAAGTCATACAACACTAAGTGATGCCAATGCATAATTCCAGTATAGACAAGTCCTTTCAAATTATAATAATCTTTTTCAACCAATCCTGATTCTTTGCACCTGGAAAGGCCATGAAATATCAAACCCACCTCCTTGTTTCCTTGCTTATTCATGTTACCACTGGATTGCGACGCCCTTAGCTCTCAATCAAGTCTCAAGAAATAGAAGCAGGGGTCAAGTCTTGACAGTACTGGCTTCTTATATCACCCTTGGCCAGTGGTACATGTAGTATTCAATAACGATAGATCTTAAGACAGCATGTTTGAGTCTCACAAGGGGCGATAATCCTTCCTGGCACAAAGTACTGATACAACCCAAGAACTGTCCAGTGCACTATTTTATTTCTCAATCTATATAAAAGAATTAAGTCTTAACTTCAATTTACCTATCTGCATATAGTATGGGAGCTGCCCAAGTGAGTTCAACTCCAGGTTACAGCCAGATTCAAGGGATGCAGTGACGGCATCTAAAGAGTTGTTCATGTACTTGTGGGTCTGTACAATGGCTTCAATGGCTCCCATGTCACTCACCACAAAACCCTTGAACCCCCAGGCATCTCGGACGATATCATTCAGAATCCTCTTGTTCATACACATTGGAATACCATCAACACTGGAACATGATACAAGGAGCTGTCAGTACACTGGCATTCAAATCAAACTAAACTATGCTTATATTAATGACTCATAATAAATCAACCTGTAACTAACATAGATATTTTTAGACAAATTAGCAAGCAGAACAGACCAAGATCAGGGTCTCCTCTGTTTGTCATACAAAAGTGTAGCTCGGATTCTACAAAGTCTGCATGGCAAAGAAAATTCCACTGTTTCACATATCAGTTTAAGTTATTCATCAAGTTATAAATAATTATTCTTGAGGTAGCGTTAATCTAGAGACACAGGTCTCTGAATTGTGTGTAAAGACAGTATGAACTGAAATTCTAAATTTCATTCACTGAATAGCAACTGCACAGCCATTTACATTTTATTTATTATATTTTTCTCTTCATATTTTATAGCTTAATTTATTCAATAAAAAAGCAACGGTTACTTTCTCTATACCTATTATAACTGCACATGAAGCTGTAAGTGCCAGCACTCACACAATCCTTGAAAGCAGGCAGATAGGTCAACTGGAGATCTCTCTCTGGCACCTGCAATACATATTGTCATTCTTCTGATTTTCTACCATTAGCCTATAGGAAAATAACGTGTACCATATACTTGAAACAATGCTTCTACAAATCTATACCGGTATATATGTAACAAGCTGTGCTATTATCATAGCATAGACAGGAGGATTGGATAGGGAAGTTGTATTACAGTTAGTTTCTTATCAAAGTGTACTGAGTTTGATTCCCAACCACATATGAGAGAGGGTACAGTAGTCAGCTGTCCAGACATGTGGGTTTTCTTTTGATCTCCAATTTCCTTCCACAATAATGACCACAAACACTGCCATCCATGCCATTAAGGTTTGGGGTCTATGTAAAACAAAACTTATTTTCAACATATATCCCATATCCAATCAAAATCTCAATAATCTACAAAACTATCACCTTTGCATCAAATGTGAGTCTTGACACAGGTATGTCCTCAGGCCCAGCGTAAGCCACAAAGGCCTTGCAGTTTGAGGCTGCCTGGATGTAGCGTTCATCGGATCCCTGTAAGCCTCGCACATAGTACGCTGCCATCTGACCTGATAGGTATGGGTCTTCTCCATACACTTCCTGAAAGAATTAAGAGCATGTTTTGAAAGTTCTTACCAATTTTCCTTAATTTTGTTTAAATATAGAACTTGATGTCAAGCCTTCATTCAAGGAGTGACTATTATTTTATCATTATCATATTATGAGTTTCTCATTGAATATCATGTTATGAAAGAGTGACTGAGAACCAAAATCAAATATAAAATATGCATGATAGATTTATATGCTTTCTTTCTGAAAAAGTAATCTTAAATGATAATATTATCAGTCCTAATAACATTAGAGCTACAGTCTTCCTTTATCATATTTTGATCCCAAAGCCATACCTGTAATTAAAAATAATGATACTGGTATAGCTCCCTTGTATGAAACTCAGTATAATGGAAATAGTTTGATGATGTAACGAGGCATGGTAATGTATACTTTACAATGGCTTGATATGACAGATACAACATTATATCATGTAGACGGTTCCATAGGAATGAATATTGTCAAAGAGTTGGTAAGAAAGGTACTTTCTTTATTTTGAGCAATATCATATACTTATGCGTGTGCTACCTGATTTCTTCCCCAGAGAGGATGTCTCATCATGTTCAGCATTGGAGCCCAACAGTTGATACCCTGGTGGTTGCCATACTGACCATTAGCAGTGTAGTTGTTCACCTTGGCTCGAACCTCTTTACCAATTACCATTGCAACCTGTTCCATCAGTCTCCAGCTGGAAAAATGCAAATAAACATGCATATATACATTCTTTCTTTCTTCCGTTACTGTCTTCTATCAATTTCTGATAATTACGACAGGGTGGAGGCATATATGCAGTTAGAAACTGTATAAATAATTAAAAATAAAAGTTGAGTACAGTTCACAAATAAAAATAAAGGGTTACATCTGACCTCAACATTAAAAACATACTAGCGTAATGAA
Source organism: Solen grandis (assembly GCA_021229015.1). NCBI lineage: Eukaryota > Metazoa > Mollusca > Bivalvia > Adapedonta > Solenidae > Solen > Solen grandis. The sequence goes on along the minus strand of CM037787.1, from coordinate 16,124,312 downwards.
CTAGTCGAGTTGTGTCTTGAAGGAATCTACAGTGGTCAATGAAACAGTAGATTCTGGCAAGGAATTCCATATCGGTATAATTCTTGGAAAGAAGGAAAATTTCAGAAGATCAGTGGATGCAGTCAGTCGGTTGTATTGTTGAGAATTCGATAGTCTTCCAGAACGTCTAGTTGTCATGTTTGTTGATAAATAACGGTCCCTGTCAATGTCCACTAGTCTATTATGTATTTTGTAAAATAATGTCAAGCTGGTATTTATACGTCTATTTTCTAAAGTTGACCATTGTAGCTCGTCGAGCATTTCCCCTACATGACTGGTATTATGCCATCTCCTACATGTCCATCTAGCTGCGGTTCTTTGAACCATTTCAATTTTCCGAATGTTAACCTTGGAGTGGGGATTCCAAATGGGAGAGGCATATTCTAGTTGGGGTCTAACTAGTGTCTGGTAAGCATTAACCTTAGTTTCCCTGGGGCAAGTGACAAATTTCGGCGCAAAAGACCAAGAGTTTTAGTTGCCTTGCTGGTTATATTATGAATATGCGGCGTCCAGTCCAATGTATTGGTGATAGTAACCCCCAGGTACTTTGTTTCATTTACTTTGTCAAGCGTCTGTCCATGTAAGGTGTAGCTGTGTTGTATCTGTTTGTCAGGTCGATGTCTGGATATTCTCATTGAGTGGCATTTGGACACATTGAACTTCATGAGCCACTTTTGCTCCCATACACCAAGTTTTGATAGGTCTTCCTGTAGTTCAATGCAGTCCTGGGGAGAGAATATGTTTTTATAAAGGACACAGTCGTCTGCAAAAAGCCTAACATTTGATAATATACCATCAGGAAGATCATTTATGAAAAGTAGAAAAAGGATGGGGCCTAGGCAGGAGCCTTGAGGGACACCGGATATAACTGGGGCTGAGTCTGAGTGTGTTCCGTCGAGTACTACGTCTTGTGTCCTGTCAGTTAACCATGAGGCAATCCAACGGTTGGTTGTCCCTCTAACACCATAGTGTTCAAGTTTGTACAGTAGTCGTTTGTGAGGTACTTTGTCAAATGCTTTGGCGAAGTCCATCACAATAACGTCAGTCTGTTTGTGTCCCTTACCTCTGTCAAGATTATATGCAATGTCATGAATGAATTGGACGAGCTGTGTATCACATGAACGTCTGCTTCGGAAACCATGTTGTGAGTCAACTAATATGTCATTTTTCTGTAGATGCTTCATGATATTACTGACAAGGATATGTTCAAGGACCTTACAGCTAATACATGTGAGTGAGACTGGCCTATAGTTTGAGGGGTCATACTTTTCCCCTTTCTTAAAGATAGGAACCACATTGGCTTTACGCCAGTCATCGGGGACTTGTCCAGTTTTTAATGACCTATTAAATATAGCTGTAAGGATGTCGCCCAGTTCATTGCAGCATTCTTTGAGGATGCGTGCATTGATGGTGTCAGGTCCTGAAGCCTTATTGGGATTAAGTTTACTCAGGTAAGACTTGACACCACTGGGGTTTACGTAGATGTCGTTCATTTTGGGGAATTGACCTTTACTGAAGTTTGGGAGGGTTGATGAACCCTCCTCAGTGAAAACTGAATGAAACTGATTGTTCAGTATATTAGCTTTGTCCTTACTATCAGTCTTAAGGACACCGTTTTCCCTTAATGACGAAATGTTGTTTTGACCATTCCTAAGGCTATTTATATATGACCAAAATTTTTTAGGGGTAGCCTTAGGGTTTTCGTCTTCATTCGGGGTGAAAATATCATTCACATATTTCCAGTGGGCATCTCTTATTTTCTTTTGGACATGAGACCTGAATTCTTTAAACTTTTCTATGTCATTAGGGGAGTTTGACTTTCGAGAACGCCTGAAAAGCTTTTCCCTTTTTTTCAGGAGTCTCTTTATGTCAGTGTTGATCCAAGGGTGACCAACACGTGACTTAGACATTTTTGATGGAACAAATTTATCCATCGCCTTAACTATCTCTGTCTTAAAGTCAGTCCACAAGTCATTTGGTGAGATATTGTCCAGATCCTGGGCTAGGATATTGTCTCTGTATTGTCCCAGGTGAGACTTCAGTCCGTCCATGTCTGCCCTTTTATAGAGAAAAATCTTCCTAGGGGTCTGTCTGACTCTTTTTGACTTAATGTCGTACTCCACTAAAACAATGTCGTGGTCCGCTTTACCAATAGGAGGTAGTGACTTAACCCTGTTAACAGGAACAGGGTTGTTTGTCAGAAGGAGGTCTAAAGATTTGTCTTGTCTAGTCGGGATGTCAACAACTTGGTTGAGACAGTGCTCCTTCACAATGTCTAAAAGTTGCTTTTGGGTGTTGCATTGATTGGCACCTGGTGATACAAACATGTTTCCCCAATCAATGTCTCCACAGTTAAAATCACCACCAACAACAATTTGGGCTGATTTGTACGTCATTATACGTCTCAGGGACTCATTAAATTGTTCTAGGTAATAAGGTTGGGATTTGTTTGGGGGTCTATAGAAGGATGATAAGTAAAGGGTTTTAGTGCCAATGACCTGAAGCTTGCACCAAGTGATTTCACAGTCTGTATTAAGTTCAGGTGTTGCAACACATAATAGATCCCGCTTATAAGCAATAAAGACACCCCCGTGACCATCTTCCCTGTCCCTTCTGATAACTTCAAAATCTTCAGGAAATATCTCAGAGTTTGCAATGTCAGGATTTAACCATGATTCATTACCAAGGATTATATCAGGCTTGGAAGATTCAATAACTGTAAGGAGTTCAGCCTTTTTATTTTTAATGGATTGGCAATTCATTATCAATATGCGAAGTGGATGGTGTAGGTTAACCTTTTTTCTTTTGGATTTGTTATGGAGTGGTCTTATAGGTGAGGAAGAGGCCTTTGGGGATCCAATATCATCTGGAAGGGGACTAAGAGGAATGTCAGAGGAAATAGAATTGCATGATGATAGGGTCTCAAATCTGTTTGTAGAGTTTATGCATGCCATGGTATCAAAAAGGGAAGTAGAAAAGTTAGGAAGTCCACATCTAAAGCACTCCCATGACATATTCTGATTACATGACTTATTGAATAAGCTGTAAATAGAGGGGTTCAATCCCTGACAGTCAATGTGAAACCAAGTTTCACAAGAATCACACACAATGGCACGATCTTCCCAACCCACTTGGTTATTACAAACCCCACATAAATAGCTGGTGGAATCAGGGCCAGGATTCAATTCACAGTCTCCCGAGTTCCCAATAAGTAGTATGCAAATATACAATAAGGCCAATTTATGATTTCCCGATGCATAGTGACATTTTTTGGACTGCCTAAACAAAGATAAAGCTGCAACCATTGATGAGGGGACTCCCTCTGAAAAGAAACCATGAGAACGTAAAGGTGGCTGTACAGGGGTTGCATGTTTACAGAACGTTGCCACCTTTACTGTAGCAACTAGACTTACCAGTACAATGAGAAACAGTCTATTAATGTCAGTTGTCCTCCTCCTGATCATTCTAACATGAAAACAATGTTTATAAACAATATTAAATATAGTGTAAATGTAAAATAAACACAAATTCTACTTATTAATCTATATTTTCCTACACAGGAAGTGAAAAGAGTAAACAAACTCCAAACCGGAAGTAGCAAATAATAATCGTATCTCTTGTATTTTATGAAAATTTTTAAATAAGTTAATGTAAAATAGACACAATTTTACTTATTAATCTTTATTTTCCTACACAGGAAGTAAAAAAAAGTAAACAAATTCCAAACCGGAAGTAGCAATAACCGTAACTCTTGTATAATGCAAATAATGATTTATTCTAGAAAAACCTTATATTGCACCAAATGCAATAAAAATATTAATCAATTGCTCTAGTAGCACTTTACCGACACTTATGTATGATACTTTCAATGTTGTGGTCAGGAAATTATTTATTAAAGGCAAAGTAGCCAATATTTAACTCTCTGAATTTTTTTTTGACAACTTTCTATCTGCGCATGATATACAGGACCTAGATTTACATGATTTTAATGTAAATCTAGGTCCTGTATATCATATTAATTGATACTAAATGTGTCCTTATTCTTGGTGAATGAGGTGGGTCAGGTATTGAAAGCTATGGCACTTTAACTATAGCGGCATTATCAATTTAGAAACAGCTGAAAAACAAGGAAATAAAGTTAGTAAACGTTACTTAATGTGGAGGTAACAATGACATGCTTCCCAGTTATGAGGACTCAGGCAGGTGTGATTAACGTTTAAACTTCACATATTTTACATTGATTACGAATGAAGTAATCAAAACTTATATTAGTCACACTCTATGTCTCTGGTAGCGGCGTATGTGATCATTATTGTGGAAGGAAACTGGAAAGCCCAGAGAAAACTCACATCCGATGTCTGGACGAGTGACTACTGTGCCCTCTCACAAATGTGACCAGGAAATGAACCCAGGACACATTGGTGAGAAGCAAAGCATGTTACCACTACACTATCCAGGCAAGTGTGATTAGACAGTTGACCGCAATGTTATTCCTTAGCCAAATGTCATGGTAGACGTCAAGTTCACAAAAACATTATATGATATCTACCTTAAAATACCATCGAAGATCTCAGACAAAATTAAAGCAAATCACAGACAGAAACAGTTAAACATTCTATTTGGCTATTTTAGATCTGAATTTTTTACATCATATATCCAAATACTGGGCTTTATCCAACAGAATAGTAACACTATATATTGCATTATCTATCTTACCAATGATATATAGAGAGTAATTTTCTTGCATTTTATGGTAACATTTACATGTATTATGTTATTTCTTTAATCAATTGCATTTGGCTTTTTGAAAAAAAAATTATTGATGTGTTTGTTCATTTAAGTTAATTTGATACTAATGCTTGTTTTGCACTTCATAATTTTTTCCAGACTATATTTCTAACATTCCCAGACAGGTCTCTAGAAATAACATAATGAATAATAAGTTTACCTGAATGTCGCGCCCAGATTAATGCTCTGAGCGAAAGCTGTGGCCTTTCCTGAGAATGCCATACCGCGGAGGCATTCTGTATTCCACTGGAACTGCTTGATCCCTAGCCTGGAGATGGCCGGGGCCGGGCCATAACCTCCTCCTCCGTACGCCATTTGATAGGTCAACTCCTCGACAGTGAGTCGGCTCACCAAATCATTCACTCTGTCATCCCATGACAAATTCACGTTTTCAAAAGGATACTCTCCGCTTGCAAATGAGATGAAAATCTGCAGAACCTGCAGAGGAATAAGTATGGTTTTAATTGCTTTCATTTCGTTCTAGTGTGTAGGTTTCCTTCCTGAATGTTTACAAAAGTAGATTCGGATGACTCGGATTATTGGTCACGTGAGCTAAGTTTGTGTTGCAACAGTTATTTCCCTTGACATGTCCAGTCTATGTTGCGTTACGTGCACGTGCAATTGATTGAGTTCGATCTTTATTTGTAGAATATTTATTTACATTGCTTTCAAACAACTTATTGTTTGTGTCAGGATCCTAATATACTAGTGTTTTGTATTGTCCCACGACACATCGAATAATTCATTTCGACTTATCACAGATTCTTAAGCTTTTGTGCAACATGTATAAATCTACAGCACGAATTCCATCCCCGCTCTTTTTTTCTTTTGATCGATTTTTGAGAATTTCAAATGTTCTCTCTCTCTCTCTCTCTCTCTCTGTTCACTGCTATTCCTGTATGTTTATTTCTGTGAGACTCGTATCTATGTTTTTCTCTCGTTTTATTTTTTGTATCCCATAACTGCATATAATGGCGTACTCGACCTTCAATTTAAAACATATACAGCTGTTTTATGTTTGTTGAATGTAATGTGTATATATAAATATACTATCGATTGATCATTCACATGTCTGGTTACCTACCTTCACGTTGGCATAATTGTCGTGCTTATTGTACTGAAAATATCGATAAAACAAAGGAAAATATGAACTTCTTTGCACACCTTTGATACCTGATGAAGTGTAGAAGTTCAGTTCACAAGAACCGTAACACTGCTTGAATCACCCCTTGAAGGATTATTAAGAAACATTGGTGATATGTACAGCCACCCCCCGTAAAGTAGATGTAATGGTAACCAGACAATTTGAAAAGATCAAGCCTTTGATTTCGTCTTATGTGCTCGTACGCGGATCAAGCCATGAAAATGTACATGAAAATGATATTAAGCTCGCCAAAGGCTCGCTTAATAACATTCATGAACCAGTTTAGTAAAATTTGATAAGAAATGACTATTCATGTCAGATCCATTTTATATATCAACTTGAACGTAAAGTAATATACACTGCACAAGTAAAATGACATTATACATATATTTGATATGCTATGGTTTTGCATGCACTGATGTATTAATGTGGGTCAATGGCACTGTGTGTTGCTGATTTGAGTAATGAACCAATTAAATGTTGTAATTAACTGTCAACAATAACTGAGTCTAGGAAAGGATTAATAAGCCAAAGATTCCTCATTTGTAACTGAATGGTTGTATTGATTTCCTCGACACATTCACTGACTAAATTGGCTTTACTTCAAAATGCGTAGATTCATCCATTAGTGAACAAACCCGTGAGAATAATTTGTTATGTATAATCAAATATCTAAATGATCCTAAGGTCTTTTGTATGACCTTTGCTAATGTCTAATAGAAGATTGATTTCTTGAACGGGACGCTAAAGGTCAAGGTTAGAATGTCATATGTTAAACTTTAAATTCTTTTATTTTCATCAAAATAACACTAGCTACGAATAGCTATAAACAAACAATAAACAAATTATTTTATAAAAAAAATCTTATGCATAAAACGTAAACATTTTGAAATGGACATGTTAGACATTTACATCAATGAAATTCGTTAGCGAGGAGTGGATAAAATCTCAAAGTGTGAGATAGTAAATAATTAATATAAATGTCTAAGAAAATTTCATGTCTTTATATGATAAAGCTATAAAAAGGTAAAGCTATATAAAGATTTCATTTTAGCTGAGGATGAGATACATTTAAGCATAGATTCAGGGTCCAGTTCCACCAAACATAAAGCGGGACGAATTTCAGCATTGTTTCTCTAATAGACATTTCATTATTAGTTATTAAGATAGAAATTCATTAACATTTCATTATTAGTTTATTAAGATAGAAATTCATTAATATTTCATTATTAGTTTATTAAGTTAATAATTTATGCCAGCTTAGTCATATGTATACTTGAAATTTTCGTAAGCCAGAAACGATGGGATGCGTATCTACCTTAGTTACATTATTTAGTGCTAGGTATTGTTGATGGAATTCGTTTATTTGATTATTTGTGAAAAAGGAAATCTCATGACACCGATAAAGTTTTCTTATAGGCCGTTACATTAACCCTTACCATACTGAATTTCTTAATTGCAATTGTTTTAATTGTTCTTCAGGGGCCCGTTTCACTAAACTTCGAACGAAGTTGATATTCGTAGTCGTACGAAAACTATCGTACGAAGATCTTACGAAAATCGTACAAAAATTCGTACGAAATTGACGTTGGTGAAACGCTGTTGAACGTCAATTATCTTCGTACGAAAAAATGTAAGAAAAAAATGTTCGTACGAAGTTTAGTGAAACGGGCCCCTGGCCCGTAACATTAGTTGCTTATGGAGGTGATTGCTGAAAATTCATTGACGGAATAGAGAAATTTGCAGACCATGATCAAACTATATGGATGTGCAAGCTGATCTTGGTTTGCACTGGTCATCCGTGCTTGCATGTAAGGGTTAATCGGCAGCATAATCGGCAACTTAAATCTCCGACATGTATTGACAGATCGCTTACTTTCATAAAAGGATTGCGGCTATAGGAAATATACCAGTGGAACTTCTAAAGTAAAATGTGACATTTTGGGGATTGATCTGAGGATGTGCACCAGATACGTTGTGTCTGCATTTTATCAGGAAAACCACTTATATTCGACGAGAGCATCAGTTGAAGCGACTGCAGTTTGAAAGTGCATTGATTTTGCAATAAAAGTGTCACTGGGGTGATTATCGTCAACCATTCCTCCAGTCCTACAATTACAGAAACTTTAAGATACTTTGTGAATTCTGCACCATATTATTATAGAAAACACATGCTAACGTTACTCTATACACATTTTCACCTTTTTTTTTCACAGAACGATACATGTGCATTCTAAATGTGTGATACATCTTCATGTATTGATTCTACACAATGTGATACAGGTTTGAATTCTTCAACACAATTTGATATATGTCTATAAATTCAATTCCATCCAGCATGTGATATATGCTTCAAGTTTACACGAATCGATTTAGTTTCATTTCTCAACAGTGTTATCAATTCTACAATAATTTTTACGAATATGGACAAGGCAAACTCAAACTCCACACAGTGATCTCCCTTGCAAGCCATATAAAAAAAATAAAAATAAAAAATAATAAAATATTAAAAAAATGTAAGGGGAGGTAACTACTGCGTCGGAGTTTGGGCAAACCTAACTTATCCACAACTTGAAAGCAGGCAAGGTAACATGACTACGGGCTCGTAGGCAGCAAGTTCGATACCCATAGAATGATTTTACAATCTTCACGGACACAAAGTACTGGTACCACTGAAAGTGATATGTTTTCAAATGTTCACCGTAAAAGTTAAATTTAATTACAAAAATGTGAATTAGATTTAATTGAGGAAGAAAGAAGCTTAGTCCATGAGTAGTATGTATGCTTGATCTCACGATCGTAATGCATATAATCTGATATCAATATTCCGTACCGATAGCAGTTTGTACGTTTGTTTCATTAATGGTCCTCATCGACATTCCTATAACGGCACTGAATATTTCTTGATTAAGTTGAGTTCTGACAATATCTGTTTTCCCCAACATATTTCTAAGTGATAACTTCGATACATAATGTTAGCTCAGTGGCAAAAGAAATAAAACACTCTGGTTTTTATCGATTTAAATGTACTGGTTTCTTTCAGATAAATATACGTATATATGTATATTATACTGGTCGGATGACTTCGGATTTTTCATGTGAGGAAGCCTTCCAGCTGGTTTGCGGTAGGTCGGTGTTCTACCCGGGTACCTCTGTGTACTCGGGGTCATCCTCCACCTATGGTGGCTAATTTCTGCCATTTCGTGTTGTCGTGTCTTCGCCCCGAAAGGCGAAAGGCGAAATAACGAAAACATACCATATTGTCGTTATTTCGCCTGTCGCCTTTCGGGGCGAAGACACGATAACACGAAACATGTCAGGCGAAATAACGAAATTCTAACAGGCGAAAGGACGAAAAGTTTCGCCTTTGAATGTTTCGTGTCCGCGGGTCGAAACCTTTCGTGTAGGCGCCCTTTGTTTGTCGTGTCTTCGTGTCTTTGCCCCGAAACGCGAAAGGCGAAATAACGACACTGTTGCAGATTTCGTGTTGTCGTCCTTTCGCCTCGAAAGGCGAAAGTCGAAATAACGAAAATGACTGTACGTTTCGGGTTTCGCCTTCCGGTAGCATTAACTTATAATGATTTAAAAAAAGCTAACATAATTTTATACTTATACGTAAGCATCTACATATAATGTGTATTAAAACATCAATTTTATTACTCAAAAGGATAATATCGGCGTATATATTCTGCTGCAGTGAAATAAAGCTATCTTCACCTGGCATTGTTGATATTTACAGCAAGTATGCATATGTGTAAACGTTCTGCGCATGTCTACCGGAAGGCGAAACCCGAAGCGTTGTCATTTTCGTTATTTCGACTTTCGCCAACGACAACACGAAATGGCAGAAATCAGCCACCATATCCACCTGTAATTAGCTGGACGTCGCTATATGATTGAAATACTATCGCAGCGACGGTATACCCCAATACAACAACAACTGGTCGGATGATTCAAAACATCACATCGGCAGCATATATGTCTCAAGTAGACATAGTCTCCAAATGACTTAACCCTTTCCCTCATATATACTCATTTTGATGCACCTAGTAGGTATCACATAAAGCCTGATCTGCAGAAAACCACAGTTAAACCTTACCAAATTTAATTACAAAATCCTCATTTCCAGACCACTGAGGAGCAGCGAACAGCTTAAAACCTGATCAGCCTGCGAGTTATTCGCAGGCTGATCAGGTTTTAAGCTGTTCGCATAGGTCTTTTCATGGTGTCCTCTATGAGGGAAAGGGTTAAATACTGTCGGCCGGACGTTAAACTCAACAAAGAAACAACATAATATATTATGTTCGAGCTGGTAAGATCGCCCTAAAAGTCCATCAACACTTTGAAATTAATGATAATAAATCATGTACATAATGCTGGGCATGTGATACCCATTTTATATCAAATCTAATATATTCCGGAAAGAAATAATTCATTTGAATTATCGAAAGCATGGGCGCATATTTTCTTTTGCGACTGAGTACATTGTATGTAATTAACTTACAAAAAAAATCATTAAAAATATCACCATCTATTCTGAAAAAATCGAAGAATGTTATAAAGGATATTTGTTTTGGCTGAATATGGAATATATCTCATCGAGAAGTGATACAATTATAATATTTCCAAGGGCGCGTACAGCGCTCGTGAAAAAGTGAATATTGTATTACCTTGAGATGAGTTATATTCCATATCTATTCAAAACGAAGATGTTTTCTTTTTTATGACGCTAACTGCTGCTATTTACTCTTTATTTTAAAAAAAATAATTCCGGCAGATCTATGTCACTCACACTGTGGGATATGGATTTTATCTCGTAATATTTCACTAGTTATCATAAAATGAAATGCCTCATTGCCCGATGATTGACCGTAAAATCATTGTAATTGCCTAAGTCTACTATCGAGTTATTAAGAGGGAGAGAGAGGGGGGGGGGGGGGAGAGAGAGAGAGAGGGGGAGGGGAGAAAGAGAGATGTTTCTATGCCATGTGTGCAAAGTCTTGACCGGTGGGATGATTCAACAACAACAACAACAACAAACCCAACAATTCTTTAGCAGTATATCTGTTTTCTTTTCATAAATCAATATGATTGAGAAAATGGATAAATGATTTAATGAGCAAATTATGAGAAAAAATAATGAACACATGACATAAAGTTCTTATAAATTTGAAAAATCCAGCATCACCGTCTATCGAATCATCAAGTGCATCGCCAATAAATCTGGAAAAGAAAACAAACAAATTACTTCTATACATGTATTAAAGCATAATCGACTTCTTTATAGAAAAATATAGTTTGTATCTACATTTCTTATAATGTTAAATGAAAATACAACTGACATTGTACATGAATTTAAGAAACTGTGAGAAGATTTTCACGAGGTAAGATTCTAAATTCGTAATTGTAAAAAAATAAATAAAAAAATAATGGAAGCTTGACTAAAATCTTAGAACTTGATAATAGAAATGAAAACACACGTACTTAAAAACTCCTAGCATATACACCAAGCGCGCCTCCAACATCATCATCATCGTCATCAACAGGCAAACATTTCTTTGTGTGACCATCTGAATCGTTACCAAGACCCTTATCAGGGATGTGTTTCATGGGCTCGTGACTTGCCGGGGATCGAACCGGGTCGCCCTTGAGAAACACAGCGGTGGGGGTCCACAGAAGCTCTGTGATGATGTTTCGGAACCGGATCCCGTCAGGTGATATCCCCACAGTTGCACACACTGCGGTGGTCCTGGATGTAGGTGAGGGTGATGGCCCGGGGGAGGAGCGCCTGGGGACGAACAGGAACCGGGGACGTGTTGAACTCCACGCCGCGCTCCAGGCCTGGCATATAGCAGATAAAATTATCGATTTGTTGGAATATGCAGAATAATAAAAGCTTAATTTGACACATTAACTGCATGAATCAGAAAAATATTTAATATATTTTATTTTTAAATTTTAAATTCTCAAAAGCGGAATTCCTTACGACTCTGCAAATGTATTACATAAATTGAAATTGATTCTAGTTTGACTGATTCGGAAATTTTCTTATCAAAATTAGAAATACATTAACTTGAATACTGGGAAAATAATAAAAGAAAGACCCCCCACCCCCCGCCAAAAAATGTCGAAGAATTATTCCCACTTCTGTTTCAGCAAATATTTTCTTCCACTACTACTATTATTAAATAACATATGACAATGCTATAAATACTACTTTAATAATGTCATTTTCATATCAAATATTCCACACAGCAATCCCTTACTCTGACCCAGATTCCGAAAAATACAAATCGAGGTAAAAGATAGTTATTTAAAACGTCTGTAACATCTTAATCAATTAATTAAACATGAGTTTAATGAAATATGACTTTTTAAATATATATAATTATTGTTAAGTAAATACACAAGAAATTACATTACCTCTCTTTTTTTAAATACATGTACATATAATTATTGTTAAGTAAATACACAAGAAATTACCTCTTTTTTTAAATATATATAATTATCGTTAAGTAAATACACAAGAAATTACCTCTTTTTTAAATACATATAATTATTGTTAAGTAAATACACAAGAATTACCTCTTAGCAATCTGTACACCGAACGCTGGTAAAACACTTTAAATGGCATTTTTTGGATGAAGTTTTAAGCTGTTTCACTGGAAAACGTTTGTTTCTATGAACGTTGAAACTATGGCACAAATGACGTTTTGTTTATTGAACTGACGTCAGTCACGTCATATAAGCTCACCGGTAGTTAATTCTTTATTTTGTATCAGAGACGCATAATAGAGGGCCTTACTATATGTTCCTGTTTTTTTATTGACTTATTAAAATAATATTGAATTCGGTTGATAATAATTGCATGTGCACTGGTGAGTGGGCACGCACGAGTTTGTCTGAGTACCAAGAACTCAATATAGGTACCTCGAAAGTTCATGTAATGGAATTACAGAGCGAGATTTCGTAACGGTATTTTCTTATGTCAGAGTCGAGACAAAATAATTACATCCTGAACAGAAAAATCTGACAGTCTAATTAATCTGGTGAAAATAATATCTGCCCGTACTCACATACATTGACAAGATAATAGTCCTTTGTTTCAATGATGGGAAACCGCAGAAGATATTGCTTTTAAATGACTATTCGCGCGTATAAGATTCCGATTTGGACAAGAAGATTTCAAGATTTATTCACAGAGGGTGATAAATTAACCCCCTTCTTTTACCAACATCAGGCAATATCTTAACTTTGATTTCTTTGCGAACAGACATTGATTTGTGGATGGAAACAACTGATTAATACAGTGGTGTGTAAATACGGAACAAAGAAAGTGGCATTACGGTCTTTATACTCGTAGTTTACTGGTGTCACTTTATTTTGGAAATAACTATCATTCAATAGACCTGTGTATTAATGCAGCTCGGTCACAGATGATCGGTAGAAATTTAATAAAGAGAGAATTCGTTAACATTGGTGAAGTCTTTGTTTCCTGACAAATATTCAACTTCGGCAAACATTCGGTTAAATAAAGTAGACGGTATCTCCGAAGCAGGTTACGCGTTCCGCAATATGGCGACTTTAGCAGTTCCGGTAGCGAATTCGTAAGCAGCCTGTAATGTTAGTTTGGTTTCCAAACTAGATCCGATTTTATTTTACAATCCCTGATACAAAGGTAATTTAACTTAAAGAAAAATTGTACTGCTGTTTCATTGATTTAAGAAAAGCCTATGATAGTATCGGCCGAGATAGGCTTTGGTATAAACTTATAAAAGCTGGTGAGGATAAAAAATTGTTGTCTGTTTTGAGATCCATGTACCAGGAGAGAAAACTATATGTTAAATGTTTAAGGTCATTTTCTTAACTCTTCAATTGTAATTTTGGTCTTTTCCAAGAGAAGATTACCTCACCAATCTGATTTTTCCTATTTTTAAATGATATTGAGCAATATTTACATACATAACATACCTGCTGGGATGATCGTTGATCAATTAACCATTTCTATATTAATATTCGCTGATGACGCGGTATTGCAGTCAGAAACAAAGCAAGGTCTCCAAGGAGTCTTCAGATAATTTACACAGCTACTGTTTAAGATGGAACCTTACCGTTAATGTTGATAGGACAAAAATCACTGTTTTCAGAAAAGGTGGAAGATTATCCCAAACCGACCAGTGGCATTATACGATATTAACATCGAAACAAAAAACTCGTTTAATTCAATGTGTCAACACCGGTCTGAATGACTAGTGCTAGCTAGTGACGTCACAGTCTCTATCTATAGATTGCGTTTAATTACCTTGCGGTTGTATTTACGTCGGTTTCATTTACCCAAGCAGCAAAAAGCATTAAGATGTAGACTCACCGGACCTATGCTCGCCCAGGCGCATGCTCGCCCAGATAGAGGGTTTTGTGATATTCATTAATAAACATACACTTGATCAGAATCTTGCGTTGTTGTTTCTTGATCCTACATGTGTCCTTGTTCCTTATCTCGTTTCTGAAGAGTTTTCCGGAAGTTGTTACGGTTAACAAGCAGACGAAAACGAAAACGGAAGAGAAAGTGAAACTGAAAGATGCTTAGATAAATCAACGTAGCACGTATAAATTCCCATAAACTCTTTATAAAAACAACTCATAATAATCATTAAACATTGTCCTTACTGTTTGTAAAGTTAAAGTTCCACCAAATGTGTTTAAAACGGACGGTGACCGATTTTGACACTGGCTCTCAAAATTTTTTACATATGCATTTTCCGGGGCTGGTACAACAGACGGCATTTTCCTTGAATATCTGTTCATTTTCGAGGGTTTAAATGTTGTACTTTTTATGCACATTATATTTAGTCATAAAATCGTGCCCACTTTGATACAAAGTTACACCCTACCCATAACAGTAAACGTTTCACCAAAAAATGCAAAGTATTCAACAGTAAGTATATTTAAATACGTTTAATTCTGTAATAGGTAGTTTTTAAAAAAAATATATATATACCTGCTTCATATAGATGAATCAGTCTGAAAGTATGACATATGTTTCCATGCAATACCCCTTTTATTTTCGTAACATGCCGGTGGGCGAGCATGGGTCTTCTCACTTTAACAATGCAGTAATATGAATTGGTAGTGTTTAACCTTCTATACAGTACCCGGATGTAATTGTTTACGTTCGAAATGGGTCGTTTTATGTACAGAATATGATCAGTTATAAAATAAATCTGAATTTTCATTTCTAAATCAAATTATAAAAAAAACATTTTCAAATAATTGTCTTTACTGGGCGAGCATAGGTCCGGTGAGTATAGGTTAGTTCATAGTTGCCTTCAACTACACGATATAGTCACGAGGGCGGAGCCCGAGTGACTATGTCGTGTAGTTGAAGGCAACTATGAACTAAGCTATTTAGCACATGGTATTTTCCGTCCACTAGCGACAAAACGTCACAAAAGTGTGAGTTATGTGGTTGCATAGTCCACACTTATTGATTTTTCGGCGTAGCTGTATAAAATTGATTTTGACCTACTTCTTTAACCAATCAAATGTTGGTATGCAAATGAAGCCAGAGTAAATGCAATGCTATCATTAATTGGCTTGTATAGTTCATTTTTAGGATATTTAGGATATTCCAATATAAAATGGGAGTTTCGGGTTGTATTTATCGTTCTACTTCATATATCAAGTGCCTTTTTCAGTTTAAATATGATAAGTAACACAGTATGAAAATTAAACACTTTCATATCAATTTAGAAATGCTGCTTTGGCAATATGATTTGAAACAACTTAATAAGAAGCAGGCGTATGCATATATTAGACCACAATTTCCCTACTTTGTAAAAGTGGTCTCGGTCTTCAGGGGAGGTAACTACTTCGGAAAAGTTGCGCTGTTTATTGTGCGGATCTGGAATTAATAATTGGATATCCGCGATTTATGATATTTCGGTTTCGCTTGGTTACATTAAAAAAGACTTCAGTTTTAAAAAATCAGCAAGTGCATAATATTTAGTGGGAGTTGCTAGATAAGCCTTCTCTACTTTGTAAATTAAATCCGTTTTGTTATATAGTCTCAACAATACCTCCCCTAATCTTGGTATTTATAAACATTTTTGCTAACGTTTCCAACTTTATAATAGTTTTTATCCATTTTACATGTTACAATTGGCAATTATTTAGCTACGCCGAATATCTTTTTTAAAGATATTTCTTGTTTACAAAAGTGTGGACTACGCGTTATAGTCCACGGTGACTATGAACAAATACTGGCACCTGATTGGACGAGAGGAAAATGCCATGTGCTAACGATGAATAGTTTACTGTAGAAACAAATGCACCGGTTCATATCATTTTTAATTTGTTTGATACATATGTTTTAGCTATACTAAATTATGGTTAAAAAATCATGGGAAGTACCATAATGAATGCTTAGAAAGAGTACACAAGAAGTTTTGTAAATGGAATTTAAAGGTTAAAAAAAACCTCAACGAATACATCACCTGTATATAGTGAAATAGGACGATTGCCATTATACATTTAAAGGAAAAGAAGGGCTATGAAATACTTCTTAACTGAACTTAACACGACCTTTTACATCAACAAAGGTCAATGGAAGACACTTTCTCACAATGTGTTTTAAGTCTTAATGTAAAATTGTCAGTATAGCCACTTTATGTTCATTTTGCAAGTTATTTAATAAGCATATATTTATCGTTCAAGTGCGCTTAACCATGTCACTCGTACTTCGCCCCCGTGAAATCATAATATGCACCTGAACTTAAAGTAGGAGACAGCCTGGCATGAAATTAAACAATCATTAATTCAGTGTGTCTTCACATGTTCTGTTCTGATATAAAATAACCACACACAAAAAAAATCATGCATATTGCAATGGTCGACGAGGGACTATTCATATAAATAGACTGATATGAATATTTGATATAAGCGGATAGGGAGTATGTATAGCATGGTATACCATGGTCCTACCATGACAAGGTTTATTGATTTGTTTCATACAGGTGTCAGTTACTTTCGGTTAGATTAGCCAAACTCTGTTTTAGATCACTTAGAATGTAAAGACGATTCTTAATCGT
>CM037787.1:16076680-16107154 GCA_021229015.1 Solen grandis | reverse complement strand
TTTGGGGTATACACCTATCTTACATAAAATGCTGTATTTTGATAAAATGAAGGAATTTTTTTGCTACAAATTCATACAAGGCTCAGTATACATTGTGCATCACTTTTAGACACTTTTTAAATTTTTTTGTACTAAATAGGACTAAGACCACAATTACCTGCCCTTGGTTACCCTGTATCCGGATGTGCCTACACAGTAAATAGGGACCTTATTTAATGCTGAATTAAGGTGAGTTTTTGACTGAAAGACATGCAATAAAGGATTAAATCCTATAGAGCACAGTTAAAATAGTCATAAAATGCCCAATTTGGAGGCCTTATTGCACAACAACCTTAAAAGTTGAGCATTACTGAGAGGGGAATTTTTGAGAAATTGGTGTGAAATGGCCGACCGGTGCACTAAATTCATACGTATGTTATTTGGCCTTAAATAGGTCAAAAAGTAGTCGGGTGACCCCATGTTTAAAATGTACAGAATTATTTCTCTTGAATAGATCTATCTAATGAGGGTAAGTTTGGGTGTCAATTTCCCTTACAGAAATTGTCATTTGCATATATGCTTATATAGAACATATAGTAAAATTAATTGTGGTCTTAGTCCATTTATTGACATTTTTCTGTACACTCCCCACCCGCTTTATAGATCAGAATATAAGGGACGTAAGCGATAATGTCACCGTATTAAATTATTTTCATAGGAGTTGTCGTTCGTGTTTCGAATGTTATTTCATAGATGGCGCCCAGTTAGCGGAAGTAACCTTTTAAACCGGTTGAAAATAATCATTGATTTTTGCGCCATATCTTTCTACAGCCGTAAAAATGTCCATATTGTAGAACACGCCATAAAATCGGGATAAACAATCGCAAATAAGATGGTCAAACGAAAGGTAATGAAGTGAAAAACAGTATTTTTACGATACATCCGAATTTTGTAATTGACCACAAAAACAATGCCCCACCCACTCATCAATGGTTTATCAAAACCCCACTTTTAACCACAAAATTCAGTAACCATGCTTGTCAGATCAAGTTGTGAATTGCTCCCATATAGAGTTAGTATCATTATTTATAACAATTTCTACATCCATACCGTCTATTCAAAAGGGAAAGTGATTTGAACATTGAATTCAGGCATGAATCTTATAAATCGAAATCAATTATCTTCCGTGATGTTCTATAAGGTTATCAAATGCATTTACATTACATCATGATGTTTGTCTTTATAATGAAAGTTTAAATTTAAAGATGTTGCTTATGTTCTCCCTCATATTTAACTTAATGTTGAATTCGACTTGTTTCCCAGCTTGCCTGAAATAGCCAGACAGCATGCAGCTTCCCTTTTGCCTCGCAAGCATGTGTCAGCAAATTGCCCCTGCCGATAGGCAATGATGCATGTTTGTTGTTGTCAACAACCAACCAAAGTAATCAACATAATATTAATATGTATATTCCATTTACATTTAAAACCCTGACACATACTATTTAACCAACTGCATTATTATATTTTCGATAAATATGAGTGAAAGAAATAGTATGGACAATCTTATGTCATTGTTCCCACTGACGTTTTTTCTGGGGATACATTCACGTACTGCACCTAGAGGTGTAACAATACACTTAGGTATTCGGTGCAGGGAATACTGCCAGTATTCTTATACATATCCGTTATTCGCGAGCATTTCCGAAGGATATGCTGAAAAATATTACATAGTTTTTACAACATACATGCCATATCTCCCGGCGGGAGATTAAATCTCCCGGGATTTCGACTTGTCTCCCGATCTCCCGCCGGGAGGTGAAAATCTCCCGGTCTGACATAAATCAGACTGGTTTCCCTTTGAACTCAGTATAATCCATTTTATTACCGACCTATGATACAGCATTAGGAAGATTACGTAAGAACATGTGTTAGTATCAATCCTGACCAGTGTGCTTTACACAGCCACAAGCAATGTGTGATCGTCCTTATCCAATCAAATTGCATAATACAGACAGGTAGCAGATTGGACACTCTATCAGTTGAAACAATTATCGTCGGGTAATTTAATTAGCAGCTATCAAGGCAATACTAAAGCTAGAATGAGTAAGGTTAGGATGGTACACTAATAAAGACGTAAATCTTATCATGGATAAAAAAAGGTCCCGGAGAATAGCTAATCCTTACTTACCGGAAGTGTAAACAATAAATGATAATTAGATCAACTGTTTACCAATCATTTAAATTTTAACAAAACTCATCATATTGACACATCATAGAAAGTACACCTCAGCTAGCGATAAATTGCAAATGAATTGCAATTTTCACACCGAAAATG
Source organism: Solen grandis (assembly GCA_021229015.1). Taxonomy (NCBI): domain Eukaryota; kingdom Metazoa; phylum Mollusca; class Bivalvia; order Adapedonta; family Solenidae; genus Solen; species Solen grandis. The sequence continues at coordinate 16,104,840 of CM037787.1, read as the reverse complement.
ACTTGATAAACAAGGGATATCGTCTGCTGAGTAATTTACTATAATGAGATGTCATGATCGGAAGAGTTGGGTAACCACTTCATACCACCATACCGTACACGATAAATATTTTAAGCTAAATAATATTTTAGCAAAAAGCAATTTAATTCAGAAAAAAAGAATACACAGACGGAAGGTGAAAGTATTATTAAATATGATCTAACTTTTTATCTTTATTCATCCCCATTAATTAAAACCTTATGATCAGAAATCATTCAATAAATCAAAGATACTGTATCAATTTAAATGTGTTTGATGTAAATGGCATGTTCTCCAATTTGTTACAAGTTAGTGTTGCATTTAATGTAAAACAGTGCTTGTGGAAAGTTAAGTTTCTATTTGAATTAGATTTATTAATAAATTTTGTATTTTTTTTACATATAAATTTCATATGGTATTTTCATTAAATGCAATAAACAGTATATAATATAAACTGTTAATGAATTTAATGAAGGGGTAATCAAATGTGCATTTTTTTAATTTTTTTTATTAAGAACGTCTCTTCGATATATGTCGTAAAATCTCCCTGGCTGGACCCCAAATCTCCCTGTGAAAATTTCAAAATCTCCCTGGGAGACATACTGAAAATATGGCATGTATGCCCTGACACATACTATTTAACCAACTGCATTATTATATTTTCGATAAATATGAGTGAAACACTGAAAGAAATAGTATGGACAATCTTATGTCATTGTTCCCACTGACGTTTTTTCTGGGGATACATTCACGTACTGCACCTAGAGGTGTAACAATACACTTAGGTATTCGGTGCAGGGAATACTGCCAGTATTCTTATACATATCCGTTATTCGCGAGCATTTCCGAAGGATATGCTGAAAAATATTACATAGTTTTTACACTGTCAAACATTTTACCAAGAAGGAATTGTTCTAGAATCATGACAGTTGTCTATTTTATAAATGAAATATTGAGGATCATTGCAAGATTAATATTTAATTTTTTTTTTTTTCTGTTTAAACTATTTCTGAAAACTAAATACGATGGTATTGCAACCCAACAGGATATGTTTAAGTTTTTGGGGCTGGGGCACTCCTCGCCTGCTAAACTTCCTTTGATGTTCATAAACTTTGGTCTGCATTAAAAGGTTGTGCTGTGTTTAATTTCATGTTTTCTGTAGTTTTTTGGAGAAAAAAAAACCTATTTAAGGTTGTGATTCATGAATGGGTCCATTTTCTGGTACCACTTACAAAAGGAAAGAAATCACCACTCATATAGTTATTACTTGGCCCCATATACTGTAATTTGATTTGACCTGAACAGGATTTGATGAAAACACATTTGTCTGTTAAATGTAACCAGTAAATATGTTTTAAAAATGTTTGTTAATGTAAAATTGTATTTTTTATATATATTTTGTCATATGAAATGCAGTAATTACTTAAGCATTATAAATTTTTTACCATTTATTTAAACTGTTGTGGCTGCTAGGCTTGTATTCCAGTGAAAAAGATTTCATTATATCTTGCCACATACTGTTTCAACTTTTTGTATTTTTAATTTTTGCTTTGTTTCTTCTATACAGCGGGGTACCCAAGGCTCATCTGCCGAGGAAAGTGAAGCATCTGAGAGTGAAGAGCTTGTGCCCAGGGTGACCAGACGTTCAGCAGGTATAGACTTATAATGGAGGACATTTTTAGCAAAAAAGGGAATCCCTTCTTAAGATGTTAATTGTTAGGATAAATTCCCACTGTTTATCTTTTTTTTATTGTGTCACCTTCTGTAAGCAGAGATGACACATAGGGATCACTTTTCCGTTGTCTTTCTATCTAGTCACACTTTTTCTGTCACACTTCAGCAGGTGACACATGTGTTCCAAAGAACACCACATGCTATCCAAAGAACACTCTTCTATTTTACTTTGAAAAGTAAAGATGGGGTTAAACTTCAACTTAAAGAGAGAAATCACCTGTTGTCTTGACTAGTGCTGAGTATCGTCCTCCAAAATCATAAAGCGATACAACAGGTATTGGTGTTTACTTGAACTTATAAAATTTTCTGTCTTTGTTCAACTTCAAACATTGCCCAAATATTGCTTTTTGTTGTTTTGTTTGGACAAATTCATATTCCTCCACATCAAGATTGTCATAGGATGCCATTTTAAAACACATTGACAAGGGAGATTACTCTAACTGCACTGGAAAAGTACAGAAAATCCTCCACAATCTTTCAGCAGAGTTAAAACTCAGAGGGTGTTAATAGAAATACTAGAATTGTTATAGGAATTAAAATTGATGAAAAACACTCTTGACCTTTTGGTAGACCTTTATGTATTGAAAAAAAAAAAAAATTGGTATAGCAGATTATTACTGGTACATACTGCACTTAGGTGATTTTTAACTGCGGTTATTCGGTGCACTGGTGAATTTTTGCACCTCTAGTCTTGTCCCACCAATCTCTTTCTTATTCAGTGTGGTGTAGCAAGGTATTCACCACCTTCATTGATAGGATTGCTTTTTAGAAAGACCAAAAGAAAAAAAAAAATTTAATAATCTATAGAAAATAAAAATCTATAAAATTTTAGAAAAAAATTGAAATTGGATTCAGAAATGATTTTGTGTGTGTTTGGACATACATAAAAACTTGATAGTTCTTTTTACAATATAAGTCTATAAAGCTAGCTGTCATTAACAAAAAAAAACAACATATAAATTTGGAGTTTGTTGAGTCATAAGTTTATCAGTTGGTAGACATGTAGCTTGTCCATTATTTTTTCCTCTTTTATAAAATGAGTAAAACAACAACAAACAAAAACAAAAAAAAATTGCCCTCTGAAGAGTTGAAAAAAAAATTAAGTTAGGGCCTTTCTAGTGAGTTGGTAGCACAACTGCATACCAGCAATTTTTTTAATGTTTGCCAAAGGGAGTTTTCTCAGGTGATTATTTTTATTTAAAATATTATTGATATTTAGATGTAATATTAGATGTAATTATCATAAATAAGAATTTTGGAGTTTTACAATAAGACTTAATTTTGAATAAAAAGATCTATCAAGATCCAGTATCAGTAATTTTACGGATTTTGGCATGCTTTAAAAATTGTATTGAAAGCATATTTTATGCTTAATCTAGGTCTCGCACCAACAAACACTCAAGAAAATGCATCTCCAAGGAAAAAGAAGCCTAAGTTATCCACGTCTTCACTTGAGGCAACATCAGCACCAAACGAAAATGAGGGTTCTGATTCAGAAACAGACACTGTCACACAACGCTCCACTCGATCAAAGACTAATGATTCTCCGTTTGTGTCGGACAAAAAAGTAAAGGGAGCTAATGTAAAAAACAAAGAAGGAAGAAAAAGTACTGTGGATGAAGACAGTGTAGATGAAACAAATAATAATAATGAGATTAGTGCAGACAAAGGTAAACAGTTAAATAAAGAAAACTTAGGTGAATCTAGTGAAAAACGAAAAGCGGGAAAAATTGTGAAAGGCAAAGCTGGGAAATCTGGAAAGGCTAAAAATAAGGGTAAGGGAGGACAGATGAATTCAGAGCATGAGGGTGAGACCATAGGCGAGATGTGGGCTGACAAACGACCAACCCCAGCAATGGATTACAACGAGTCGAATGCAAAATGTCCACTGCCAGGCTGTGATTCTAAAGGTTTGCAAATTTCATTCATAAACGGTGTTCCCACTTTAAAATAAATAACTTTGATTAAAAAGTGCTTGTGCTGTTTTTTGGGGGAAGGGAGTACAAAAATGTTATTATGTACAGTATAGAGCTATAACAAATACATAAGGTAGCGAATACAAATACATATCATGATACATTGTCACAAATACTAATATCTATTTGTGAATATGAATACACTCTGATATAATGTAGGAATAAAAGAAACTAAATTCAGGTTGCGCATATTTTGAAGTGTTTCAGTGGCCGATATCTCGTCCTGGTTTCCATTGGAAACACATCTGAATTCTGATGCCGATTGAATAATGTCATAATGAAAGATATCCAGTTTTCTTTTTTAGCTCACATGAGCACAACGTGCTCAAGGTGAGCTTTTCTGATCGCCTTTTGTCCGGCGTCCTGCGTCCGTGCGTGCGTCCGGCGTCAACAATTGCTTCAAACAACATCTCCTCCTAAACGGCTTGGCCAATTTGAAAAATATTTTGCAGGAATGTTCCTTGGATGAAGCTCTACTAAAGTTGTATAAATGGTTCTGGTCCATCGCATAATTAGGTCACAGGAGCTAAAAATAGATTTTAAAAATGAAAATTTAAAAAATCTTCTTCTCTGAAACCACAAGGCCTAGCCTTTTGATTTTTGGTATGTAGCATGATCTTATGACTGTCTACCAGGATTGTACAAATTATGACCCTGAGGTCAAAATTGGCCCCGCCCCAGGGGTCACTTGATTTCACATAGGCTAATATGGACACGTCTTTTTTGTCCAGCCACTTTTGGTTACATCCCTAATTTCTTGGTGTCCAACTTTTTGCAAAAAATTAACATGTAATATAGTAATTGCTTTATATTGCAGTGTAATACCTATAACAATTACTTGCATTTTCCAAAAGAACAGAAAATTCCTATTAGTAGTTTTAAAGTTATATGCGACCTTATTTTTTTTAAATTGGGGATGTAACTCTGGACAACACATTCAAAATTGGGGTCGCCCTAAGAAAGAATATTATTTTTTATTTGTAAACCAATAGAAGATTTTTAAATCATTATGTTAATGTATTTAAAACTAAATAATAAAATCAATCAAGTACAAGAGCAAGCAGTATTTTTACCTTTTGCATGTATGATGTAACAGGACAACAACTCAGTCGGTATATGACTTGTTTTTTGTTTGTTTTGGTTTTTTTAAAAAAAGAGAATGATATTGAATTTCAACATTTAGTTATTCAATATTTTTAATGTTTTTGCCTGCTGACATAAGCTTCAATACAGGTCCTGTCAAATAGTTGTATCCTTACACATGCACTATGTCTTGTTTTGTAGTATGTCATTGGTTGCACTCCTTGTCCCAAGTCCATAGCTGCTTAAATTATGTGTATTTTGAAGAAACATTTTTTCTTTCCTTTTTGAAATCATGAAGAAATTTTAAACACTGATATTAAACTTTTATTGAACTTAAAAAGAACAAAACAATTCAGGTTGATTTTTCTCGACCATGGTTTACTTCAAACATCTAAAAATAGAGAAAGCATTATGTCTGTAGTTTTAATAAATATTAATGTAATGGGAATTTATCTAACCTGCATTTTATTAAACTACATTTATCATACAAAAAGACATACAAATGAAACATTTAAACAATATTTTTTCCAAAAAGTGTGTGTAATAAAGCAGGCATACAAAAAAGTACACTAGTAGCGGCTAGTTTATATCCATGACAAAGAAATGTTTTGTCATTTAGGTTTTATAAAACTGTGTCATGACTTCCATAAACTAAATGTAATGGTTTTCAGATTTTTAAAGGTAAAATACTTACCTTTGAACCGATAAAATATCCTAGTGCGTCCACTGGCTACAATCTCAGGTGGTGGAAGTTTACGACAGATGTCCTCGTAGTCCACTGTATACTTTATGTCGTTCAGCGTCCATAACCTCTGCCTCTGTTTACGGTGAAAAAAATTAACCCATGGCCAGCATTCCACCTAAAAACATTTAGAAGTCTTATTAATAAAAACATATTGTACAATGAGTCATACAGACCGTAATCCGTTCAAGTACACCAAACGAACGTAAACGAAACGCTATTCAAACGCAAACGAAACACGAACGGAACGCAAAACGCAAACGAATATACAAAACGATAAACGCAAACGATAAACGCAAACGATAAACGGTATCAAAACGTTTGCATTAAAAGGTATGGGATTCGGATATTCTCTAACTTTATCGTGGTTATGTTGACAGTGCAATTATATTTTAACGAAAAAAAAAACAACACATCAATAGTGCATTCATTTATGCCAAAAGCATTTTTTTTTGTTAAATAAATGAGTGATACAATTGTAAAAAATGTTTTAAATGTTTACAATAAAGTAAAAAGGGATTTTTTCTTTCCCCCGTCATAAGATTTATTTTTGTTTATGTAATAAACATAAAAGCGGCCTAGAATTGGTTCTCTATTCACGTGTTTGTATAAGCGTTTATTAACGGCGACTAGACCAGTCAGTGTATTGGCGAACGGGTATTGTGACACTTTGAGAAGATAATTGTCTAAGTTAGTGTGATAGGCTGATTAGTCATTATGACAACATCCGGCAGCTTGTATGTATGAAATTGCCGAAGATTCCCCAAATTGACTACATGTACAATATTAGCCGATAAATTAAGAGAGCTTGTTTGTTACACGTGGTTGTTGTAATATTTTATTAATTTTTTTTTTATCCATTAATCATGTTGTTGTTTTTTTTTCTCTAAATACGTTCTCGATAAATTTCAACAACGGAAAATTGTATCATTTAAGTCTAAATATATTGTTACACACAAGTGACACAATGCAATATGTTTATGACGTGAATATCTGCCACCCCATTATTTATACGAGTCGGACAAATTTCAGTTATAAACACCGGGATAAACACCTGTTATATAAAAAAGAAATGCTCATGTGAAGATGACTATTGATATATAGTAGACCTAAATTGTTTTACAATGTCTTGGTAGTTGATTACATTGATAAACGTACATGCCTACAAAACGAAGAAGAAAAATTTAACTAATGAACTGCCTATCAGAATAACTTTCTAAATTAAAGAATACAATTCCTCTTGATTTAATGTTTTTTAAACAAAATCCCCGTGGTTTGTTATCTGTTTGCAGTAAAGCTATACATTTACCATAATACTTGAAATAAAGTGTCTACGTGTACCATGTATCTGCATACATTGGACAATTTAAAACAAATGTTATCAGTCTTGCTAAAAAGTGACATGCTAAAAACTTATCATGCTTTAAAGTGTTTTTTATTTACGTTTTAATATCTTGTATTGATCAAAAATTTCCTTCTAGAAATTTCACCAAAATCACAAACAAATCCTTATACAACTATTTTGATTTAATAACCTGTCGTACAATATGTACAAACACCACCTCAGGGGTGTCTTACCTTGTCAAATTTGGTATTATAAGGAATTCCATCTTTAAAAAAAGCAGTGTAAAATATGTTTTCATTAAGAAAAAGTATATATACATGGGGGTGTTTTGTCCTATTGTAAAACATCATGGGATGCATTATGTCTACCCTGTAAAATAATTAAATTGCCTCGCTCATATCCGGTTCATGGGGGGGAGGGGGTTCGTCCGGCTGCTGTGTGTCTTGATTGGCGAATGGTGACAAAAACAAAGATGGCATACTGTGACACCACAGTAGGGTGCACTATGTTATGTAACATTATGCAATCATTTCCTGTGTTGTCCTATGGATCGTTATGTGTTTTGATAACTACTGAATATTGAATTGTGTCAGCAGATATAATGTCATCAAAATATCCATCACCGTACAAATGTAGATCTTTAGAAATATCTGCATACGACACAATTGAAGTAGTTGCTGTTATGTTTCATAAGGAAACAAAAATAACACAGAATAATGAGTAAATAAAAACAGCGAAGAAAAAACTTTATTTAGATGAACTAGTTTTGAATATTGAATTAAGCAAATTATAATATAGCCTATCAAAGTAACCATTCGTGACAGAATTTCTTTGAACTAATAAACATTAGGCAAAAAGGTGAATTCTAGTTTACCACAAGTTACAGTAGTTACGAAGACTGTATAAATATTTAGTACGATGCATACACGAGATGCAAATTAACATTCAGTTATGTTACTAACGGCTTTCTGTAGTCTGGTTCAATAATTTTATTCAGCCGAGTAGGCAGTTTTAATAGCTGCAGTATATAAGCATGACAAACTCGTGCAACCTTCTATATGTCTTGGTCATATTTAATAAATGATGCTGTAAATGGCCAAAGCATTTGTTGTATTCAGATTACCAATAATATCACATGAAGCGTATTTTTTCCGTGTTATTGCACGTAAAAAAAGCAAGCGTTAAGAAGGGTCACCCGGTATTGTTATGGTTATATGCATACGATGTTTTTATCGTGACTTCCAATATATATAAGTCTTAGTTTAGTTTATATTATGGTTGTAAAAGATTGCAGTGTATTTTATCTAACAGGGTTTCCGCCAGGCCAATAACGCATGTCGGGCCCGACATGCCTTCAAACGCGAAGGCATATTGCCGACATGCCTTAATCTCGCCGACATGTCATAATTCCATAGCGACATGCCTTCATACACTATCTTATCGGCAATAATAACAGCCCCCACAGCTTCCCCGATCAACGATGACCTTTATGCACTGTAGGTTGGATTACGGATGACTTGGCGTTTTTCCTGTATCAAAATTGCCAAGAAGTTGCGATATTCCCCAAACGTCGGCAATATTTCTTTTCATCTTCTTATGTTCTTAGACGTACTTATTACGTCTTTGTCTTAGCTTTATTGTTGAAAATTTTAATTTTAATTTGATGTCTGAAAGTGATTTGAATCTTTTGTTGGTCTATCTAATATTAATATGTAATACAATTAATACTTCAGTTTTTCTCGCTTGATTAGTTAGCAGGTTATATAGGTCCTCATTTTGTACATGCCAATTGTCACGTACACACTTTGTGCACTACGTTAATGAAATTGTATTGTATTAAGATCGCACGCTAGTTCCATTTTTATTTTTGTGGAGGGGGAAAAAGATTTTATATCGCACTGTAACTTTGGAAAATCGCTGAACCCTACGCGTGCCGTTTATGGCACCTGTTGTGTAAACTGATATGACAGCGTGTAATCAAATTTGTTTACAGTCTGGAACTTATCACACACAATGACATAGAACCGATTGTCCAATCATTCGCCTAGTTTATTTGCAATAGCCAATAAAAAACATGCCTTTAGTGGATGACGTATTATGATGATTGTCAATTTTACCTTGACTGTGTTACGTTTTTTCTCTCGATTTTGTCGCAATGTGAATTCAAAAAAAATATAATAACCGTTCAAGACTACTTTCAACCGATGACATTTATTTTGTCAACATCACTTACGCAGGATGAACTATTACAAAAAATACCGACAACAGGTTTTAATTTAAAGAATCTCGGCAAGCAGGATACTCGGAAATGGCTAAGTAATCCCAAAGACCTATACTGCCTGCTAGTACCCGCCATTGTTTTGTCTTTCTAGAGGTTGCAACAACTTCACAGATTTTTCGTAAAATTATTTCCAGAATGTTTTTCTTACACTTCACCGATTTCCCTCTAACAAATTAGAAAAATAAATTTGATTTTAATAATTCAAATTATAGCCACTAATACTTTTTTTGTGACTTAATTGTTTAAGTTACTTCCAGCGTTTAGAATGTATAGACAGATAGGTCCAGGGGTACGATTTCACTAGGGTCACATTAGTCTAGGTTCCGAAATGGTTTGGGTCCGATACGTGCAGAAAGCAGTGTCAGAGATGATGCGTTTGTGTAAACGGTAAACGAAAAACGATGCAAACGGTGAACGCAAACGGTGAACGGTGAACGCAAACGGAGAACGGTTCGAAAATAAACGAAGTTGAAATGCAAATGCGTTTGTAATCGTTTATAGATGCATTCAGCGTTTATATCCAGCGTTTATCATTTAGAAACGTAAACGATAAACGCAAATGAAACGATTTGCAAACGCAAATGAAACGATGTTCAAACGCAAACGGAACGCAGATTTGGTGTACTTGAACGGATTACGGTCTGTAAGCCTACATATTCGCTTAAAAGGAAGGAACCCTCTAATCTTGCATATAAAATACAATGAATGAGAGTAAGTATTACCGAAATTCATATGAGACTGAATGCACAACTTTCAGTTTTGATTTTAACCAGTATGCCACAATCAAATTGAAACGTGTGAAACAATTACTTTGAAACATGAAAAATATCATAAAGGTTGGTGTGATGGCTTAAATGCCCTACCAATCATTTCTTGATCACTTCAAAGCGCCGCCAGTCTTACAGAAATAATATGGGTGCCATAACAAGTGAATTTCCTGGAGAATAGTGCCTGGAAGCTTACAAACTTGAATCAACGGTGAATGAATGTTAGAATGGGAAAAACAGCAACCAAATGTAAAAATGGTAACATAACAGAAATGATATGGAAATGAAAAAATGATGCATCAAGTGGCAAACAAACATGAAGTGAACCTTTCCAACTGTCAACAAGACTTACAACTGCAGGATAAACAGACTGTCCATGCTTCACTAGTACATATTCACCAGCTTCAAACCTGTCCATTTTTACACAATATTATTGAACCTCTACAAGTATGTAATCCAAACAACAGTAATGTCCAAGTTTTTTTGTTATTTGAAACATTTTATAACCAAGGATGGTTTTTGAAATTGTGATAAAAACCTATATCTTTTTGCTCAAAGTAAAAATATATCCTCAACAGTTAGGTTTTATAAAATCCAAGATTACTGAGAAAGTTAACTACCTTGAAAGCACTGGTTCCTCCAAAATGGTCTCAACCGACCCACCAACAGCAGCCTCTTCAATCTCCACAGCCTTACTAGACAGGACATCGTCTGGTGCACACAACTTGTCCCTAAAATAAAGTACAAAACACAAACATATTGGATCATTAATTTCTGATAACATAAATCCAAAACAAAATATAGCCTTAACATTTAGAATTTATAAACGTCTTGACAATTGATAAAATTAACCTACCATAACAGCACTGGTTCCTCAACAATGGTCTCAACCGACCCACCAAAAGCAGCCTCGCCAATCTCCACAGCCTTACTGGTCAGGACATCGTCTGGCACACTTGGCTTGTCACTAAAATAAAGTACAAAACACAAACATATTGAATCATAAATTTCTGATAATGTAAACTCAAAACAAAAGATAGCCTTTATATTTAGGTTTTATAAATTTCTTGACAATTGATAAAGTTAACCTACCATAACAGCACTGGTTCTTCAACAATGGCCTCAACCGACCCATCAACAGCAGCCTCGTCAACCCCCTTAATCTCACTCATCAGGACAGGGTCTGGCACACACAACCTGTCGCTAAAATAAAGTACAAAACACAAACATATTGAATCATTAATTTCTGATAATGTAAACTCAAAACAAAAGATAGCCTTTACATTTAGGTTTTATAAATTTCTTGACAATTGATAAAGTTAACTTACCATAACGGCACTGGTTCCTCAACAATGGTCTCAACCGACCCACCAAAAGCAGCCTCGCCAATCTCAACAGCCTTACTGGTCAGGACATCGTCTGGCACACTTGATTTGTCACTAAAATAAAGTACAAAACACAAACATATTGGATCATAAATTTCTGATAATGTAAACTCAAAACAAAAGATAGCCTTTATATTTAGGTTTTATAAATTTCTTGACAATTGATAAAGTTAACCTACCATAACAGCACTGGTTCTTCAACAATGGCCTCAACCGACCCATCAACAGCAGCCTCGTCAACCCCCTTAATCTCACTCATCAGGACAGGGTCTGGCACACACAACTTGTCGCTAAAATAAAGTACAAAACACAAACATATTGAATCATAAATTTCTGATAATGTAAACTCAAAACAAAAGAAAGCCTTAACGTTTAGAATTTATAAAATCCTATATTACTGAGAAAGTAAATTACCTTGACAGCACTGGTTCCACCACAATGGCCTCAACCGACCCATCCACAGCACCCTCGTCAATCTCAACAGCCTTACTGGTCAGGACATCATCTGGCACACTTGACTTGTCACTGAAATAAAGAAACTTGTCACTAAAATAAAGTACAAAACACAAACATATTGAATCATTAATTTCTGATAATGTAAACCCCAAACAAAAGATAGCCTTTACATTTAGGTTTTATAAACTTCTTGACAATTGATAAAGTTAACCTACCATAACAGCACTGGTTCTTCAACAATGGCCTCAACCGACCCATCAACAGCAGCCTCGTCAACCCCCTTAATCTCACTCATCAGGACAGGGTCTGGCACACACAACTTGTCGCTTAAATAAAGTACACAAACATAGAAAACCATTAATCTATAAGTTTTCCAAGTCGGATAATGTAGAAACAGTAAGTTAGCCTCAAAATTAAAGTTTGATAAGCTTTGATAAATGAACTAGTTAAATTTACCTGAACAGCACTAGTTGATCAACAATGTTCTCAACAGCAGCCTCGTCAATCTCTTCAGTTGCACTTGTAAATGCTTCATCAAGGAGATCCCCAATCTTCAGACTGTTTGATGAACTGTCATCAGATGCATAACCAGTTAAGTCGGTGTTAAATGGCAGCAAAGCTGTGAAGTGATTTAAGACAAAGTCCTTCTCATTGCCTTTGCCATTTATACTACTCCACATGATGAAAACCGGAGTGTTTTCTTTTGATGCATCGTGGAAAGGGAAGAACACTCTATGCATGTCACACCTTGTGTGAAGGGTTCCAAATGTGGGAACCACAGACACAACTGGTCTCTTCAAAATATTTGCAACACTGGCCAGTTGCCACATTCCCATCCATTCTCCGGGTTTCATAATTTCCAGAACTTCTTTTCGATAGATTGATTTAATACTTCTAGAATTCAGCATTTTCCCCATGTAGAAGGAAGAAAACATTGCAAACATTTTCACAACATTGTCATTTCCATCGCTGTTTTTTCCTTTTCTCATGATGGTGTTGTCCAGATAGAATTTTTCATTTTGAGTCAATTCGATCACAATTCTTTTCCGTAGCTCAATGTGATTTTCTTCATGGCCAATTGCCAAAAAACTGGCTGTTCTTGGAAGGCAATTTCCGTCTCCATATATGACTATGGGAACAAGTTCTGAAGCTGGTTTTAAAGGAATGTCAGTGGGAACTAAGTCCAAGCTGTTGGCATCTATTGTTTTGTTGCTGTTACATATTGTTCTACTTTCACATGTCTGTACTGGTTCCAAATCAAGTGACAACCACACAAAGTAGTTCAGCAAATGTAGAACAAGAAAAGAGACTCTTGTTATTGTTATCATTTGCTGTAGTCACATTGCTTGTAGCTTTCTTTTCAATTGGTTCTTCTTGTTCAACTTTCTTTTTTCCTTCCCCTTTCCTTTTCTTGTTTTGTTCTGCCTTAGCAATTTGTTTCTCTAATTTGGGTTTCTTATTTTCTGAGTCACTTTCATGGCTCTTTTGCTTTCTTCTTTGCATCTGTTTTGTTTCCCAACTCCCAACAGTGGAGAGATTTTCGCATTTTGATTCATCATTTGTCACACAGCTGTTGCAAAAACATGCCAGTTTTCGCATTTTGATGATATCTGGGGACACGCCTTTAACACTGTGGTAAGACTGTGTGCCTTTCACGGTCCGCAAATCTTCATCAGATGCTGAATCCCTAGGAATGTTGTCAATGTAAAAAAATGTCCGTTTATTGTGCAGACAGGACACATTAGAGTCTGAATCAATGGTGAGATTCTTGACACAGAAATCGTATAATGCCAATGCATCAGGAATGGTACCTTTCCGACTTCGTACATACTTGGTTGCCTGATTTTTCACAATCCCCCCTAAACTGTCACACAAACTTTTGCCATGTCTGGAACCGAAGTAAGCTTTTTCTACTGTGTGTTCAACTGATGTCGACATGTGGTGAAATGTTTTCTTTGACTTAAACTGACTGGCACAACCATCACTGTATTGGATTTCATGTTTAATGTTCACTGTCTCTTTCAAATGATCATTCATTACTCGGATGAATTCATGTGTTGCAGCACTGTCATGTTTTAAGTCTGCAGATATGAAGGCTGCCGATTCATGAACTATACCATCTTCACATTTGTCACACCTGTAGTGGGCAATTACAGGAAATACTGTGGCTTGTTGGTATTGGTAATAGGCAGCTTGAATCTCGTCCTGGTTTACACATCTGTAATTTTCTGAAAAGTCCATTAGTAGAACTACGTTGTCTTTAGGAATGTTGCTGATCAGATTCTTGAACTGTTTTCTTTGCCACACTGCAGTGAAGATGTGACTTGCAAACGGTTTTAGCTCCTTTGTCAACTCTTTCACCAGGTCAAAAACTGATCCTTGCTTTTGAATCAGCATCTGTCGTTTCTTTCCATTTTTGAGAGAATGAAGTTCCCATCTTTTCCAGCTAATTCTCTTATCTCCCATTTTCTCAATCAATGGCTGGTAATGGAGTGCTATACTGTGTTCACCACATTTGTCACATTTTCTGTCAATACACAGTTTGTCCTTGAATACATCTGTGTCAATTTCTGTGGGGCAAACCGTGATATTTAAACAACTGAACTTGTTATCAAGTTTCAGATTTTTCAGATCTGTTTCAGTACAGTGTTTGTTAAGTGTTTCAAGTTTAAATACAATGTTCACACAGTACTCACAGAGGCAGCTCTGGAACTTTGATTTATCCATAGTGAGTACTTTTTGGGGTCTTTGTTTAATGAATGTACTCAGTGACACTTTCTTCATGATTCCATGGTTTTGGGAGAGAAAGTTGGTGTGTGCATTCTTCAATGTGTCTGTCATAACTTTCTTTGATGCATTTCTTTTGTCCGGAAGATATTCTGATGCATCAGCAAAGTAAAAGTTCTTAATGCTCTCTTTGGTTTCTTCTGTAATCGATGTATCTACTGGGATTGGCTCCTCTTGAAGGTGCGAAAGCCTTTTCCAATGTCCCATCTGAACTTCTAGTGCTTGTCTCAGATTCTTTTCTACATAATGTTTACCAACAATACTTTTGACTGTAACATAATACAACTGTTTTTCGCGTGCACTTTGGCTTTGCTTTAGCTTCTTCAATGCAACTTTTAAATTTGCCACAACTTTTGCATGTGTTTCAATTCTCTTCTTTGTTTTGGGTGATAACAGACCAATACCTCGTTCTTCTAAAGCTCTTTGCTTTCTAGGAGTACAGTGTGTTATTAACCTATGTACTGAATCCGCATATGATTGTGACTGCTGTGGAATGTTAACTCGCTTTTTTGGTGGTGGAGTTTCAAAATCCAGCTTCTTCTTTATCTTTGACTCGTGGTACTTTCGCTTTCTCTTATCTTGTTCTATCATCCGACGTTCCTCTGACATTTTTTTTTTTTTGTATCTGATCTCTTCTTGTTTTTTTGCTGTTTCATCGACATCACACATTCTTTTCCGTTCTCTGTATCTTTTCATTCTCTCTCTGACTTTTGCATTATACACTTTTCTCTTCTCATCACTCATTACTCGCCTGGCTTGTCTATGCTTCTCAGCATCTTGACGTTTGAATTCAATTAATTTGTCTGGGTTTTCTTTCAGATTTTTTCTCCAAAGAATATAGCGTTTACGTTGTTCATTTTTTATCCACTTGACTTTGTCTTCTTTCATTTTTTGTTTGTCTGCAACACTGCTTTTACGTTTGACACGCAAAGAATACCTGAAATCAAAAGTCAAGATATGGATCAGACAGGAAATTTCACTTGTCTAGAATATATAATTATTGTGAACCGCTTTAATTTTGAAGAAACTGGTTCTGGCATTATTTCGCAAACTAAAAAAAAACAACACTCCAGACCTGTCGCAAATATAAGTTTTCTTTCAAGTTTGTGTTAGTATATGTATGTGTGTGTTTTGGGTTTACCGTCACTGCAACAGTATTTCAGTCATATAGCGACGTCCAGCTAATTACAGGTGGAGGAAACCCCGAATGCACAGAGACACCCGGGTAAACCACCGACCTTCCGAATGTTAGCTGGAAAACTTTCTCACATGAAAATCCGAATTACCCTGCCGGGATTCGAACCCACAGCAGTGAGGGGTTGAGTGAGTGTTAAAGTCAGCGACATCATATTTTATAAAAATAAACACATAACGCTATGAATACAGTGGCTTCGGCTACAAATTCTCTAAAGCATTATTTAAGGTATTGGAAGTAAAATTTAAAAATACCTTTATCATCAAATTTTCAACTCCATTATTATACTTAAGATGTTACTTTGGCAAGATACGATGTTGTTCAGAGTAACATGGACCACAATATTTTATGTCAAGTTACATCATATTGAAATAAATAAACACATATCGATGTAAATGCAGTGGCTTTGGCTACAAATTCTCTATAGCATTATTTCAGGTATTGAACTTTATGTGAAATTTAAAAAAAAATCCTTCATCATAAGATTTTCAATCATAACACCATTACTATACTAAAGATGTAACATTGACCAGGTACGATGTTGTTTAGAGTAACAAGGACAACAAACTTTGGTGTCCAGTTACATCAAATTGAATGTTATCTTATTAGGTTCTAAATACAGAGTGTTCGGCTTACATTTTCTGTAAAAACATTACCTCAGATAAAAGAACTTTTTCTGGAAATTGAAAATTGTATGATCATCATAAGAATGTAAACCTTTCTCCCTTCTTTTACTTAAGATGTAACTTTGACAATGTAAGTAATTGTTTAGAGTAACATGGATGAAAAAATGTGGTCTCAAGTTACGTCATACTAAACAAAGTCATCAAACCCACTTCTACATGCTGTGGGTGTATGCTATATATTGTTAAAACATTACTCCAGATGTTAGAACTTTTCATAAAATTAAAAAAATTATCATGATCATAAGAATTTCCACCTTGGTTCATTTTTAGCTCACATGAGCACAACGTGCTCAAGGTGAGCTTTTCTGATCGCCTTTTGTCCGGCGTCCGTCGTCCGTGCGTCCGTCCGTGCGTGCGTCCGGCGTCAACAATTGCTTCAAACAACATCTCCTCCTAAACGGCTTGGCCAATTTGAAAAATATTTTGCAGGAATGTTCCTTGGATGAAGCTCTACTAAAGTTGTATAAATGGTTCTGGTCCATCGCATAATTAGGTCACAGGAGCTAAAAATAGATTTTAAAAATGAAAATTTAAAAAATCTTCTTCTCTGAAACCACAAGGCCTAGCCTTTTGATTTTTGGTATGTAGCATGATCTTATGACTGTCTACCAGGATTGTACAAATTATGACCCTGGGGTCAAAATTGGCCCCGCCCCAGGGGTCACTTGATTTCACATAGGCTAATATAGGAAAAACTTGAAAAAATCTTCTTCTCCGAAACCACAAGGCCTAGCCTTTTGATTTTTAGCTCACATGAGCACAACGTGCTCAAGGTGAGCTTTTCTGATCGCCTTTTGTCCGGCGTCCGTCGTCCGTGCGTGCGTCCGTGCGTGCGTGCGTCCGGCGTCAACAATTGCTTCAAACAACATCTCCTCCTAAACGGCTTGGCCAATTTGATAAATATTTTGCAGGAATGTTCCTTGGATGAAGCTCTACTAAAGTTGTATAAATGGTTCTGGTCCATTGCATAATTAGGTCACAGGAGCTAAAAATAGATTTTAAAAATGCAAACTTTGAAAATCTTCTTCTGCAAAACTGCAAGGCCTAGAGCTTAGATATTTGGTATGTAGCATCATCTTATGGGCCACTACCAAGATTGTACAAATCATAACCCTATGGTGATAAATGACCCCGCACCAGGGGTCACTTGTTTTACATAGAGTTATATAGGAAAATCTTAAAAAATCTTCTTCCATGAATGCATAAGGCCTAGAGCTTAGATATTTGGTATGAAGCATCATCTTATGGGCCACTACCAAGATTGTACAAATCATAGCCCTATGGTGATAAATGACCCCGCACCAGGGGTCACTTGTTTTACACAGAGTTATATAGGAAAATCTTAAAAAATCTTCTTCTATGAATCCATAAGGCCTAGAGCTTAGATATTTGGTATGTAGCATCATCTTATGGGCCACTACCAAGATTGTACAAATAATAGCCCAATGGTGATAAATGACCCCACACCAGGGGTCACTTGTTTTACATAGAGTTAAATAGGAAAATCTTAAAAAATCTTCTTCTATGAATCAATAAGGCCTAGAGCTAAGATTTTTGGTATGTAGTAGCATCTAATGGTTCATTACAAAGATTTTCAAAGTCTTGGCCCTACGGTGATAAATGACCCTGCGCCCAAGTCTTCTCTGAAACCATATGGCCCATTGCTTAGATATTTGGTGTGTAGTATTGTCAGGGGTAAAATGTTTTAGATAAAGTTATATCAGAATCCTTGTCTGTTTAAAAACCTTGACATCAGTTGAAGCAATGGTACTCAGGTGAGCGATTCAGGGCCATCATGGCCCTCTTGTTGGTATGTAGCATCATCTTATGGGCCACTACCAAGATTGTACAAATCATAGCCCTATGGTGATAAATGACCCCGCACCAGGGGTCACTTGTTTTACATAGAGTTATATAGGAAAATCTTAAAAAATCTTCTTCTATGAATCCATAAGGCCTAGAGCTTAGATATTTGGTATGTAGCATCATCTTATGGGCCACTACCAAGATTGTACAAATCATAGCCCTATGGTGATAAATGACCCCGCACCAGGGGTCACTTGTTTTACACAGAGTTATATAGGAAAATCTTAAAAAATCTTCTTCCATGAATGCATAAGGCCTAGAGCTTAGATATTTGGTATGAAGCATCATCTTATGGGCCACTACCAAGATTGTACAAATCATAGCCCTATGGTGATAAATGACCCCCCACCAGGGGTCACTTGTTTTACATAGAGTTAAATAGGAAAATCTTAAAAAATCTTCTTCTATGAATCAATAAGGCCTAGAGCTAAGATTTTTGGTATGTTATAAGTAGCATCTTATGGTTCATTACAAAGATTTTCAAAGTCTTGGCCCTACGGTGATAAATGACCCTGCGCCCAAGTCTTCTCTGAAACCATATGGCCCATTGCTTAGATATTTGGTGTGTAGTATTGTCAGGGGTAAAATGTTTTAGATTAAGTTATATCAGAATCCTTGTCTGTTTAAAAACCTTGACATCAGTTGAAGCAATGGTACTCAGGTGAGCGATTCAGGGCCATCATGGCCCTCTTGTTTATTTTAGATGTAACTTTGACAAGGTACATAGTTATTTAGAGTAACATGGACAACACAATTTGATGCCAAGTTACATCATATTGAAAAATGCAAACACATTTCACTCTAAATACATTTAGTTCTGCTACACCTTCTCTAAATCATTACTCAAGATATTGGAACTTTAAAGAAATTAATACTTAATCATCATCAACTGATTTGAAACTTAAGCTCTTTTTTTTTACACATGATGTAAACATGGACACCAACCATAGTAACATGGACATCATTTATTGAGTACCCGTTACATCATTTACCTAGATGGTGTATTAGAATGACTATACAGCTGCCACACTATAGAAAAATATCCTTGTAACAAGCCACTTCTTGGCATAATAACTACAGAACATCTACAGAGCTTTTGTCCTCTTATTACAAAAATATTTAAAAATATGCATCAGGGATGTAACTAAGACACCAGTTTTTCCTATTTAATTTTGTCCCTGTTTGTCATTACCAGAGATTATGTAAGAAACACATATAACACAATATATAAACATTAAATGCATTATAGATCGATTCTCAAATGACATTTAACATGTTGAAATATCTTTTAAATTTATGTGAAATATATGTGTTTTAAGAATTCCATTCACAAAATATGATGTAACTGAGACAACAAAAATGTTTATTATTTTAAAGGTCTTCGTTACATCTTCGGACAAATATTCCAATTCAGTTAGTATAACTGGTCAAATATTTGAAATTAATGTTTATAAATTGCACGTAACCAGATTGAAAGATAATTGCCTCTATGCATATTTTGCCAGCTGTGCTTCATAATAAAATAATTATCTAACATTGAAAAATGTATGGTACGACCTTGGGTGGGGTAAATTATGATCTAGTAACGCACGACCTTTATGTGATTGGACATCCGTTTCTGCATCAATAACATATAAAGAGAATAAAAAGTGAGTATCGGTGTTACTTTGAATGTAATCGCTTCAAAACATCTAAAAATTTAACACTTTTTCAATCATTACGACGTAACACATTTCTTTTACTTACACCCGCATGTCAGCATCATCCGCCATTTTCGAAGCATCAGACGAGCGTTATTACGTCATGGAAAAATGTTTGGCCGCTTAAGTATTTATTTCAAATACACACCAATGTTTACGAAAATATGCAAAGTTGCGATATAATATCGATTTTTAATATCGATTCACGACGTAACATTATGGACAACAAAAATACCACACCGTTAGATGTTGATTTTTATTTGGTATTTTTAACGATCTAAGCATACGGATTCGGTACCAAGATGTTTCGTACACTTATAACTTCGCGCCTGTACCCTCAACACTCTTCCATTTAAAAACAACATTGGGATTTTACACACTTGTTTAAGATGTAACATGGTTGGACTAAAAAAGTTACGTCACTAATTCATTCGTGGAAAATTGATTTTTTAACTAAATGATGTTATTAAGCATAAAGTTAAACTTTTACTTCTAAAAAGGAAGTATTTTGAATCGCATATTAAACCGGATTTACTTTGCCAAAGGTTTCATAGTGAATTTTTCATGAAGATAAATAACACACTCGGAATATGCGCCACACAAAATGTCCAAAATTCCATTTTCTATACCATTTCTTATGACTTTATACATTCACCTGATAAATATTATTATATTTTTTACATAGAACTCCTACATGTTTTCCTAAAGCAAACACATTCTTTATTACATGGCACAAATGAAGAAAGATATGTTGATATTTGTAAAAATATTAGGGATGTAACCAAAAGTGGCTGGACAAAAAAAACGTGTCCATATAGGAAAAACTTGAAAAAATCTTCTTCTCCGAAACCACAAGGCCTAGAGTTTAGATATTTGGTATGTAGCATCATCTTATGGGCCACTACTAAGATTGTACAAATCATAGCCCTATGGTGATAAATGACCCCGCACCAGGGGTCACTTGTTTTACATAGAGTTATATAGGAAAATCTTAAAAAATCTTCTTCCATGAATGCATAAGGCCTAGAGTTTAGATATTTGGTATGTAGCATCATCTTATGGGCCACTACCAAGATTGTACAAATCATAGCCCTATGGTGATAAATGACCCCGCACCAGGGGTCACTTGTTTTACAGAGTTATATAGGAAAATCTTAAAAAATCTTCTTCCATGAATGCATAAGGCCTAGAGCTTAGATATTTGGTATGAAGCATCATCTTATGGGCCACTACCAAGATTGTACAAATCATAGCCCTATGGTGATAAATGACCCCCCACCAGGGGTCACTTGTTTTACATAGAGTTATATAGGAAAATCTTAAAAAATCTTCTTCTATGAATCCATAAGGCCTAGAGCTTAGATATTTGGTATGTAGCATCATCTTATGGGCCACTACCAAGATTGTACAAATCATAGCCCTATGGTGATAAATGACCCCACACCAGGGGTCACTTGTTTTACATAGAGTTAAATAGGAAAATCTTAAAAAATCTTCTTCTATGAATCAATAAGGCCTAGAGCTAAGATTTTTGGTATGTAGTAGCATCTAATGGTTCATTACAAAGATTTTCAAAGTCTTGGCCCTACGGTGATAAATGACCCTGCGCCCAAGTCTTCTCTGAAACCATATGGCCCATTGCTTAGATATTTGGTGTGTAGTATTGTCAGGGGTAAAATGTTTTAGATTAAGTTATATCAGAATCCTTGTCTGTTTAAAAACCTTGACATCAGTTGAAGCAATGGTACTCAGATGAGCGATTCAGGGCCATCATGGCCCTCTTGTTTTATTATTAAATCTGGTGATGTCAGTGAACTTAGTACATAATCTGAAATCCTCAAACCAAACACATATGTGCAAAAAAAAGAAATTTCAATATAAATATTGAAATGCGCCATTATTGAAGCATAATCACTTTTTAAAAATCCATTAATTTATGAAACAGTGGTCCTAATAATATACAAGCACATCAGGAGTAATTTCCATGAAAGTAAAATAATTTGCAAGTAAGTCTGGGAATTTGTGAGTTGAAATTAAAGGCAGTTGCATTTTTTTGCAAGTGGGGAAAAAAATTAAATTTGAGCCCTGAAATTGATAAATTTATACATGAATATTCATGAGGTACAGTAAAAAGTTAAAATCTTGATCATATCACTGTATCTTGAATCATTTTTATTTTAATAAATTGTTCAAATTACCAGGGTTTGAACATTTTGGTTGATTATTTCATGTCATAAACATTCTGCTTTGTTTATTATTGTTGTTGTTGTATTGGGGTTTACCGTCGCTGCGATAGTATTTCAATCATATAGCGACGTCCAGCTATTTACAGGTGGAGGAAGACCCCGAGTACACAGAGGTACCCGGGTAGAACCACCGACCTATTGCATGCAAACTGGAAGGCTTCCTCACATGAAAAATCCAAAGTCCCTACCGGGATTCAAACCCACAGCGGTGAGGGGCTGAGAGATTTGGCTTTGTTTATTGAGCCTTGGCGAGCAGTTTATATTTTCTAAGCCTAGCAGGATAAACTTATCTTTATTCAACACTTACCTAGTATTCTTTTTATCCTATTATGTCAAAGCAATACACAGGAAAACTTGAAAAGACAGAACATAACATAATCAAACTATCCAATCACATGACCTTCAACTCAGTGACGTCATACATGCAGTAAACAATAAAATAGTCACGGATGACGTCAAAGTATATAAAAAAACACGAATGAGTGTAAAGCTTAGTTTATTCGATAGGCAGTTTATACTACAATGTGAATTAGGTGAAAGGATAAATATGTATGATACTGCTGCCATTCAAATGAAATTACATTAAGGACAAAAGAAAATTTTACCAAAAGAAGTAATAACGAAAAAAGATGTCTGGTTGGTGTATGGTCATGTAATGAGTTTTTGGAGTCTAGCTGACTTATGACTATGAGTCAAATTAAGAAAAATTCAAGTCACTCTTGAGTTTTATTCCGGGGCCATCTGATTGAGCTAAATGCTGTCATATTGATAAAGTTTTGCATGCAAATCTAGATGTTTTAAAAAACAGCATCTAATTCAGTTAAATAAAAATTTTCAGCAGTGTTCCAACTAAGATTTGAAAAAGGGGTAAAATTTGTGCTTTTCTTGAATTTTTGTACCCTCTCTGTAAGCTCAAAACAAGGGGGTACTGAAGACCAATTTTGGGGTAAAAAAACTCCCATATGAGGGTATTTACAACATTTTGCAATGTTGGTTTATTTATGTAAACATATGCTTTATGTCTAAATCTCTCTATTGTTTACGCAGGTCATTTAACGGGTAAACACGACACTCACAGAACTCTGTCAGGGTGTCCCTTGTATCACAACACAACAGCTGATGAGTGCAAGGTAAGTTTATCAGGACTGTTTTTTTCTGTTGTTGTTTTTTCAGGTTATGTGAGTGATCATAGTTGCCCCACCATATGTTTTAAAGTGAAAGAAACAAGTTTTATATTATTTCGTAGCCATTAGACAATATGAGGGTCAAAATGGACAATTTTGTGCATCCTGGAAATCCCTGGTATCTTACATTGTATGCCAAGACTTGAAAACGACACCTACGAACAGACCTTCGTTAAAATGGGAAAAAGCCCTGTTAAGTGTATCTGTAAACTACATTAAAATAGCCTTGACAAACTGTGAACACTACTAAAACCCTTTTTAGATTTAATCATTAAGAATTTTTGCTATTACTTGAACCAAATCAGTGAAACAGTAACCTTTTCCAAATGTTCCTTGAAAAAATTGATGAAGTCATTTTTAAATATTATTGTTTAGGTACGGTTTGAGGAGAGAAACAAATCATCAGACGATAGACAGGCATTCATAAATTCATTAACAGACAGGAAGGGCCTTAGGAGACAGGTATTTACAAAATGTTTGTTAATCTAGTATATTTTAATTTTTAAAAGTTGCATGTCGAAGAATTTTTTCAGCTGTTTTTATGGCAGATAATCTGCTATATGGCAGAAAGTATGTTTTCCCAATTTGAATGTATGTATTCCAAATGAATCTTTTTGGGGGTAAAAGTTCAGTTTGGCCAATAATTGACAAAGCTTAGAAATAGCAATTGTTATTAGACTGATCATTCAGTATTCTTTACTTTCATTGCCTAGATTTACTGTAATTTCTTAATTATTATCCATTATTTTCTCATGAAAATCCTAAATAAGAGCAGTATGGATTATCTTTCAAAACACATAAAAATTCCATTTGCTTACATGCACATTTTATGAGTCAAGTAGATTTATAAGTTGCATGTATTGGCTCACTTCAGAACCTTTTAGTGCAAGTCTTATAAAATGTTATAACCTACAATGTTAAGAATTAAAAATCTTGAAGTTTAATTAATTGTAGCAGATTTTTCTGCGTAAATATTAAGCTGAACTTTGGATTTTATCTTCCTTTGATATTGATTATTAGAAATATTAGATTACATTTTACATCTGTATATAAATTAGATTTTCGACAATCACCACTATAAGTGCCAACAGTATTTTTGTGTCGCCTGCATAGCATGGCAGACACATAGGGATCACTTTGTCCGTCGTCGGCGTCGTCGTCGTCGGCGTCGTCGGCGTCACACTTTCTTGTCCGGAGCATAACTCGAAAAGTATTTGAGGTATCACCTTGAAACTTAAAACATGGATAGATCACATTGAGGTGGAGTGCAGTGCACAAGAATGATAACTCTGACTTTCGTATTTTCTGAGTTATTACCCTTTGTTGATTCTGAGATTTTATTTTTGTCCGGACCATAACTCAAAAGGTATTTGAGGTATCACCTTGAAACTTAAAACATGGATAGATCACATTGAGGTGGAGTGCAGTGCACAAGAATGATAACCTGACTTTCATATTTTCTGAGTTATTTCCCTTTGTTGATTTTCAGACTTAATTTTTGTTGGGGCATAACTCGAAACGTATTTGAAGATAACTCCCTTTTTACTCAGAGGAAAAAATATTTGAGGTATTACTTTGAAACCTCACAGGTGGAAAGATCTCATGGAGTGCATTGTGCAAGAATGATAACTGTTGTATTTTTGGAGTTATTTCCCTTTGTTTATTTTTTTGGATTTAATTCTTGTGTGGTGCATAACTTGTAAAGTATTTGAAGTGTTGCCTTAAACATTTATAGTAGATAGATCTCATTGGTCTGAGTGCAGTACACAAGAATGATAACTCAATAATGATAATGATGACTACAAACTTGCAACATATATATAATTAACGTCATAAGTGCTTAATGACGTCATAATTTTTCTTACAGTTAATGTTTTGAATTCATAGTCATTCTGACACTCCTCTGATGAAGACTGTATAGTCGAAAGTGCTCGGGAAAATTATTACATATTGCACTGTTTGAATATTTTATTCCCCCCCCCCCCCCCCAAAAAAAAAATATATATATATATATATGTGTGTGTGTGTGTGTGTGTGTGTGTGATTTGGTGTTATTTTGTACCTCACAAAATAGATTATGCTTTATCAATAATTTGTCAAAAGATCGATTTTCTAGTCAATTCTTTCATCAAACATGCTTAAATGCAGGCGACACAAGTGTTCCGAGGAACACCCACATCTTTTCTATATCAAATCCTTGTAAAATAGATCAAGTTTAAAGTTTTGAAGGGTGCATAGAGAAAATCCTTGTCTAATACATTTTCAAGCATGCCAATGATGACCAGAAAGCTCGTCTAGAAGTGGTATGCAAGGCAAGAAAGAACATACCTGTCATTACCGATGAGATCGAACAACAGCACAAAGATCATGCGGAGAAGTATGGCAAGTCTCGACAACCTCTCCTGAATGGACTGGCTTCTAACTACGACTTGAAGTTGTTTCAGGATGCCCAGGCCCGGGCCTGTGAACAGAGGGTGAGAAATTGTCATATAACTTTTACCCTTACACTTTTATACACCAAATTACACCATTTTACACTGAAAATCCAGATCATGGTTTACAGTGTTTATTTCTTTTCAAGGTTTTTGATCAGCAGAAGACTGTTAACTGGTACAGTTCAGATGATTTTTCTTATAATTTTTGGGTTTTTACATTTTCATATCGGAAAATTTGAGGTGGATTCAGTTTCTTTACATTGGGGAAGCTTACTTGGGGTGATGTTATCACTCACAGAGTTAAAAGTCTTACAGGCAAAATTTAGTGTTAATTCTTCCAAATCTAATCCAAAGGTGACTTCTCTCTCTGTCTCTCTCTCTCTCTCTGTCTCTCTCATATATGAAGAAAAAAATTCTAAGGAAATTGTTTATTTTTACAATGAGCAAACCTTTACATAATTCTGTAAATGTGATTTCTAAAGATAAGTGAAGTATAAGTATATAATACATACCTTCTGCCTGGAATTCAGGAACATGAAATGACGCAGCACTACCAAAGGTTTGACAACCAGGAGTATCGGATACGACAACTAGAGATTGGTCGGTTTGAGATGTCCACGTGGTACTCCAGTCCGTATCCGGATGAGTATGCTCGACTGCCCAAGATCTACCTATGTGAATTTTGTCTCAAATATATGAAAACTGCTACCATCCTTAGACGGCATGTGGTGAGTGGTTCTTTAGATTCAGAGAATAAAAGTTAACTTGGAAAAATAAGAATAAATCACTGTAACTGAAGGCTAAGTGAAAAGGTCAGGCTGCATTGTCATAGTGCTTGTTAAATCCTTTTCCTCATGAATATTCATTTACAAATTAATGACCTCTGGAATTCTGAATAGACAGTGGATTGTTCTGTGCTGAGTAGACTGAAATATGAGATATAATATTGTATAAGCCAGGGTGCCCATTCACGCAAAACTTTGCGTGAATCACGCAAAAAAAAATATGTGCACGCAGATTTTTTAACATTGATGGGTACATGTACGCAGATTTTTTTTTGGCAAAAAAATAAGCTTATTAAACGAAAATATTGCTGATAAAACGGGTTTTCTTTACAAATCTGCTAGATTTTGTCGATAAACTAATGCTTGACACTTTTTGGACGTCTCACGCATCACGGTAATTGAACCGAAAACGTACGCAAAACCCGTACGATATGTTGTCTGAACGGCCCAAAAGAAAGGAATCTATCCTCGATTTTTTCAAATCGAAAGAAAGTAAGTTGAATTCAAACAGACCAAAACAACAATCTAAATACCTACGTTACATCCAGGTTAATTCATGTTGTTAGAAACATTATGAATTGTAAAAAAGATGGTTTTCCGCGTCTATGTAAATGACATGGAATTCGGATATTGCTAATGTTCGGATACGGAATTTCTTAGTTGTTTTATGTTTACGTTCGACGTTGTTTGAATTATTACTAATGTATTTAAGTCAAATAAGTAACAGAACAACGATATACACACAACTGCCATCTGTAGCTTAGAACTTCTATGGCCATCATCCCATGTGCTTATGAGGCATTTTTACTAGTCATCTGTTGCTTACTATTTGGAGATTGTGATTTAATGAGAGGTAAGGTCTAAAAGACTAAATAATTGTTGTGTAACATCACTGTATCACTGAAAGGTATATTTGTTCCACCTGAAACGATCATAATTTAAGAAGCCTTCTGAAAATGATACTTTAATTATTAAAAAAACAACTTTTTGTAACATCAATAGATCATACATATGTGAAATAAAAAAAAGTTTATGTAAAGTATATTTTGTACCCTGATTTTTTTGTCTGTACCCCAATTTTTTCAAACCAGTGGGTACATGTACCCCAATTATTGAAAGGCAGTGGGCATGCTGTAAGCAAATAGAGGAGACCTTGATCACTGCTCAGACAACTTCTTCCAAGAGCTGTCTGATCTAGGTTTGCTCTAGTTACCAAGATGTCAAAATGTGTCGTAGTAGTTGCAAAGTTTAATAAGTTTAAAAAAATGCTGGTTCATTTTCTATTTTTAGGCCAAATGTGTTTGGCGCCACCCGCCTGGGGATGAAATCTACAGAAAGAATAACATCTCATTTTTTGAAGTGGATGGGAAGAAGAACAAGGTATGATTATATTTAATCTTCACGACATGTTAGACAATGGAATCATGGCAGTCTTCATCATCATTTCTCAACATGCAAGACATTTGGATTCCCACATCAGAAAAACTTA
>CM037787.1:16026580-16076580 GCA_021229015.1 Solen grandis | reverse complement strand
AATATGAAAAAAGGGCTATATTTAATTTTTTGTAAAAAATAATTTTAAAATCTGCCCAAATGGTAGCTGAAAAATGTGTAGACAAAATATCTTCAATACATTTTTAACAAGGGCCATAACTCATCGAAAGTCAATTTGGTCATGACAAGCCAACAAATATGCTCTAGACTTGGTACTTATTAATGGTGTGAAATTAATCAATCAAAACCACTGGTTGCCAAGAAATAGTTTTGGAAAAATATTAAGCTGACTAAATTTTAGAATCAAACAGATCATGACCTGTCAATGATATGCACAACTTTATACTAGTAGCTGACATTAATAAATACAAAAAGGGTGCTGTCAAACTTTATGTGTCACAATTCTTTACTGTTTGCTCAGCTTCTTAATGAAACACTTAGAACTGTAACTATTTCCGCAAAAACCCAGATAAAAACAATAAGTGTGTGGAGAAATAACCTGCAATTTACATTAACACAATGTTCCACTATGTTCTAAAAATACTTTGAGTGTTTATGGGGGATCTGATAATCAAAAAATCATATTTTCCAAAGCTCCAAACAATTTACAGAGGCTAGAAATGAGCAAAAATGTATGTCTTCAGTTTGGGATGCCCTCTATCATAAATTTGGTAGACTGCACACCATTCCGGGGTTTTTTTACAGCAATCAATAACAAAAATAATTTAGTTTCATGTCCCTTAAACATAGTTCACTCATTTAGGAGACTAAAGTGCTTCTTCCACGGACAGTAATTTTCTATAACGGTTCTCTTGATGTAACAGGGTTGTTTTGTTTTTTTCCTTCGAATTTTTACATTTATTCTCTAACACTGATGACTGGGCATCCATCCGGTTCCAAACAGTATGATGCTTCAAACACTTCACATAAACCCAAAATTTCTCACAAATTTCCTTACTGAAATAAAAATGCAGTTGATGCCTATTTAAACTCTGTGTCACCTAAAATTTGGAGTATGCGACATTAATGTCTCTTTAAAAAGCATTATTGGGGGCAATATCTACCAATGAGACAATACAAGTTTCTTTCCACTCTTTCTTTACATGTTCTTTAAACACAATTGATCATAAACATGTACCATGTTGAAAATAGTACAATAGCAATTAGAAACTTATCTGCAACGGTTTTACAAGATTTTACTTTTGGGCTGTCGATTGGCATTTTGATTTATAAAAAGTGCTGGCTCCTTGTTGGGAAGCATGCTTCATATAGAGTGTTTGGAAGTAATGAGCATGTTGTCTTCCGCCAAAAAAAAAAGACCAGGATCAAACAGTCTTAGACTGTCTAAAAAACTACAGCGTATGTCTATATCATAGTTTATAAAAGTACAACAAATAACTTTATCACCTATATTTTGCTAAACAAAATATACCATTTTTGTAGATGATCTACTAGTCTGTTGATAAAATATTCTGATTTTATTTCTCAAAGTAGTGGTTGAGAATCAGTCTGAAAACAGTTGTTGAAAATCACTTTTCTTTATGACTGACTAATGATGAATCAGTGATGTTTTAAATTTATACAGTGGTCACGTGATTCCTCGAGGTCTGATGGGGTCTGCAAAAAAAATTGAAGACTCGCCGTATTTGTCATTTGTATGTCAAGCTTCAATACATTTGTTGATCCCTTAAGTTGTCTTAATGTCGTTCTCTTTAATTATCTGTTACTTACCCTTTATAGTACTTTTTAACATAAATATGTTTAACATTACGAAAATACATGTCATATTTTTTCACTGATTTGATTGAAACCCTTTCTTGTATATATGGTGGCATTGCCATATTTTTTTAATTGTAATAAACACAAACATATCCTGTGGTTCCCCAAATTAATTATTAGGGAAAAGAACAACAAAACAAACAAACAAAATTGGCTCCTTTACTGACAAATGATTAATCATGCAGACCCACACATTTGTTACATGATCCTGGGGAAATACGTTTTACATGGCCGTGTTGATATAACGATCACAAATTAGACGATGGGGGAAAACAAATACAAAACATCTCGAACAAGGTGTTAATTACAGGGACAAGTGGTCATAGGGCGGAATATATTGTCAAGGAGATACAGGTAGGTTTTGTTATCACTTCGAGGAATCGCATAGATATTATATAAGATATACTATCTAGAGACCTAGAACAGAGCTTGAGGAATCCAAAAACGCAATGTTTGAAGAATCGCCCATAAACTTATATAGAATAAGAAGGGCTAAATTTAAAAGACCGGGGTTGTAGCCAGTTGTCGCTGGTATTCAATGAATCGCCACATTGAGGAATCACATGACTACTATAAGTCAAACTATTACACATAATTATACAGACGTACTAGGAATTTAAATTCTGTGCAATGAAAAATATCAAGTAAAACACAACAATGAAATTGAATGTCAAAGTAATAATTTGTACTATTTGTCATTTTCAAAAAATACTTCTGAACAATGTAGCACAAACAGACAGTGACAGATGGTGCCAAACTATCCATCAGGAAGAGCTTACAATTATATTGTTATCAACCAAAAAGTGCCACTTTGTCTAAAATCAAAACTAAACCCAATTTGTTGATAACTAAGAAATCGTTTAAAGGTTAATCACCCAATCTTTTTCAAACAAAAGTGTAACCCAAAAGTAAAATCTGGGATTTTTTTTTATAATTTAAGGGCTATAACTCCTGAAAAAGTTTGCCTACAACAACCATAATCAAACTTTGCTGAAAGATCATAGCAAAAACATTGTCATGAAGTCTGATGATGATTGCTTCAGAAATGAAGAGTTAGACTGTAATCAAAATGAAATCTAGGAATTTTTACATGAAAAGGGCCACAACTTTTTATCAAAATTGGCCATATCAGCCATAATCAAACATGGCGGGAAATGGCATAACATTGTAAAGTCTGAAGATGATTGCTTAAGAAATAAATGCAAGAGATTTTAATGAAACCTGGCTTTTTTTTTTTTTTTAAAAGGGAGCATTAACTCTTGACCCAATTGGCTGTTATAAACCATAGATTATGGCTATATAAATTGCCATGAATTTTGAAGATGAATGCATCAGAAATAAAGATATGCTAGAGTGTAAACCATGTGAATTTTATACTAAAACAGCATATTTTTTCTGTCCTTCTATGCAAATCACCTTTTTAAATTGGCCATGAGATCAAGCTATTGAATTGCATGAAGTTTAAGGAATGAAGATGCCAGAGTTTCAACAAACTAATTGACAGATGGAAGACTTTCAGAAAGTTTTTGTATGGATATGCAAAATCCCTTAAGATTCAAATTTAAAAGTTATTATAACTCTTACAAATATTCAATACTTCATAGAATGAAATATTAAATGCTATGTAGATATATGCACATGAAAATAAAGACTTGGTTCGGAACATTAATATTAAGAAAGACTTTGGTTCTGGAGACATTATCATTAAATGCACTTTATCCCTCAAATGCTTTTAAACCACTAAAGGTCTAACCACTTGCCATATCCTCAATGTTGTCTCCAAAGAGACAAGCATTTAGATAACCTAGACTATGATGAGAAACCAAGCTTGTGAACAATGTTTCTTTATAATTATCCCTTGGGTCAGACAGTTTGATCGCCCAATCAACAATCTTAAAGGGTGAGAGCAAAACTGAGCTAAAACCTTGCTCATTCTAATAACAATTTACCTCTTTTTGAATAAAAGTTGCTGTCTTTAAATTTATTGCAGACCACATATACAGACAAATGGCAGCATCATTGATCTTAAACGGAAGCCAAACACTGCTCAACTTGCCAGCCCATCGTCAAATCTCTCCAGGGTTTATACGCAATCTGAAGGCCCCTTTTTTTAAAAATTTTCAAGTCTTTTTCAATTCCATATAACTAGAACTATCACTGAAGGTGATTCAGACCCCCACCCCCATCTTTGACACAGGATGTATTCACATGACACATAAAACGAATGTTCACACATAGGATTTGGGCTTATAAGCATACCAAAAAAAATATATCACTAAAGGTGATCAATACCCACACCGAAGTCTGTCATGTGTAGGAATACAGTTTCAAAAGTTTGCGTGAGTGTAAGACTACATGTATGTAAGGTTTAAAGTTAGTGTGAGCAATGTTCAAAAGTTTTGGACAATGCTAAAAAGTTTTGACAGACAGACAGAGAGACACACATACAGACACACAGAAGAAAACAATTTGCCCCCAGATCTGTAGCTGAGGAGAATAAAAATGCAGTCTAATTATGGTTCACATCCATATTTATTGTTTGCAAAAACCTGTCTTTAAGAATTTACATTGTGGTTTTCTTATGCACTGCACTTCCTCTCATCAAGATCAATCTACATATGAAGTTTCATCAACCTAGCTACTTTAGTATTGGAGTTATGCTCCGGACAAAATCAAAAGATTAAAAATGACAAAGGGCAATAACTCCTTTCAAAATACATGCAGAGTTATGGTTCTTAGCACTGCACTTCCTCTCATGAAGGTCTATCTACATATGAAGTTTGATCAACATAAGTACAGTAGTTTTTGGAGAAATGCTCCGGACAAAATCAAAAGACAAAAATACAAAGGGAATAACTCCTTTAAAAAGCATGTAGAGTTATGGTTCTTATGCACTGCACTTCCTCTCATCAAGATCAATCTACATATGAAGTTTCATCAACCTAGCTACTTTAGTATTGGAGTTATGCTCCGGACAAAATCAAAAGATTAAAAATGACAAAGGGCAATAACTCCTTTCAAAATACATGCAGAGTTATGGTTCATAGGCACTGCACTTCCTCTCATGAAGGTCTATCCACATATGAAGTTTGATCAACATAAGTACAGTAGTTTTGGAGAAATGCTCCGGACAAAATCAAAAGACAAAAATTAACAAAGGGAATAACTCCTTTAAAAACATGTAGAGTTATGGTTCTTATGCACTGCACTTCCTCTCACAAGATCAATCTACATATGAAGTTTCATCAACCTAGCTACTTTAGTATTGGAGTTATGCTCCGGACAAAATCAAAGATTAAAAATGACAAAGAGCAATAACTCCTTTCAAAATAACATGCAGAGTTTATGGTTCTTGTGCACTGCACTTCCTCTCATCAAGATCAATCTACATATGAAGTTTCATCAACCTAGCTACTTTAGTATTGGAGTTATGCTCCGGACAAAATCAAAATATTAAAAATAACAAAGGGCAATAACTCCTTTCAAAATACATGCAGAGTTATGGTTCTTGTGCACTGCACTTCCTCTCATCAAGATCAATCTACATATGAAGTTTCATCAACATAGCTACTTTAGTATTGGAGTTATGCTCCGGACAAAATCAAAAGATTAAAAATGACAAAGGGCAATAACTCCTTTCAAAATACCATGCAGAGTTATGGTTCTTATGCACTGCACTTCCTCTCATCAAGGTCTATCTACCTATGAAGTTTCATCAACATAGGTACAGTATTTTGAGAAATGCTCCGGACAAATATTTGTAGACCAACCGCCGACCGACAGACCGACCGACCGACCGACCGACAGGGTGACTCCTATATACCCCCCCAAATTTCATTTGTGGGGTATAAAAAGAGAGAGAAAGGGATATCTTAAAATAAAATAATAAATAATACCAGATTTTTTCAATCTTGGGGAAGCCACCCACCTCCCATCAGAAGGAGAATAATTTTTGCTCAATTTTAGGTAATTTTAGGATTGTTGAGGTAAAAATTAATCCTACTACATATAGGTATCTGTATGATCAGCATGTATACTTATTTCAATGCAAAAAAGAAGAAATATCTTAAAAAAAGATTTTTGGCATAATAAAAAAAAAAATCAAAGATAAATTATGAAAGCTGAAGAAATGAGTGTTATATATATTTAATATAAACAATGCTGGAAGATTTAAATGTCTGTAAATTTTAAAATATCTAGAAAATGCATTTGTTGCAAATTTAGGAGATGCAATATATTAGCGGGGGGAAGTAAAAATAAAAAAAAACTTTTTAATAAAATAATAAATAAATTAAACAAGAGGCCATGATGGCCCTAATCGCTACCTGTAATAATGAGAAACATATTTTGATTTATCATACTGACCTCCATTTTGACCCCACATGCCCCAACTTCAAACTTGCCCAAGATTTTATGGAAACAGACATTTCGACCAAGTTTTATGTAGATATGGCCAAAAATGTGGCCTCTAGAGTGTTAAGGTTTTTCCAAGATTTGACCTTGTGACCTACTTTTTGACCCCACATGACCAAAATTCGAAGTTGTCCAAGATTTTATGGAGAAAACAATTCTGACCAAGTTTCATGAAGATTGGGCAAAAAATGTGGCCCCTAGAGCGTTAACAAGGTTTTTCTAAGATTTGACCTCATGACCTACTTTTTGACCCCACATGACCCAAATATGAACTTGTCCAAGATTTTATCGAAACAAGCGTTCTGACCAAGTTTTATAAAGATTGTCCAAGATTTTATGGAGAAAAACATTCTGGATAAGCTTAATGAAGATTGGGCCAAAAATGTGGCCTCTAGAGTGTAAAAAAGGGTTTTTTATAAGATTTGACCTTGTGACCCTTTTTAGACCCACATACCCAATTTCAATTTGTCAAGTTTAATGGAGACACACATTCTACCAAGTTCATGAAGATTGGCCAAAAAAAATGGCTTCTAGAGGGTAACAATTCAAATTGTTGAGACGCACAACGGACGAAGGCGATCACAAAAGCTCCCCTGATAGTTGTACTCAGGTAGCTAAAAAATTTCCATCATGAGATTTGATCTCAGGCCCTTGGTTAAACAGACGAGCATTTAACCCAAAATTGTGCCACGGAGGCTATTGCTAATTGACTGTGTTAGCTAACTTATACACTGCAAGTTTTGTGTATAATGGGACAATCCCATCAAGGCTATAAACTACGTTTTCCAAAAGTGTTTTACTTTTTCAACGGGTGCTTTTTAGGTTTAAATTTTTCAACTGGATTTTTTTATATGTTTAAACCCGGGAGATTAAACTATAATTTGCCAACAGACAAACATGCAGAAGATTCCCTGAAGCTCCATTTTTTATGATGGAATATCCAAAATAATTTTATGCAAACCAATGAAATGATGCTTTTTTGAACTCTTTGGTTGTTAAAAAAGAGCTTGGTCAAGAAATAGGTCAAATCAATTTTATAAGCTTTTCGCTGAGAAAAGTGTAAGTATTTTTCGATGTTGCGAACAGTATTGGTAAGTTAATAAATTATACCCAAGAATACAAGTAAAGGGAAAAAACCCAAAAACCTAATTTACAATCTGAAGCACCTTAAAATTTTAATAGTTTCTTAGAAATGAAAGATAAAACATCAAGGAATATCAAATTTCCCCATTTAATATGTAATCAATCTTTCATGTATTTACAAGAAACAGAACATTACACCTCTTAAACACAGTATTACAATACACATGACAAGAAGCAGAACATTAAAACCTTTTTCTCACAGTATCACAATACACATGACAAAAAAACAGAGCATAACACCTTCTTCACACAGTATCACCATAAAACATGATAAGAGACAGAACAATTAAAACTTCTACACAGTATCACAATACACTGACAAAACAGAACATTACAACCTTCTCACACAGTATCACAATACACATGACAGAAAGACAGAACATATGCTTCTTCACACAGTATATCACAAGACAGAACATTACACCTTCTTCACACAGTATCACCATACACATGACAAAAAACAGAACATTATACCTTCTTCACACAGTATCACCATACACATGACAAGGGACAGAACATAACACCTTTTTCACACAGTATCACAATACACATGACAAGAGACAGAACATTACACTTTTCACACAGTATCACAATACACATGACAGAGACAGAACAATTTCACCCTTCTCACACAGTATCACAATACACATGACAAGAGACAGAACATAACACATTTTTCACACAGTATCACAATACACATGACAAGAATCAGAACATTACACCTTCTTCACACAGTATCACAATACACATGACAAGAGACAGAACATTACACCTTCTTCACACAGTATCACAATAAACATGACAAGAATCAAACATTAACCTTTTCACCCAGTATCACAATACACATGACAAGAATCAAACATTACACCTTCTTCACACAGTATCACAATACACATGACAAAACAAACATTACCCCCTTCACACATATCACAATACACATACAAAGCAGAACATTACACCTTCTTCACAAGTACACAATAAAACAACAAGAGACAGAACTTTTAAACCCCCCTTCTTCACACAGTACACAATACTGACAAACAGAACTACACCCACCTTCACACAGAAATCACAATACACATATACAAGAGACAGAACATTCCCCCTTCTTCACACGTATTACAATCACATGACAAGAGACAGAAATTACACCACCTTCACACGGACACAATACACATGACAAGAGACAGTATTATACCTTCCTTCACACGATTCACAATACACAGACAAAGACAGAACATTACACCTTCTTCACCGACATACAAGAACAAACATTATACTTCTACACACAGTATCACCATACATTGACAGAACAAACATTACCTTTCTACACAGTATTACAATACACATGACAAAACAGAACATTATACCTTCTTCCACATTCACAATACCGACAAAGACAGATCATTTAAACCTCTTCCACAGTATCACATACACATGACAAGAGACAAGATCATTAACTTTCTTTCACACAGTATTACAATCACATGACAAGAACAGACATATACCTTCTTCACACAGATCACAATACCATGCCAAGAGACAAACATTACCTTCTTTACACAGTATCACAAACACATGACAAAACAGAACATTATACCTTCTTCACACAGATTACAATCCCAAAAAATGGGGATCACAAAACCATAGACACGACAAAATTCAGATATAAGGCTCCTGAATGGTGGGTGGGACTAATCTGGCAAAAAATCTCTTTAAACCCTTTAGTTTTGTTAAATATTTTAAACACGGAATAGTACAGTTTAACAAGAAATAGTCAATTTTTATTTTAAGAAAACATAATTTCATTTAAAAAGGATGAATACCCCCTCCATGGACTTTTTAATAAAACAAAAACTGGGAAAATTTTAAATTCACCAGGGCCATAACCCCTTTCTTAAGAACACCATAAAAAATGTCATGCACATGTACACATTTTTTAATTATACCAAAATTTGAGGTGTATTGGTAGAGGATGTGAGAAAAATTTTAAATTGTTTATATAAAATATATAAGGAATCTAGAACCCCGGGGCTCAGTTTTCAAGGGATCAACTTTTTTAGCAAATAAGGTAAGGGCCAGATGTGGGTGCCGGGTTGCGTAGGATAACCCTATGCTTCTCACCAATACACCCTCTCAATTCCGATCACATATGTAAAAGGAAACATGGTCGCCCTTTAAAATGTGCGTTTCCTCACACATAACAAACTTTTCGTAATTGATGTAAAAAAAAAAATTTTAAAACAAAGGGCCATGAGGTGACCTTTCTGCCAAATGAAATTAAATCCCCAATGGTTTTAAGGTCTTTTTTTTCCATAAAATTCTGTTGGTTGCCATCAACCAAGTTCTGCTGGATCAAGTTATTTTGCAACTTTTGTGAGGGCCATCCAAAGATCATCTGCCACAAAAGGACAACAGGATCATAAGCCTCATAACCTAAAATTTTATAAATATTAAACATTCATAGTACTTTACACTAATTTCAAAATTTAAGTCATCTTCATAGATAAAAAAATCAAAACCCAAAGGTATACCTTTGGTGTGATGGATTGATGGAAGAATGACTAAACAATGCCAAGATTGAAAAATCTATACCCTTCAACACAGGGTCAAAATCAAAATTCACAAACAATAGTCACAATATTAACATTTAAAATTGGAAACGCACTCTTAATTTTACAAGACAAATTGAATTTTCAATGGGAATGTAAAATGCTTAAAAAATTAAAATTTATTTTTCCTTTTTTTTTAATAGCAATGTTATTTTTGAATTTAAAAACTAAATTTTGAGCTTTTGCAATTTAAATCAAAGGTTTGGGTGTTTTAAAAATGGCCGAGAAATTTCAAATCATATTACTGAAATTATTGCATTTAAATTTGGAAATAATTGGTGCAAGCCATTTCATATTGGAATTTGTATTGGTTTTTTAGAAAACTAACAAAAAATTTAAAACTTCAAAAAAATCCGCAAATAATTTTAAAACGATTTCAGAACACTCAACTATCTACTTAAAGAATGACACAGTTAAAAAATCTATTTCAAATTCTGTACATAATAATGGGGCTTTTCAGTTCTGCGCAATAAATCATCCTAACCCCCAACATTTATTAGCTCCTGGGCATTAATCAAAAATTTACATTTTAAAAGATACACAAGAAATGTTGGAAATGATAAATATTATATTTCCAAAATGATCATTAACAAGACCTCTGGGATTATTTCACTCTAAATTACTAAACGGTCAAATGAAGGCAAAAGGAAGCAATTTTCCATCAATCCTTCAATGCAGACCCATTTTCTGTTCAAAAAGTGGTACAAAAAACTAGAGCTATCACGATGTTATGAATACACCCGAAAATGCTTTGATACAGGAAAAGCCAAACTCCAGGGGAGCAAGATAAAAACCTTTATTCATAAATTTTGGGTTTTAAAAAATAATAAGAAAAAAAATCTAGTTTCCATCTTTAACATTTTTTAATTTCAAGTCGATCCCTTTAAAATTTTCCCGTTATGTCCCACAAAAAAAAAAATCAAAAAAGGGACATAAATTTAAAAATACCAAAAAAAGTTACAGTTCTTGGGGCAATTTTTTTTTTCCTAATCCCCATCTGTCATATTTTAATTTTAAAATCAAACCTTTTAAAATATTCAAGAATATTCTGCCCAGAAAAACACATAACCAAAGGGGGAAAATTTAAAAAGGGGGGGGGCAAAAACTCTGCCATCCAAGAAACAACAAAATATCTGATCGAATCAGGGCAATAACTCATAATTTTTTCACCCCCCCCCCACTTTTAACAATGCACACAAAAAATTTGAACCAAAGGTTAAGAAATGTAGAAGTAGTTTATTCAAAAAATTTTAAAATCAATTTGGGGGAATAAAATTTAAAACCCCGAGAAACTCAAGTGAAATTTATGTCTCCCCCCGGATTATCTTCCACAAAAATTTAAAAAAAATCTTTTTAAAAAATTGAAGTAGTTGCATCAAAATTTTTTGGGGTAGACGCCAACAACAGACTGACTCCATATCCCCCCCCCCAAACTTTTTTGCGGGGTATAATAAAGCCCAAATTTTAAAAAAAATAAAAACAAAAATTACTTATAAACTGTTTTATTTTAATTTTATCAATTTAAATTCCTACTAGATAAAAAGAAAATATGGGGGATAAAATACCAGTTGGGGAAAATTCACGAAAATCCCCCTGTACATTCCCATTATACAATAAAAAGGGGAAAAATTTTGGGTTTTTCCATCTTTTTCCAAGGGAAATTTACAAAAGGTTCCTTTTACAACGGGGGAAATTTTTTATCAACAAAAGCCAAAGGGGGTATCACCTTTTTTGAAAAATTCTGATACCCCTTTTTGGCTTTAAAGGACTTTTTTTAGAAGGGGTTTTCCCTTTTATTAAATAAAGGGGATTTTTTTGGATGGGGTTTAAAGGAAAAATTTCCCCCCCATTAAACAGGGGGGATTTTAAGGGAAGGGGTTCCCTATCATTCCAACAGGGAGTTTTTATGGAAATTTCCCCTCATACATACAGGGGGGTATTTTATGAAAGGGGTTCCCCCCTCTTCATACGGGGGGGGGTATTTTATAAAAGGGGTTTCCATCATTACATACAGGGGAGTATTTTATGGAAGGTTTCCCCCCATTAAAAGGGGAGGTATTTTATAAAAAGGGTTTTCCCACATTATAAAGGGGGGGGGTTTTTAAAAGGAAGGTTTATACATTAATACAGGGAGGTTTTTTGGAAAGGGGGTTTTCCCCCTTTTTACGGGGGGGGTTTTTATAAAGGGTTTCCCCTCTTACTACGGGGGGGGATTTTAGGAGATTTTTCCCCTCATTTATAAGGGGGGGGATTTAAGGGAAATTTTTTCATCTTACATACGGGGGTATTTAGGGGAAATTTTCCCCTCATTAATACAGGGGGGATTTTATGAAAGGTTTTTCCCCTCATTTATACGGGGGGGGTATTTTACAGAAATTTCCCATCTTATTACGGGGGGGGGATTTTAAGAAAGGTTTTTCCCACTTTAAAACAGGGGGGGTTTTTTTGGGAAAATTTTTAATCATTAATACGGGGGGGGGTATTTTATAAAGGTTTTCCATCATACATACGGGGGGTTTAAAAAAGGTTTCCCATCATTACTAAGGGGAGTATTTTAGGGAAAGGGTTCCCCCTATTACATAGGGGGGGTATTTTATGAAAGGGGTTCCCTCTTTTCATACGGGGGGGATTTTATAAAGGTTTCCCCTCATACAACGGGGGGGTTTTTTTTTAAAGTTTTCCCATCATTACAACAGGGGGGGTATCTTAGGGGAAAATTTCTCATCTTTTCAACAGGGGGGGTATTTTATGAAAGGGTTTCCCATCATTAATAAGGGGGGGTTTTTAAAAAAAGGTTTCCCATCATTTTTAAAAAGGGGGAGGTTTTTTAGGGGAAATTTCCCCATTCATACAGGGGGGTTTTTAGGGAAAGGGGTTTCCCCTCTTTTCATACAGAGGGGGTATTTTTAAAGGTTTTCCTCATTAAACAGGGGGGATTTTAGGGGGAAAGGTTTCCATCATTCAACGGGGGGGTTTTAGAAAGGTTTCCCACTTTTAAAAAAGGGGTATTTTATAAATTTTTTCCCTATTACATACGGGGGGTTTTTTTGGGAAAGGTTTCCCATCATTTAAAAAAAGGGGGGGGGGTTTTTGGGAAAGGGGTTTCCCCCCCCCTTATATACAGGGGGAAGGGGATTTTAGGGGAAAGGGTTTTTTCCCTCATTTCTTTCGGGGGGGGTATTTTAGGAATTTTCCCATCATTACATCAGGGGGGGGTTTTTTTATAAAGGTTTTTCCATCATTACAACAGGGGAGTATATTAGGGGAAAGTTTCTCATCTTACTACGGGGGGGATTTTTAGGGGAAATTTCCCCCATTTTAAAAACAGGGGAGTATTTGGAAAGGTTTCCCACTTTATACGGGGGGGTATTTTAGAAATTTCCCATCATTACTACAGAGGGGGTATTTAAAAAAAGGGTTTTTTATCATTACATCAGGGGGGAGTATTTTAGGAAAAAAATTTTCCATCATTACATACAGGGGGGGGTATTTTAAGGAAAGGTTTTCCCCTCAATTAAACGGGGGGGTTTTTTAGGAAAAATTTCCCCCATTTATACGGGGGGGGGGGGGGATTTATGGGGGGTTTCATATTTCAACAGGGGGATTTTAGGAAAGTTTCCCCATTACATACAGGGGGGGGATTTAAGGAAAAAAAAGGTTTCCCAAAATTTTCAAAGGGGGAAAAATTTTTTGGAAAGGGTTTCCCCCTCTACTACAGGGGGGTTTTTAGGGAAAGGTTTCCCTCATAAAGGGGGGGGTATTTATGAAAGTTTTCCTCAAAATTACGGGGGACTTTTTAAAGGTATCCAACTTTCAAAAGGGGGGGCATTTTAGGGAAAGGGTTTCCCTCATTAAACGGGGGGAACTTTTGGGGAAGGGGTTCCCTTTTTTGTACAAAGTGATATTTTACACAATGATTTCCTTCATAATTTATCACCTGAAAAAAAAAGTCACCTTGTATTTTCTTTTGAAATTTCCAATTAAAAAATTTTGGCAATATTTTTTTCGGGATGTACCCTATAAATTTTCTGTAAAATTAAATTTTTCTCTTTTTTTGCCATAAAATTTTTGTTAGGTTTTTCTAGGATTTTTCTGCAAATTCTGACCCAAGAATTTATATCTGCTTTTTTTTTAACCCCTTGCTATTTAAAACAAACATATAAAATCTCTAATTCTAATTTTTCCCCTAAGAATCACTCTTTTTTACATCTCCAACTCTCCCTTTTAACCATACCGTACACAATTTAACAGATGCTTTTTAAATAAATAACAGACAAACCAATTCATTACTTGTTTTTTCAGTTTTTGTTTTTTGGTTAAAAAAGCAAATTTTAATCTAATCCCTAACTAAAAAATTTTGGGGGCAAAAAATCAGAAGCAAACCCTTTTGTATACAGCAAAATATTACGTTGCATGTTTGGCAGTAATTAGGCCCCCGAAAGAAAATATCCCCATACCTGGGGGCAAGGAAAAGTTGTGTCCTTAAAAAAGATACTTGAAGTTTCAAACTGCTATTTACTCTTGTTCTTTTCCTTTTTAAAAAATTTTTCAACATTTAGTGAAAACTCATTGAGGGGTGTTTTTTTTAATATGGGGGTAAAAGACCCTTGTAGATAATAGAATACGCACAGCATCTTCATTAATCAATCTAACAAGGGGGATCTAAAATTTTATCCGTAAATTTCTTCAACTTTTAAAATTTCCTGGTTTTTTTTTCTAGGTTTAGTTCACTGAAAAAAAGCAAAAAAAATACCACAAAATAACCCCTTTAACGGTATTTATGAAATGCAAATTTTAAAATGAATAAAGGAAAGCTAGAAATGAAGGTCCTGGGGACACCCATTTGTTTTTGATATTATTTTTTTCTATCCCACTTTGACCAATTACAGATGCTGACACAAATAGACCAAAAAAATTGAATTTTTTTTTGGAATAGCCAATTTAAAAAGGGTTAATATAAATATTCGTATTCAAAATTTTTTTAATAAAGTATTCCAGAATTTTTTGTACTTTAAAAATTTTAGTTTTTATTTTTAAATTTTATAAACATCTACTGTACATATACAACCTTCCACTTTCGCGTAAAAACAAAAACAATATAGTGCACTCATCGGTTTTCTCATATACTTCCCCTTTTCGTATTCATTCAATGCCAAAAATCTTTTTTAAAGAAATTTTTGGGGTTATTTTTTGGTTTAAATGTTACTTTTTTATTCCACTATAAAAAAAAACCGGATATTTTAGCCCCTCTACCCCAAGCAAAATTGAATTCACGCTGTGCGATTCTACAAAATGTTAAATGTGGCTACCTTGACAATGAGCTAAATGAAAAAAATTCTTTTTTAAGCCATGAAAATTTTTTCTTAAACAAAGGATCTAACCCTTTTTCCAAAAATGAGCTCAGATCTCAATGAGTAAGTTTTTTTCCCCATCAGAAAACCCCATAAACCAAATTACATGCATGGGGGGGTAAAACCCCAACAAATATAATACAGGATGTCCACAAAAGCTCACTTTTAAATGACCTGCACAGGAGCTGTTAAGAAAAAAATAATAATTTTTTAAAGCTAAAACAGTCCAGGGGATGGAAAAAAGTAGCACCGACCACACAATTACTTTTTTATCACATTTTTTGTTCGAACCACTTTCATTTTCCTTTTTTTTTTCATAATATGATAATTTTTTATTGTAAAAAACATGCATATCAAAAAAATCATTAGTGCGTAAAAAAGCAATTCTTACATTTAAATTTCGAAAATTTTTTAGACAAAATATTCTTTTTTTTGTTTTTAAAGAAACCAAAACAAAAGGGGGCACCAACATTGTACTTTTAAATTGACATATAATCACTCAAGTTAAACCCTACAAAAAAACAAACTTTCTGGGGGTTTTTTTCTTTTTCCCAAAGGGCCGACTGGGGCTTTGCCGCAAATGGCCAACACACGAAAAAACGTTTCCCATGGAAGGGGGAAAAATTTCCCACGCTTTGGGGCATCATAAAAACTCATAATTTGCCCCGAGGACTTCTTAGAGGGGTTTTGTTCCAGTCATTTTTGTTCCATTAACCCCTTCCTTCCAAAGCATCTTTTTTAAATTGAAAAAAAAAATAATCGGGGCAAGACTCATTTTTAAATCACCCCTCATTTCTTTCCCTTGTATTGCTATTTTTTTAAATGAACAAATAACACCAAATGAACGTTTTTTCTTTTTTATAAATTTTTAATAGCCATATTTCAAAAAAACAATAAGTCAAATAAACAATAAGTCTAAAAAAACTTTCCCCCGGGGTCTGTAAATGAGGGGAAGGCAATGACCCCAAAGGTAACCCTTTTTACAGAGTGTTAGGGCAAAAACTCAATACAAAAAAGGATGATGCAAATAAAAAAAAACCTCAAAATTAAACCCAAATTTTGGGGGGCTGCTTTCTGCCAAAAAAAAAGAAAAACCCCCCATATTAGAGCAAAAAATGCAAATTGTCTTTTTATTTTCAACTCTTTCAACTTGGGGCGCCCGTTGTTTTTCCTCGCAAAAAAAAATTTTCTTGAAACAACAAAATCTCT
Source organism: Solen grandis (assembly GCA_021229015.1). Classification (NCBI taxonomy): domain Eukaryota; kingdom Metazoa; phylum Mollusca; class Bivalvia; order Adapedonta; family Solenidae; genus Solen; species Solen grandis. The sequence goes on along the minus strand of CM037787.1, from coordinate 16,060,113 downwards.
GCCTTTAATTTTGGCTTCGAAAATTAAAATTTATATTTCCCACATTTAAACAAAAAAAAACAGATTTAAGGGTTTTAAAACAGTTTTTAAAAAAAATAATCCATAACTTTCACAACCCATTATTACAAATCTTAACATATTATCAAAATACTTTTTTTTTAAAAGCATGTTTTTTCGTTTTTTTTTTTGGATCATTTACATTGACCTCATGACGTCGGGGAAAAAAAGATTTAAAAATTTCCTTCAAATCAATAAAACAACGCTACTTTTAATGACGATTTTTTATTTACCGTCGCGCACGTATTTCATTATATACAATGTCCTCTAATTTCAGGGAAACCCCCGAATCACGAGGCATCCAGTATACCAAAAACCCCAAAAAAAAAAAAAAACCACTGGAAGGCTTTCCCGCATGAAAAATTTACCGTGAAAATAAAAATCTAAACTACCTCTGGATGCGGGAATTTCTATTATCTAAATATAACAAGGAACCAATTCATTTTTTTATTTTTAACAAAAAATGTGTCTTAAAACCCCAAAACCCCACCAGAAAGTATTTTTTTAAAATTTATTAAGATTACATTGACAAAGTTTCATGACGAGCGAATTACCCAAACACAAGGTAAACCGGCAGAAAAAACTTTTACCAAGTCCCCCTAAAATTTAAATAAATACTACCAAAAAAAACCCATACATGATTAATGTATTCATTTCGGGGAAATGTAAATCTCAAAAAAAAAAAAACAAAGCAGGGAACTTTTACCAGTTCACCAACCCCTAAAAAAGGGGCACAAATATAAAATTGCAAAAATTTTTTTTTAAACAGTGTACCCTTTTTTTAAGAGTAACTCATTTCAAAAAAAATTACATGCAAAGGAAACCTTGGGGAAAACAAATTTCGCTTTTTTTTTCCAAACCTGAAATATACACAGCATGAATTCGCATACATATTAAATAGATCAAAAAAGATTTACATTTACCTATTTACAAGGGGTGAATCTCTTCATAAAAAAAACATTTAAAAAAAAGGGAAAACCCCCAAAGTTGAGGGGCGACGTACTGACTGAAAAAAATACCCCCCAAGGGGGTTGGGGGGGGAAAAATAAATTTATTTACTGAAAAAAACTTTTTAAGGGGCAAATAATTGCACACCCCGGGAAAAAGACTCTGCTAACAAAAACCAAACCAAAAGTTAGTGGGGGTGCGATAATTCTAGGTACTAATTTTATAATCCCCGCTAGTTTGTGGTGAAATGCACCATCCCCCCCAAAATGCTAATAGGGGGGTAAGTTATATATAACAATTTTAGAATTTTTTTCCTGTAAGACAGCCAAAAGGAAAGTTTAAAATGGAGTAAAAACACAAAATTTAAGATGCTCATAAAGCTTGTACATGAAAAATTTTTTTTTAAAAAACAGAATTTTGCAGTACGTATGATAAAGAAAGGGAATGCAATTTAACCCCACTTACAAAAAATTTATTTCTAACTTCACTTAATTTTGCAGCAATGCTCATTAAAAAATAAAGAAATATTTACAAGATTGAAATGCTAAGGCCCATGTTTTTTTTTTCTCGTGTAATAATACAGAAAACTTTTGTAAATACATACATTTTAAAACGAAATTTGATTTTATTATTATTCGGTAGCCAAATTTCTTGACAAAATTTTTTAAACCCAACAATTTTTTAAAAACAATTTCAAAAAAATTTTTTTACACAAAACATTTCTAAAAAACAAGTTTCTAGAAAAAAGTTTCTACACAACCATTTTAAACACAATTCAATGACAAAATTCTTCACATTCTATAACACAAGTTTCTATACAAAAATTCACACATTTCATACAAATTTCTAGACAAAAGTTTCTCCAAACACATTTCTAAACCAAGTTTCTATGACAAAAAGTTTTCTACACAACACATTTCTATAACACAATTTCTGTAAACCATGTTTCATGCCCCCACAATTTCTATAATGCAATTTTTTAACTCACAAGTTTTCATCCCCTGCCACAAAAAACCAAAGTCAAAAAAAGGGGGGGGATTTTTCCTTGCAGGGGGCTCAGCATTAAAGGAAAATTTCCAATGTTGACATTAAAATGTACCACAGTCACAGCCGATACGCAGTGTAAAAAACACTAAGTCTCAATAACATCATCTCCAAAAAACTGAAATACTGTTGTTGATTTTAAAAAAAAAAAAAAACAAATAATGGGGAAAAAAACAGCATTATGCCCGATAACATCTTTAAATTATTTTTTGAACCTAAATTATTTAAAAATCAAATTACGGGGTGACTCTTTTTGACTTCATTTCTCAAAACAACCTCTATCATATTTTAAAATTTTTTGGGGTATTCTATGCAAAGAATCGGGGAAAAAAAATTCCCTTTTTAAAAATAAAATTAATTACATTCATACAAAAGGGGCCCAAAAGGGGCCCCAAAGACCCACCAAATACCCAAAAATTTCTTGACAATTCTAAATTAAGCATATTGTACTGAATACTAACCCCCGGATCATTTAAAATCCACAAACAAACAGGTATGGCAAAATTGAATCAAACTTACTGAGAAATATGGCAAACAAAACAAATTTAAAAATTAAAAGGGGCAAAAACCCCTACCAATTGCAACTATACCATTTTAAATTTTGCCGGGGTTTTGCTTAAAAATAAGAGCTAGAGTGCTTTCAAACTGAAAATTGGTTTTTTTTAAATTTTAAGGGCAAACCCTGACCTAATAGGCTTTTTAGCCATTTCAAATTGGGGCAAAAATTTTATGTTATAAACATTGTAAAAAAATTTGAATTTTATTGCTTAAGAAATAAATGCGGGGGCAAAAAATGAAATCGACTTTTTTTTAATTTTAAAAGGGGGCAAAAACTCCTCACCTTATAGGTGATACCAGCCAAACCCCAACTTGTAAAGAATTTTAAAATAAACTTTCAAAAGTTTGAAAGATTTTTTAAGAAATGAAGATCAGATAAAAACAAAGTAAATTTTGAATTTTTTTTAATATTAAAAGGCAAACCCCCTCACCTTATGGGCATACCAGCCATAATCAAATTGGGGTAAAGAGATTATGGTAATAAACATTCCCCATAATTTTTAAAATGATTGCTAAAAATAGATTTTATAGATGCAAACAAATCATTGTAAAACGACAATGAGAACTATACGGATTTTCATCAATAAAAAAAAGGGGCCCTACCTCAAAAAAATGTTCAATGAGTTCTGGTGGAATCCCCCCAAAAACCCCACCAAAATTCAACTAAGTAAAACTTATATTTTAAAGAGTTTTTAAAACTCTTTTTTCCTAATAAAAAAACAACAAATGTTTAATTTCTTCCATTTTTTTCCACTTAGGGAATTTTTCATTTTAAATTTTGTTACTAATTTTTTAAAAAAAAAATGGTGTGATCCCCCTACTTAAAATTTAAAACTTAGCACAATTTTTTGAGTGGAATTTGCCGGGTTTTTATGTTACTGTATTCCTTTTTAAGCCTTTTTACAACCCCAAGATTCATTGTAACACATGTGTTTGGGGGAGTTGGGGCCTGGCAAAAAAAAAGGGGGGGCAAAACCAAAAGTGGGGTAAATAGAGTTATTTCCTACATTGCTTTTCTTCTCAAACTTTACCTTCAAAATTTTTCATATCTACCCTTTTTTGGGTAAGAAGTTAACCTTAACAAAAATTTTTAACGAGAGGGGGACCAACAAATGGGTGACAAAATAGCTTGAACGTTGATAAATAGCCAATTAAAAATCACCTTATAGAAAAAAAAAAATTTTCCCCAAAAATATTTTTTCTCAATTACATAAACCCTTCATTCCCTTATAGACTACTTTCTTAACCATAAAGCAAAAATAAACCCCCATGTTAATAATGTCTTAAGACACAAAAAGGGGGAAACGGAGACCTTCCCCAATAAAATAAATGTAATTTTTTACCCCCTTACTGACGACTGAACGGGTTTTCAAAAAACATTTGCCCCTTTAATAATATGTAAAGATTGATACTGCACTTCATAAATTTATTTTTTTCATGCTTTAGTTTAATAATAATTTTTTTATTTCATGCTTAACTTTAATATCATAAAAAATCTTATTTCTGCTTGTTAAAACTTTCATGTTGCAAATTCATGTTTTAGCTAAACTTTTATAAAATTTTGGTTTTTCATGCTTAAGCAAAACTTTATCATGTTCTTACTTCAGTTTAGCTTAAACTCATCAATTTTTATTTCATGCCTTGGCTTAAACTTTTCATGTTGCTTTTTCATACTTAAGCTTAAACTTCTCAGCTGCTTATTTCATGCTTACTAAATTTTATCAGTTGCTTATTTCTATTTTAGCTTAAACTTCATCATTTGCTTTTTCATGCTTAAGCTTAAACTTCATCATTTTGCTTTTTTTCAACTTTACTTAAAATCATCATTGCTTATTTCATGCTTTGTTTTTAAATTCACGATTGTGAAAAATTTTCATGTTTTTGTTAAATTTATAAATTTTTCTTATTTCATGCTTTAGCTAAAAACTTTATCAGTTGTTTTTTTTTTAGTTTTTTTTAAACTTAAATTTGTTGCTTTTTCAGCTTAGCTTAAACTTCATCATTTTTTCTTTTTCTGTTTGATTTTAAATTTTTATCTTTTCTTTTTCATGCTTTATTTTAAAAAGCATCAGTTTTGCTTTTTCATTTTTTGTTAAACTTCACTGTTGCTTATTTCTATTTTAGCTTAAACTTTACCATGTTGTTTTTTCGTTTTACTTAAATTCATCATGTTGTTATTTCATTTTTTAGCTAAACTTCATCAGCGCTTATTTCAATTTTAGTTTTTAAAGTCTCAGTTCTTTTTTCAGCTTTAGCTTAAATTTTATCCCGTTTTTTCTTATTTCAGCTTTAGCTTAAAAATTTTCATGGGTTTTTTCATTTTAAAATTAAAAATTCACATGTTGCTTTTTTCATTTTTATTAAATTTTTATCAACATTGCTATTTTTTGCTTTGACTTAAACTTTATCATGTTGCTTATTAATCTTTACTAAACTTCACTGTTGCTTTTTTTATTTTTAACTTAAATTTTTCATGTTGCTTTTTTCATGTTTTTCTTAAACTCATCATGTTCTTACTTCAATTTTTAAAATAAACTTCATCATGTTGCTTATTTCATTTTTAACTTAAAAATTCATCATGTGCTTTTTATGTTTTTGTTTTAAATTTTATCATGTTGTTATTTCTGCTTTGATAAATTTTATCATCTGCTTTTTTTCTTGCTTATTAAGTTAAACTAAAAGTCATCAAACTTAAAGAGAAAAAAAATCTTTTTTTTTTTCTGCTGCATTCTGCGTCAGTTAAAAATTTTGGGGTCACCCACTGATGAATTAATCAACTGTGCACAAAAAAAGATACTGGGATCACGCCATAGAAAAAGCAGCACGATACCATGTCAGTAAAAAAAATGTTTTTATGAAAAATGGTCAAACCTTCTTTTAGCGCTGAAGATCTTGTGGTTAAGGTATTAATAAAAAAACAATTTTTTCATAATTTTTTCATGTAAATACAATCCAAAAACAAAGCACTAAGGCGGGGAATTGGTGTGGGGTTTTGACGACTGCATAAGGGGGATTCTTATTTTTGCCAGATACCAAACTTAAAAAAAAACAAAATAATGAACATTGTTGTTTAAAATTTGTTTCCTTTGTTTTAGATATGCTATTTGAATAAATCTTTAAGTAGGCTTAAAATAGGGAGAACGGGGGCGATGTGCTAATTTTTAACGTCCTTGAAAAAAAGGGGTGGTTTTTTTTTAATTTTTCTTGTACTGACCTTTTAAGCAAATTAAAAAGCCATATTTTCTTGTCAATTTCTTGAAAATCGGCACCCTTTTAAAATTTTTTTTAAAATAAAAAAATGCGACAAACTGTTCCCCTTTTTCGCTTTTTGATTGAACTCTCAGTTTTTTATTTACCTCGGGCCAGCAAATATGTACGTGGATTGCTCCTAAAAAATTTCTGAAACAGATATCGGGTTTTTGGCCATTCTATAGGGTAAAAAAACCCCCGGGGTATTGGTTTTGTTAGCTTGATGTGACTATAAGAAATTTTACAGATTTGAAGGGGAACACCCTTAATGACAAAAAACTGTACATTCACAATCCAAATCCCCAAAACCATTTGCATAAAAAGAATCAATCCCCTCATGGTAAACTAAAGTATGAACACATAAAGAAACATTCCCCTGCTTTATGCCAACACAATTATTGGGCCCTTTTGGATTTTTTTTTTTTAGTCAAACGAGTTTTTGTACATTTAGCTGATCTCACAACCTGTGTTTAGTATTGTTTCAACATTCGATCATTCTACAATTTAAGGTTTTTAAACGTACACAAATAAAAGCAAATCATACCAAGAGCGTCAGGGAAAAACACCTCAGCTTTCTCAGTGCTTTAAGTATAAAAAAAAAAAATTCATTCTGTTACATAATAATAAACCCCCAAACAGTGTGAGTTCAAGGAATCCTTTTTTTGGGGTTGGGGGAGTTTAAAATTTGCACTCAAATTTAATCTTAACCAAATTTCTAATTCCACAAGGGATTATTCAGTAAAATACAGTTAAAATTTTTATGGTCTTTTATGATGTACAATTATGCCCCAAATACATTTAAAATTTTAAGTGAATCCTTTTTTTTTTGTGGGATTAAGAAGATAGAGAAACTTTCCACAAAACCTTAACCTTGATGTTACATCAGCCAACGCCAACACCGGGTGACTGAGGATAGTTTTTCTATTCTTCGGTATTATTAAAAAAAATAAAAATGTTTTGATATCCAAAACTATATCCCTCCTGATTGAACTAAGGACGGGGGTCAAACCCAGGGGCAGACACTCTAACAACTTGGCTACGGGGATATGGGGAAAGAAGTTAAATATATTATCATTTATAAAAAATACTACAATAACTGTCCCCAAAATTTGTCAGTTAAACCAATTGAAACCATTTTTTTTCCTCTTGACCAATATAATTTTTGCATCAAAATTATAAAAAACCACACCCACTTTCTTTCATTGCGAATAAACAAATTTACCGGGGTATAAAAACTCTGAAGAATAAAACCTTCCCCTCTCTCCCCTAAAAACCCCCCATTTTCCCCCTTCTTTTCCCTTAATAACCCCCCTTTTAAACAACTTTATCTTTTTTTTACAGGTTTTTTTATTACACCCTATATAAATTTCCCCCTTCCTCTGCAGTCAAAAAATTAAAAAACCCAAAAATACCTAAAAAAAAGGGGGGGGGTAGAAACATGGAAAATTAATGACCTCATCACATGCAACCTTAAATTTCTAAAAATTCAACCTCATCACTCATCCAATTTTAAAAGATGACACTTTCCTAAATGGCAATAAAATAACACCAACAAAAAGAGCAGCAGTTAATTTTGGGGTATGAAAAATTAAATTGTTTTTTTTTTTGTTAGAAAATAATCTGGGGAACAACCTACAGGACACAGAATAATCTTTTTTAAAACAAAAAATTTTTTTGGGTTTTTTTTATTTTGGGGCTTCCAAAGATATAACTGATATGTTTCACAATAAAGGGTTCATTTAATCAAATGATCAAAAAGAAAAAAATAAAACTTTTAAAGATTAATTTTTTTAAAAACAAATTGGGGGAACTACATACCAAAGGAAAAATGAAGCGCCCCCCAAATGCAGCCAAAGGGGTTCGCCAAACTTTGAGTGCAACACTTCATCACATTGAGCAAATTTTACTGCCAACTTGATTTAGGGTCATTTTACCAAGACAAGAAAGTCCATCACCCTGTCCTCCATAGGGGCCCAACTCTTAAAAAATTTTTCCACTGAAGCAAATTTTGCTACAAAAAGATTTGAGAAATTTTTTACTGGGAAAAAATTAAAACCAAAAACTAGAATCGCTACGCATATCATGGGGTTTTTCGAAAACAATTCCATTCAGTTCACGATTTCAGTTTTTAAAAACCTTTTCTCAAGGGGTTTTTTTTTATTGTAACGCGACTTTCAAACTTTTTGTCGCAATATTTAACAGATTTTTTTCCCAAAGAGAAAAATTTTGAAAACCCCTTTTAGTTTGTAGTCGCAATAAAATCATTTTCACAAAAAAACCCCTTTTATTTTACGAGTTGCAATTCGAAAAAAATTTCTTCATTTAATTCTTGTTGAAACTGAAAAAACGTTTTCATCTTTTTCGCAAGTAAAATCAGATTTTTTTAAAAAAAGAATACTTTTGAGTATTACCGCCGTTATGTAGTCGTAAAATTTAAAAAATTTTTTTTTTGGGGTTCGGGGGGCAAGTTAAATGTGTGGTTGCTTTTTGATTGAAACAAACACAATTGGTTCGATAAACAACAATTGCAAACAAAACAATATAAAAAGACACCGAAATGCATAACCACTCAAACTTTACGAACAAATGTTGCATTGAATTACTACATTTCATGAAATTCCATTAATTTTTTTGTGTTTTTTCAAGTTGAATCACCAAGACCAGTAAAAAAAAAAAAAAAATGCTAAAAATCAGACATAAATTTTTTTTTAATTAAAATATGAGAAACCAAGCCCCCCTACGGAAAAAATAGAAACAAAATTGAGTAAATATTTTGTTTAGGTACCAACAATGACAAATGGTTCATCAAGTAACAAGTCCACTATCAACATTCTTTTCTTATTTCACAATTTGAAGCATAAAACTGATTTACAATTTTCCAAAAAAGACTCAAAAATTTTTCCCCGTAAAAGCCAAATCAGCCAATCTAAAAAACAAACATACTGAAAGGGTTCCCAAAAAACTAAACTTTTTCATAACCCCTCAATGCAATTTTTTTAGTTTTGGCTATTGGGCCGATAAAAACAAATTTTATCGATTTCCTTACATTTAATTTTTTTTAAACTTTAATAAGTGACAATTTCAGACAAAAACAAACAACCTTAAAAAATTCAAAAAGAACAAAAAAAAAACAACACAAAAAAAAATTTTTTTTTACAAAAATTTTTAAAAACCGGGAAAAGGGAAAACCCAAAAAACTTTATTTAATATATTTTTGTGCTATATGTCTTCAAATTTTAAACAAAAAAAAATTTCTTCTGATCTTTAACAAAAATGAGGGTTTTTTCGTAGACCTACCCTTTTTTTCCGTTTTTTGGGGTTGAACTTTAACCTTCCTTTTTAAAACTTTTTTTAGACTTTAAAACCCTTTTAAACTATCATATTTTTTTAGGGACAAGAAAACAAATGCAAAAACTGTTCCGAATGGGGTTTTTCAGCTATAATTATAACAAAAAAAAAAAAAAAATTTCAACCAAGCGCCCCCCACGGTAAATAAAAATAAATTTTTAAAATTCATCATTGGGGACTACAATACAAAATTTTGTCAAAAAGTAAAATCGCACAGTCGAACATTCTATTCTTATATATCAATTTGAAGCAAAAAATGATTTAAAAATTATTCCAAAAAAGGATCAAAATTTTGACTGCCCCAGATACCAAATCAACCATTTTTTAAAACTGAACATCAAGGGGAAAAGCTCTTAAGAACTAAAACTTTTTTCAAACTCTCCATGAAAATATTTTTAGTTTTGGGCTATTTGGGGCCAAAAATCACAATAACTAATATACCTTGACCTTTTCATTCATTTTTAAAATCTTTATTGGGACCTTTTAAACAAAATACATAAATTTTTAAAATATCATGAAGAATAACTAAAAAAAGCCAGGGGCGACAAAAAACATTTTTTAAAAAATTTTAAATTTTCCTAAAATTTAGTGAATTTGACCTTTCTAGAGGACAAACCATGCCCTTTTTTTTTAAATTTTTTCCCCATATATTTTTTCGTAAATCTTGCAAATCATTTGCAGCAAAAAAAAATCTTCATCATCTCTAACAAAAATGGGAGTTTTTTCATAACCCCCTCTCATTTGCAAAAAATTTTTTTCGAGGTTCGAACTCTCAACCTTCCAATTTTTAACACAAAAATTTTCAGTCCTCAACCTTCACACAACCATTTTATTAGGTATCAACAAAAACAAACAACAAACCAATTTAATCAGATTCAAATTTTTTTTTTTGACAAAAGAGTATTTAAGCAAAGCGCCCCCAGCGGCAAAATGAGAAAGAAAATGATTAAAATTTTTCCATTAGGGGCCTAGCAATGCCAAATAGTTTTTAAAAAATTCAACGCACACAGAACATTCTATTTTAAAAACACAATTTGAACATAAAAACGTTTAACAATTTTCCAAAAAAGGATCAAACTTTTGGCTGCCGTAAAAACCAAATCAATCCGATCTTCAAAAACTAAAGTCACTGGAAAAACTCTTCAGAACAAAATATTGTCCATAAACCTTAAAAAAATTTTTTAGTTTGGAGGATTTCGGCCGAAAAAACACAATAACGTAATAAGAACCTTTCCTTTTCATTCATTTTTTAAACTTTTAATTTTAGGCCCTTTTCAACAAACAATACATAATTGGAAAATATCAGGAAAATGAACGAAATATAAATCAGGGGGACAAAAAACATTTTTTTGAAAATTTTTTTCTAAAATTTTTTGAATTTTTCCGTTTCTAGAGGGGAAACCAGCAAAATTTTTTAAATTTTCCCCCCATATATTTTTTGGTATATTCTTTAAATCATTTTCAGCAAACAAACTCTTCTATCGATCTCTAACAAAAATGAATAGGTTTTTCGTAACCTACCCTCATTTGCGCAGTTTTGCGAGGTTCGAACTTTCAACCCCTTTAAAAATCAAATACTTTCAGCACAAAACCCCCTCAAAGTCTTAAATTTTTTTGGGTACAACAAGAACAGAAGCAAAAAACCGCATTTAACCCCCCTCAAATAAAGAGTTATTTTCCATTTATAAATTTCATACAAAAAACCCCTAGCGGAAAATAAGACATAAAAAAAAAATTTTTTTTTAACGTTTGGGGCATCTTCAAAACTGGTAAAACTGATTAAAAAATTTTAAATTTTTTTTTGATCACGGAGTTTCCGTTAAAAAAAAGGGGGTTTAAAAAAAAAAAAAAAAAAAAAAAAAAAAAAAAAAAAAAAAAAAACAGAAAAGAACAAGGTTTTCGCACTGCGAGGGCGAAAACCAAAAAGTTAAAATAAATCAAAACACCATGCCCCCTCCTCTCCTCTAAGGGGGCTTTTAGCTAGGACAACCTTCCTTTTAAGACAAACAAAACCAATTTATTAAAAACGTTCAGTCAATTACACCCCCAAAAAAAAAACGAATGACCATTTTCACTAATGCCTAACCTGCAGGCTGGGAGCTTTTCAACTTCCACAGGGACTTTAAAAAAAAATAAGGGGAAAAAGGGGGACATGGGGGTTTTAATTTGCTAAACATTTAAAAAATTTAAAAAATTTAAAGTTATTTTAATAATCTTTTTTTTGCATATACATACTTTTCATAAAAATTTTTGTTTTTTTATAAAACTGCTGTTTTTTAAATTTTCTTAACAAAAATTAAAATTTAAAATGTTTTTGGGAAAAAAAACACAAAATAGATCTTTATATGGTCAGGAGAACCAAAACACATGGACTTAATTTTGATAGCTGTTTTAGTTCTTAAACCTGCGCTTTTTCTTTGTTTTCCAAACCCCCATACCAATAAACCAACTTTTTATGAATTATGGTTTTTATCCAATTCCGTAAATATGCAAAAAAAAAATGAACCGCAAACAAGCTAGCTGACAATTGACCAACACCACACCCCCCTTAAAACCTTTACCTGGGCCCCTTTTTAAAAACCGCTTGAACTTAAAAATGAGTTTTCATTAGGGACTATTTGTCCTTTTATCTTTTCTGTATTAATTTAGGTCCCCGCCTAAAAAAATTTTAATTTTTATCTTGCATGATTTTACATCTCACAATACCCATCTACAGATCTGTTACCCAATGCAACCACGTGATGAAAGGGTGGTTCCCCATTACAGGAATACCATTTTAATTTATTGGATTAAAATATATTTTTTAAAAAAAAAATCTTATTTAATTTTTTTTTTTTTTTCCATTACACGGGTTATCACAATCACTCTTGGGGGATGCGTTTACTAACGAACCCCCAAATCGTTACTCGAAGGGTGAAGGCACATTTGAAAACCGGTGTAATACAACACCCCCCTTTGGGGATCCATATTTGTAATTAAAAACCCAATTTTTCTGAATTTTTTTTCCCTTTAAGGGAAACCTACATTTTGCCAATTAACAAAAAATTCACCAAAATTTTAAAAGGAATTTAGGGGAATTATTTTTTTATTTCTACCTATCATCTGTAACCACGCTTTAATACAGAAAACCCGCCAAAATGAACATCCTTAAACCGAATTCCTTGCCTTTCGAAATTTTTTTTGGCCCGATTTTTCCCCCCTTTTTTTTAACAAAAATAAAAGTTTAATCAATTTTGCTATTTTAATTTTTTTCTATTTTGAATAAAAATTTTAATCCTGAGGGGACAATTTATGTACTTTTTTAAAATTTTTTTTTGAAGCAATTTCAAAAAATTTTCGTGAACTAATTATCGCCTTAATCAAAATATCCAACAGTAACCCAGTTTATTTTGCGGGGGGACCTGTAGTGAGCCAGGCAATTTTTTTTCACCTTTTTTTGAGATGGGTTGGCAACGTTGGGGGCCCCCCGGGGAAAGTTTATTTGCTAATCGATGTCTGACAGGTTCATAATATGCATGTGCCCAGATAAACCCAGGTTTTTGATCTTTATAATTCCTATCATCCGTTCCCACCGCATGGGACCTACCGAACCAGATTGACGGTAAAAAAATGTATCATGTTTGACAGGGGGAATGATTATGTTTCATCAGAACATCTAAGTAGGCATGATATATTTTCATTACTTTTCATAACTTGCAAATAGTAATACAACACCTAAAGGGGGGTTTTTACACAAAACATTTTTCCCCAAAAAGCCTGTAAAAAAAACACGAATGCAATCCACAAACTGAAATTTCCATCAATTTATAACCAATAATCGTTTTTTTGAAGTTTTCAATTTTGGTTCCCGACTTCGATTAACAAGGGCTACTGTACTGAGGAGAAACACCTTTTAAGAATTCCAAATGGTCAAAAACCCGACCGCTTCTTAAGGGGGCTTTCCAACTTTACAAAATGTTAAATTAAACAGACAGAACAAACCCAAAAACACCCCAATCACTTAACCCACTTTTAGTGGCTTTCAAACACCAGGAGGTTAACTCCCAAAGGCAATGTGCCCCCCCGGGGAAAAACCAAAACCCAGTTGCTGCAGCAAACCATTCAAAAACCAAGGCCTTTTTTTATTCTTTAAAATTATATGGTCACTCCGAAAAATTTTTTAAACATTTGCATAATTAACAGAGTTTTACTTGATAATTTGCGCTTTAGCACAGGGAAAACATGAGTACAATTACTCTGAACAACCTCCCAAAACCCGGGCCGATCATTTTTTCCAAGTGAGCATTTGAGGATTAAATTACCCCTGACTACAGTTACACAACTTGAGAGTTGTTTTTTTTAGTTTGTAACAGGTTTACCAGAGCTCTCAAAAGGGGTTTGATACAACATTAAAATTTCAGTGATCACATTTTCAGCAACATCCCGGAAAAAGCAACATTCCCTGTCAAAAAAACTTAAACGACATTGTTTATAGTCCCAATTTATATTGCAAAAGTTTTAATTTTAGGGGTTTTTTTTAAATTTTTGGGGAAGCTGCTTGATTTTAAAAAATAATTGCAAACATGATCACATTTTGCGTAGTTCTAGAGGGATTCCTAGATAAAATTTTTTATCAAACCCACACTAAACATCCTACCGTAATAACTTAATGGATGGATAAAACCACCATTTTCTACAGCAGCTCTACTTGTAATACGGAATACAAGGGGGTTCAAGTAAATGAAGTTTCTCACAAAATCCTTTAATACTTTAAAACATCCAATATAATGAACTATTTGAAAAATATATACAACAAATCAATGTAATTTGAACAATAAGAATGGTGAAAGGGCTAAAAAGCTGCTGCGAATCAAATTTTCCCCTTTTAATAATAAAGTAAAACTGGGGCATTGAAGTTTCGGGGTTTTTTACTTCGAATTTTTAATAAGCATGGGTAAAATTAAACTGCTTATATCTTTGAAAATTTTAAGGAATACTATGGATTTAATTTCTTTTGTTTAACCAAAAAACAGATTATACCATAATCAATCTTAAGAAATAATTTTTTTTAAAAAATTTTAATGGGTTTTTAAAAAAGGGTTTATCAAATACCTTTTTGTTACATTACATGTTACCATTTTTTTCCTGTTTTCCAAAAAAACGTGTGATTTAAACCAGGGAAACAAACATAAAATGAAAAAAATTTTCTTTTTTATATTTACACATTCAAACAAAAGTCAGGAAAGTTTTTCCCTTAGTGAATGACTGCAAAAAAATCAGGCCATAAATACCCATCCCTTGTAATTTTGCTTTAAAAGCTAAAAAACGGGGATAAAAATTTTTTATTTTTTAATAGTGCATTTTTTATTAATTTGACTGCTAATCATTGTAACAATTCTTTGGGGGGCCTTTAACTGTTTGGGAACAAAACAATTCAATTAAGTCGCGTACGAAAACATGACAATATCTCCCCTCACAGTTTTCATAAAAAGGAAAACAAAATACTGATCAGCAAAAAGGAAACGGGTTCGGAAAAAGGTGTGAACATGTGATGAAAAAAACACCGGGCCCAATTTTACTTTTCAGAAAAAGGGGTTTTTTTTTTTTTCAAAAACCAAAAAAATAAAGGATTTTTTTTATAAACTTTAATAAAATCGGGACCAAAGAAATTGATAACGGATGGCTTTGGATAACCTTTTTGGGGTAACCAGATCTACAGCATTTTTTTCCTGATTCCGCTACAAACCTTTGGCAGCTGAATCAGGACTGCACACAGCTTTTTTTTTTTTAAAAGTTTTACTAAAAAAACCCCCCTTGAACCTTTACAATATTGTAAAATAGTTTGGTAACTTTTCAAATGTATTTGTTCAAGGGGGAAAATTTTTAAAACCGGGAACTAAAACTAAAAAATTTGGTAACCACTGAAGTGATAATAACCCCTACTGCCTTTTAAAAAAAAGCCAAGGGGAAAAACTCAAGAAATTTATATTTGGCAACAGGGATGCCAAAAAACTTGTGTCTTTTTACGGCAGTGTTTTTAAAATTAGTTTGTTGTTTGGGTGTAAAGTCCCCCCACAGTATTTTTTTCTTTAAAAAACATTCTACTTTTACGTATATCGCCACACTACATACACGCCTTAGACATTACATTCCTCTCCTACACCAGGCCTCAACTTTTCTTATATTTGAGCGCCAAAAGAGGCTATAACAGTACCCCCTTTTTTTTTTTAAATTAAAGTCGGGCCGGGGGGCAAAACCCACAATTTTTCCGCCCTGAGGGGACTTTCTAACCCTCGCCACCAGGGGGGGTCTTCTTAGGGGAAACCATCTAAACAAAAACTTTAAATAACAAACAAAGGACAGCAGCCGACAATTTTTAAAAACCTTTTGGTAAAAAGAAATCTATTTCAAATTTTTGCCCTTTTTATACCCAATAATAGGGAAAAATGATATACCTTGAAAACGATACCCCTTAATATTTTATGAATCTAAAAAAAACCCTGCCATTACGAACAAACATAATAACACGTGCATGAAAAAAATTTTAAACCCAAAAACCAATTAGAAAAGGGCCATAATTTCAAAAAATTAGTCCAAAAAATTTTCCTCCTGGTTTTTTTGATGCCCCCAAAACCTCTTAACTTTCTATCATTCCACAAAAAAAAATTTAGGGGGAAACTGGTAGTACTTAAAACAAAAAAATTTTCCCAAAACTAATTAAAAGGGCCATAATTTGAATAAACCCAAAATTATCTACCTTTTTAGTTTTTTTTACCCCAAACATATTAAAAAATTTTTCAAAAAAAAAACACATGCCTGGAACGAGAAAAAACTGTACCTTGCATGCAAAAAATTTCCAAAATTTTTTTTTAAAAAAGGGGTATAAAATTTTTTAAAATATTCCATCAAAATTATCTACCATAAAGTATGTACCCCCCAAAAAATTAAAGATGTTTCAAATCAATCCCATCCTGGAATGAGATATTACAGAAAAAACCTTGCGAAAACTTTAAAAAAAAATTTTTAAAAAAAAAAGGGGGGCCATAATTTGTAACAAACTCTATCAAGAGTTTTTTTACCATGAAAATGATAACCCCCAAAAATATTAAAGATGTTTCAAAAAAATTGCTACCTGGAAAATTAGAATAAAAATGAGAGATCTGCAGCAAAACTTTAATTTTTAAATTTTTAATTAAAAAAGGGGGGGCCTAATTTGTAATATATTTCCCAAGAGTTATCTACCTTGGGGTTGTCGATGCCCCGAACATATTTTTTAAAATTTTTAATCAAAACCAAAATGTTATGAAATATTTTGAAAGTAACTTCATGCAAAAGTAACCAACAGCTGCAAGCCCCAAGTCAACGTCACGCCAATGCAAGGGGGGCACAATACCCAATTCTTCGAATAGTCAACTAAAATGCATGGCAAAGCTTTTGAAAACTGAAAAAATGTTTGCTTTTTTGCTGGGGGGGGGTTTTTTCCTGATGATAATGTGGTAAGTTACGCTGAAATTTCCCCCAAAAAAACATTTTTTAAAAAGGGGATGAGTGACATGAAGTGACTGTATTTTTGATAACCGTGTTACTGTGAGGGGTGAAAAAGAACTCTTAACCCCCCAAATTCTACTTTAGTTATGATGCAGTACTTTTCTTACGGTTTTGGGGGGCCCCAAACCCCCGAATCAAGCCTGCCTATCTTCAGACACCATTCATTACCCCAAACCCCCCCAAACTCCTTTCCACCTCCTTCAGGGGGGACACAAGGGCAAAAAAATTTTGAACTTTAGTAACTTTTAAAAACCAATTTACTGTTCAATTTAAAAAAACGGGGGGGTTTACCAAATGAAGGAAACAAAAATATCATCTACAATTATGACATTAAATTTTTTAAAAAAAAGGGAAAGCAATACTTTTTCAAAAACAAGTAAACTATTCCAAAAAATATAAGTCCCCCTAAAAAGGCCCCTTTCACACTGAAAAAAACCAAAAAAAAAATGAAACATATTTTCTTGTTAATGAAACATGAAGGTAGTTTTTTTTACACAGTTTTCATTGTTTGTGGTGGGAAAGTACACAGGCTGTTTTTCCGCCAAGTAGTAAAAAGGGGAATACCAAAAAGTCCAAGTTCAGGGGTAGGCTGCTAAACCCCAATGTAGAAGTCCTGTTAAAGCTTACTTCTATGGAAAAAAAAAAAGTGCCAAAAAGGGGATACTTTTTCTTAAAGATCAGACTTATAAATCACCCCTCTTTTTATCTGTAAAATGTTAAAAATTTTACTTATACTACAGTTTCCAAGTAATGGAAGAAAAAACCCCAAAAAATAAAAATTTGCTGTATTTTTTAAAAAAAAAGGCACAAAAAATTTTTAAAATAAGGGAAAATTTTAAAACATATTTAAAAATTTGAAAAAAGTCAAAAACAAATGCTCCACAGTTCCAGAAAATTCAAGAAATGTAAAGTTTTTAGGAAAAACAATTTTAAAGAAGGGGGAACTTGTAAAACAAAGGGGCCCGGGGATAACATTGAATGGTCTTTAGAGTCTCAAAAAAGTACACTTAAAATGGTATCTATAGGGTTTTAAAAATATTCACCTTTTTTTTAATTTCAATCTATTTGTTCCATAAAACCATTTTTTCTCAAATAGGAAAAAAAAAAAATTTGTGTATAAAATCCTAATGCCTCTATCCAAGTTTAAAATTTTCATGAAATATCCAATTTTTTAAAATATCGCAGGGGACCCTTTTTGCGGGGTGACAGACAGCAAACAGTGGGCGGGGGAAAAAATATCCCCTCCATGAATTGGTAGGGGCTAAAACTATTTTTTTCTTCCAAGGAAAATTTTTTTAAAAATTCAATCTTCATGTTTTTGGGGGGTATACTGATACAAATAAGACAAAAACATAAACAAAAACAAACCCCACACTCCAAGGAAATATCCCATTATACAGGGAAAAGGGTACCCCCTTGTGCTCCTTTTCTTTTGACCTTCCCCGCTTCCCCCCCCACCTTTTTCCTTTTTTTACCACGGTTTTGTGAAGTCGCGGACTAGGGGGTTGCGGCTCATTATTCTTTCAAACCTTGCATCATTTTCCCCCAAAATTTTTTTTTTTTTCATGTATTCCGTTGATGTTTTTTTCTTACATTCATTGGGTCAAAAATTTTTACATTTTTAAATTGCTTTACAACCGATTTAATAAACTTTGAAAAAGTGTTTCAAAAACCAGACAATGTCTCAGAAATGGGTTTTTTATTTTCTAAAAACCTGTTTTCTTCATCAGCAAAGTAAAAAAGCTGACTAAAAAACCCAAAAAATGATCACCTTCTATCACCCAAAACTGCTCACCAAAATTTGGCTGGCACTGGGGAAACAACAACACTACGAATTCCCATGTCGTAAAGCTTCCAAATTAATCCAGTAAACGAAATCCATCTCCCCACCAAATGAAGGGGTCACTTGCTTCACAATATCTATATTTGTTCACAATATCTTTGTTTGTTTCACCTTATAACTAATTTGTTTTTTTTTCACATTACTTGTGTTTTATCTGCTTGTTTCCCCATAATGAACAGAAAAATAACTCCATCAACAGAAGGGGAACCATCATTCATCTACCAAAGTTTGGTTAAAAGTTAATGGAATGACTATTGATTTAACAGAGAATAGAGTGAGAGAGAGAGAGAGAACAGGGTAAACAGGTCATGGCCACTCAATGTACATGTCATTTGATGGTTTTGATGTAGAACCTATGCCATATTTTACTTTTCATATTTTAATGAACTTTCAAAAGTGTCTTCCACATTAAACTTGAAGCAAACAAAACTATCAATAAAGTTGGTCAATACCCTCACATCATGAAATGAAGTAAGGACAGGACAGACTGGGGCTACTTAGTGTGTTCCAAATAACCCCTAGCTCTGTGTACAGCGTATGATCATATAAAAAATTTTTTTTTTAAGGATTTACTCTCTTCTAATTCCATAAATTTCACTTTTTTGGAAATAAAAAAGTCATATCAGAAAAAGTTACAAATGCATTAGTGTTTATGGACCATGACATATTTTTGGCTCTTACTTCTGACAATCTACCGTCTTAACAATGCTTGCCATCTTGATTTGATATTTTAATCACCGCTGCATTTGACTGCCCATGATATGATCGGAAAGATTTAATAGAGGCTTGAAATACATCTTTATGTGACAGACCTGCAAAGGAAGACAAAGAAACCCCAGTATCTTATATTAAAACATCTGACATAGAAGGACCTGGCTTCATTTAGCAGAAAATACTGTCAATGTGTCAACTCCTGTACACCACAGCTACAGCTTTCTGCTGGATTCCCATGAACTCCCAGTGATAAGGAATGCTGAACTTCTCCAGTGAATGTCCCCTCCCCCTCTCAGAAACACCTATCCAACCTCAACAGCCAGTATAGATAATGAGCTTATCATATTCCTAGTACTTAAGATGGACACATTTCATGGTTTGGGGTGACTTATAGAATGACTTGTGGGATGGAGCTGTTAATTACAGCTCTCTTTATAATCCTAAAGACTTCTTGGGGAAAATGGTGATTAAAACAGGGAGGATCTGGTATTTATTGAACACAGGACATTTGGTTTTGACTAGATAATCAAGAAGCAATATTATTTGATCAATTACTATCTATGTATGTCAAACATTGTAGAAAACTTGACAGTAAATGAGGGAGGAAAGCCCGATATTGATAATGGGGATGTTGGGGAGTATGCTGGAGGAGGCTATGACATGGGTAGGAACACTTTGACAGACTATTGGGAGGTTGACATCAACTTGACAATAATGAAAGTGATGAATACCACTGCAAATATCATCGTCTGAAGGAAACAACATTATGCAGCAGAATTGGGCACAATCACACACTGGATTCCAGTGCAGCCCTTAAATTCAAAGAGGTTCAACCATTCTGGAAAGAACCAGTCAAGTGAACAAGAATACAATGACTGCTTTGCCAACAGTATATGACTTGATGAAAGTCAGGAATCAGGGAAAATATTACTACAGCAAACCAGTCCTTAGAGAAGTGTTATGCTGCAAGCAATGAATACATTTTAATTTATTAACTTAATAAAAGAGTTATGAACCAATTAAGATGAGAAAAAAATCATACAACACTCAAACTTAATGTGCCAGCCACAGATTGCATGTATCATTTACTACAGTCCAATACATGATATATGACCAACCACAGATATTGCATTATCATTACTCCGATCCAATACATGGAATATGACCAACCACAGATTGCATGTATCATTTACTCCGGCCAATACATGGATATATGACCAACCACAGATATTGCATGTATCATTTACTCTGGTCCAATACATGGATATATGACCACCACAGATATTGCATGTATCATTACTTGGTCCAATACATGGATAATGACCAACCACAGATATTGCATGTATCATTTACTCCGATCCAAAACATGGATATATGACCAACCACAGATATTGCATGTATCATTTACTAAGGTCCAATACATGGATATATGACCAACCACAGATATTGCATGTAAACATTTACTCCGATCCAAATACATGATAATGACCAACCACAGATATTGCATGTATCATTTATTACATTCCAATACATGGATATATGACCAACCACAGATATTGCATGTAACATTTACTCTGGTCCAATACATGGATATATGACCAACCACAGATATTGCATGTATCATTTTACTCGTCTAATACATGGATATATGACCAACCACAGATATTGCATGTATCATTTACTACTTTCCAATACATGTATATATGACCAACCACAGATATTGCATGTATCATTTACACGCCCAATATGGATATATACCAACCAATATTGCTTATCATTTACTCTTCCAATACATGGATAATGACCAACCAATATTCATGTATCATTACTACAGTCCAATACTTGATATAACAACCACAGATTATTATCATTTACTCCGTCCAATACATGGATATATGACCAACCACAGATATTGCATTATCATTTATTTCCGTCCAATACATGGATATATGACCAACCACAGATTGGATGTATCATTTACAAGCACACATTACATTGGTCCAACCATGGATATTATAACCTATAAACAACAATATCCACTAGATCAAGTTCAATACTAAAAATCAATTCCATGAAAAGTAACAGACCATGCAATCCTATCGTCAAAGCCCTGTTCATCATCAAGCACTTATCAAATCCACCTTTTTTTTCAATCTAAAGGAATGCAGCAAAAAGCAGAATAAATTTATCAATTATATCAGCAGTTTTGTCAGAAAGATATCAATTATATGAGCAGTTTCGTTTCCTCCTAAAATGCCAGAATCCCAGGAACAACACAAAGTGTTCAGCAATATTCAACAGGCTTTCTGCTGTGATTCTCAGCCTAAAAATTCCAAAAGGTATTTTTTCAAAGGCACTTGATCACAGTTAATCCTATTATATATTTTATTGTTCACAAACCTTTATTTAATTATAACTAAAAATCTCTAAAAACATATTATACTTTTTCTTTAATAAAAGTGTTTTCTATTGTGCATGAATTTTCTCAACTGTTAATTGACTCTGTGCCTGAGCCATTTTTATACTCCCTCCGATTACTATATTTTTCCTTGTATGCAAACAAATCATCAGGAGACAAACTGAAAATGGTTGGCAGCAAGTCACTTCATCAATCTTGTTTGGTCAATTACTGAAAGCTAACAGAAAACTAGAGTGGCCATAACATTTTTTCCAAGACTCACTATGTTATCAATTAAGAAATTCATCAAGACCTAACATATCCGCCAGCTTGTAATCAAATTTACGCAACCTGATATAACTTCTTAAGACACTTTTATCCAAATAGAAAGCAATCCTGAATCAATAACAATCCACAAATAGCATCATCGTGTAACCATGTCACTGTCAGTCCACACTATCTACTTCATTCAACTCCCCCACCACTTTTTTCATGCTGTCACAGCAGATACCACATCACATGCAACACCCCTCGTCCAGTAAATAAACATACGTATCCTTCAATGTCACCCGCACTCAAAAATCAATGGGGGCACTTCCTGTTATTGCTACCTCACCAGTTCCACTATCGTCACGCTAATCACATCCCTCACACTCGCCACTACGGTAACAACACTGACCGACTGTATTTGTCCAGATACATACTCCAGCACTGACAAGACCTCACTGCAATAACTTCCCAGAATCCAACTCTGAGGAACTCCCGAGTCAATCGCGATACAGGTTGAGATGTTCGTTATTGATCACATCCACTGAAAGATTCCGTAACACCCCGCAACTTTTCACAAAATACTATTGAATTTTTTTTTTCTCTTCCTCTCTCTGCCATTTGATAAGAATACCATTCCTGCTGGTGATATGGCTATTTTCCAATTCCTTTCTGATCATCTATGATGTCATGAACTTCCTCAAGAAGTGGCCAACTATTGTCCTATTAAAAGTCAGCAACATGAATTCATGAAATTTACTGATGCAATTTTTAATCACTCTGACATCTTGTGTGGGCATTTGTTTCAGCAACAAGTTCCTAATTATTTAGGGGTAGAGCTACTCTGGAAAGCTAAAGTAATCCAACACTGCAATATCAAGCTAATGAAACACAGTTACATGATCACTTCTATTCTCATTACATTTTTTCTTTTATTTCAGACTTATTTGATTTGTATAATATCTGAAATCTTACCCAGGGGCCTAAACTCATCACAATGAAAGACACTGTATCAATATATATCAACAGAAACCTTCTTAAAATCTATAAAACACAAATCATCAGCAAAATACTGCAAAAACTTGTCTATTTTGTTATAAAACAAGAGCTGTCAGAGGACAGCATGCTCGACTATTCAAAATGCTTGTTGGTAAATCAAATGAAATCTATTTCAATTCTTGCCCTTCACATACCCTGTATTTGATAATAGTCAAAAATGATTTACTTTGATAGTCTGATACCCCCAAATATGTTTATGAAGTCTAAAATCAATCCCATGCCTAGTTACTGTGACATAAGCATAGTAACACTATGCATGTAAAACTTTAACAAAGTATCCATGTTAGAAAAGGGCCTGTATAAAATTCAGTCCAAAAGTTTCTGATGCCCCTGAACACACTCCTAAACTTTCTAGTCAATACCATAAACAATTGCTGAGATATAAGCTGGATAGTAGCTTGCATGCAAAACTTTAACCAAAGAGTCTAAGCCAAAATGTGGCCCTAATCTGCATTATATTCAGTAAAAAACTATCTGTCACTATAGTATGATACCATTGAGCATATTTACAAAGTTTCAAATGAAATCCATGCCTGGTTACTGAAATACAAGCATGAAATTCCTTTTTATGCAAAACGTCAACCAAAATTTCTAGGTTAAAAAGGGGCCATAATTTATATTAAATTCAGTCAAAATTATCTACCTTGGTTGTCTGATGCCCCTGAACATATTCATACACTTAAAAGTCAATACCATAAATGGTTATTGAGATTTAAGGTTGATATAAACTTGCATGCAAAACTTTAACCAAAATGACCACAATGACTACAATAGCCCTCATATTCCTGGAATAGTCAAGCTAAAAACTAGAGCTATCACTAAAGGTGATGAATACCCCCACACAGCTTCTTGTCACAAAATTGCTCTCCAAAAAGTGGCAGATTATGATACAGCTAATGAACACTATGACAATAACAGGTAGATCAAACAGAAACTTTGCAAAGCAACCTTGAATGTGCTCACATTACATTCCCCTCATGGTGCAACTCTGCTAACAATGATAACATTGTGGAAAGAAAACTTATTGCTCTATTTTCACTGTGTTTTCTAATGTCTTCATTAAGACATCATAACTAAAAACCATATTTTAATGGTGTAATACCAAATTGGATGGTGATCAAAGAAAAATTTAAAACGACACTAGAGATATTTTTGAAAGTGCTTAACATCTCCATGGATCACATTGTTGAAAAGAAAGCAACAACAAAGAACAATATATCAAAACGATACCAAAGGTTTGACTGACATAAAACTTACTGAGGATCACTACTCAGGATATTCATAAATTAAACCAAATCAATAAAATAGCAAAATGTTTTTGTTATTATTTTGAATAAAACCCATTACCAGCCAGACAAAATCTGCAGCAATTCATAAAAATAAAACTAGATATATTATAAATAAATACATTAATATTGGCAAAAGCATTGTGGCTATATTTTACAAAGTTTTCTGCATCAAAGTGCCAAAAGTAGTCTGTAGGTAGTATAAGTTAACATTCATCAATTCAGTAAGGGCACTGTAAACAAATGAAATTGGATGACATGCAATCATACAGCCAATACTGAATTCAAAAGATCAGCTTATGAGAAATGGCACAGAGGAATTTTCCAAATGGTCATAAAGTTTTGAAAAATCATTTAACAATATAAACAGTATAATAATACATCTGTGCTTAGCATAAGATCAAGAAGATAGAAGTTATTGAAATCCTTCCTGTAGGAATTGAGAAAAGGCGCAGATGAAAAAATCATCCAAGCGCCATAACTCAGAAAAAATAATTCAACCATTACATCAGTACATTATGCACATCTGTGCTTGTTAGTGAAACTTCTTATGATGTTTGATTGAAATCCATCCCGTAGTAATTGAGAAATAGTGAGACAAAGAATGCTCAGAATGCTCAAGAAAATCATCAAAGGGCCATAATTCAGAGAAAAATCATTCAACCTAAACATCAGTACAATATGCACATCTGTGCTTGTAAGTTAAATTTCCTATGATGTTTGATTAAAATCCATCCAGTAGTTATTGAGAAACAGGGTGGACAAACAAAGAAAGCTCAAGAAAATCATCAATGGGCCATAACTCACAGGAAAATCATTCAATCATAACCATTGTACAATAAGCACATCTGTGCTTGCTAGTGAAACTTCCTATGAAGTTTGACTGAAATCCATCCAGTTGTTATTGAGAAATAGCGGGCAAAGAAATCTCAATAAAATTCATTAAATGGCCATAACTCAGAGAAAAATCTTTCAACTATAACAACTGTACAAAACGCACAAAATCCACCCAGTAGTTACTGAGAAATAGCGCAGACAAAAAAAGCTACAGACGAACCGACCAACCAACTGACCAACCAACAGAGTGACTCCTAGATACCCCCCAAACTAAGTTTGTGGTTAGTATAATGATGCTAGAATGTAAACCAAGTGAAATATGGCATTTTTTATATTAAAAGGGGTATAAATCCTTAATTAATTGGCCAATATCAGCCATAATTGAACTTGAGTGAGAGATTATGGTCATAAACATTGTCATAAAGTTTGAAGATGATTGCTTAAAAAATGAAGATGCTAGAGTGTAAACAAACTGTGGATGACAGACAGTCGATGGACATTTAAACGATCCTAATAGCTAATTCTGAGCACCTGTGCTCAGGTGAGCTGAAAATTACAATATTACCAGATATCAGATTAATATTTTCATTAGTTAGTCTAAAATATAATTCATAAGAAAAAACATAAATGTCTTGTTTTTGAATCTGATACTGCTATTAATCTACACGAAATTTATGGTCATACTATTAGTTTGAGAATGACAATTGTACAAGGAACATTGTTTATTTTCAGGAAACTGGGACCAGGTCTTAAAACTTTGGATAAAAGTCCCTTTTATTTGCATGCAAGGTCTCTAAACTTGTGATAAAAGTCACTCTTAATATATGCACCACCTTGAGATCCAATGAACATCTGCCAGCTTGACAAGTGTGACATTATCCCTTCAGTCTGTATGAACTGGTGTCTAGAATCTGGTACCACACCACAAAAACATTGAATCACAAATTAAAATCAATATCAAACTCATTGAGCAGGATCATGTGCATACATTAACAAAACATGTTTTAATGTACTATTCAGCCTTCAGGAAACACAAAACAAAACATGTACAGTGCAGAGTAGGGGAAATACAACCCATTTTGTGCCCAGGGGTCTTTTCCATGGACCTAAAAACTGGAATCTAGGCATGAAATACATGTGAGGGGCATTCTGAAAGTTCTGATAATGTGATTTATAATACCACTATTACCCTCTCAAACCTGTCTAGTCAAGTCTCTCAAAGGACTCCTTTTTTACCTGTACCCACTTTTTCCGATGTTTTATCCACTTGGAAAATTCATTTTCATAGTCAAACTAATTAGGTACATGTATAGTGCTAGTACAAAGGTAAATGGCATGCCAAACACCCATGCGAGTCTCAAAGTACCGTCCCCTAAGACACTGTTTAATGTAGGATTCCAGCCAAAAGTCACATGGTGACAGGTCTGGGCTGTATGTGGGATATGAAGGTCAGTGGTCATCAAATGTTCCACTACCATGGCTGACTAATGTGCTCAATCAAGCGTGTTTGAGTCTGTGGATGTGCCTCTCCATAGTGGTTAATGTAGGCTGGTAGAATTATTCAGCATACTTTCTGCATGCAATTGTAGGATACAATAGGGCATTATCCCTATATACCTTATCTATTTCCTGCAGCAAACAAGCAACAACTGTTTTTATATGTACTCTTTGCTCTTCTTTGGCCATATCTGTTGCTCTACCTTTTAAACTGAAAAATGCCGCAAACCTCACCAATTTAGACATGAAACACCATGTGGCAAGAACATATTGCAAGAGGAAACTGTGCACTGCTAATTGCAGCACTGAATACCCAGTAAAGGGTTTCAGTAAACTTCATTTGTAGCAAACTTGAAGGGACCACAATTTCCTGTTGACTATATAGTGGAGTTGAAAAAAGATGAATTCCGACATATTTGGTATTCTTTCAAATTAAAGATTCAGTTTTCCTACACACTGCATAGCATCTGGCTGACATTATCTCTTTGGTCTTTTTTCTCTTGTCAAAAATGTGACAAAATATCTGAATAACACAGTAATAATGCCAAACTGTCAAACATATATTAACAAGAGCCATATTGACATGGCCATCCGCCGCCGTACGCTTGCTCTGTAGAAGATGTGTTGGAGAGTAGAGTATTTCATTTTTAAAAAAAATTTTAGTAATGAAGACTGATGTTTAAAGTGATAATAGATATGAAACCCATGTGAAGACCTACTAATTCCTCTATTTTGAGGTCTACAGGTAAAATGTCGAGGTCATTGTGATAAAAATGAAGCCTGAAAAATAACAAAGGGCAATAACCAAAACATTATGAAAGGTAGAGTTATTATCTTCTGCACTGCACTCCTCCAATGAGATCTATCCACCTATGAAGTATCAAGTTGATACCTCAAATACTTTTCAAGTTATGCTCTGGACAAAAATGTTGGACGGACGGAGACTATTAATATATCTCCCACCGCCTTTCGGCGGGGGATAACAAGGAACAGGTGTGAAAAACAACTTCAGAGTAAAGAAGGAAACAAATTGGGACCTGAAATATTTTGCTTTTATTGGGAATTTGCTATAACTGTATTCCCTATAACATAACATTATAAATGAAGTTTACTGTATAAGTTTCATGAAAATAAAAATGTATCAGCAGAGATAAGAACTTTCAGAATGTCCTTTGTATGTGAGAGGTATCACTTCTTTTTTTTCTTTTCTCTCTCAAAAAGACTAATCAAACAAATCTAATCTTGCTATTGACATGTATCTGCAAATAAAACTGTTTATATCTTTAAAAAAAATCACAATGGAAAACAACTGAGAAACATCGATTTGTGAAAAGCATTATGGGAAATGTTTTGACTTCATTAAAATGGAACAACTTCTCAAATAATTGTTAAATGCAATCATGGAATTTAAAGCAAATTATAGAATGTGTTATACCTTGGGGATTCTATTTGCAGTGAGTGCAAAATGATATTTGATGTTGTCAGAAGACATCAGGGCTCACTAAGGTATACCACTTGACAATAAGTAAATAAGGTTTCAAATCAAGAAAAATAGATTAAGAAAAAACAGGAACTGATACAGTGAAGCAATAATTTCTTTTTAAATGAATTATATATATCTCTTATCTATATATTTTTAAACCCTTGATTTTGGATGAACTGATCTACTGGAGTTTAATCTTGTTTTTTATATAGGATCTTGAACCAAGCAAAACTTTCATGTAAGTTTTATTTAAAAATTCATGTCTGATGTGAAAGTGGTTACATAAACCAAGGAGAAAGAAACTAGGATACAGACCATTTGTACTGCACCAGAATATTAAAAGAGCACTAAAGCTTTGGAAGGATTGGAATGGCACTTAAAGAGAATCTGCTAACTCATTGTTCAAATAAGCCTTTGCCTGTATCAAACAATTTTTTTTTTAACCAAAATCTCTCATACAAAAATATACTCAAATGGCAAAATATATTGCTTTTCTGAGTTTCAGTTATTGTGCAGAAATGCAAATTCTGTATTAACTAACAGTGACCTTGACCTTAGTCTGAAAATGACCCCAACCCTTCTTCTCCCCAAAGTCTACCTCATGTACATACAATTAGGCGTCAATATCTTTATTCAAAATAGTGTTATTGAGCAGAAATGCAATTTCTGTTTCTAGTAACACTGACCTTAACCATGGATTGAATTACCTCAAACCCAATCCCAATCTTTGCTTTCTCATTATCTATCTCTTTTAGCTACAATATGTTGCTTCAAAGCAAAATAACTGTACGGAAACTGAACTTTGATACCCACCCTTTTATAATCACAATCTGACTAAATATCATTTCTAGTTTTAATATCTTCCTTCCAAATAAAGTAATTGTATGGAAACTGAAGTTTGACGCCTGTCTGTCAACAAACGACAAACCCCAATGATATGATTCAGTAGAAATTTTGTCCCAGCAAGCTTAAAATGCACAAAGTGAATATGGAGATAGATGTGGATTTCTTAAACAGGACATTTTTTATTATAGATGATGATCACATGGGGGAAGAATGGAAAGTGTCCATGAACAGTCAGGGGCCATAACTCTGTTTTATTTATCTGAGATGAAAAAATAACTGTAAAGTTTCAACTTTGTAGGACAAACTTTTATAGATCTAAACAACACAAATTGTGATATATAAATGTAAGGCAAGAGTGTTTTATTTTCTTGTTTTTTTTAATGGGAGCGCCGTACAAAATATTGCAAAACCCAAATATTTCGTTTATTAACATCTCTCTTCTTTCAAAATATGCTTATAAAATAAGCTCAATAAATGAAAACAGAAGAAAGTTTTGTATTAGTTTTCATGTGTCGACACCATATACATGTAAGTTTAAATGTCACGAATCACCTGAAGTATACATCTATCGTTAAACAAACAGAGCAGTCCAAAATGAAAATCGTAAACAAAACAAAAATACGGCATTCAAATTTATCAATTAAAAACTGTAAATTATCTTTTTTTAGTATATCACAGTTATAACAATGCAAATGCTGATTTAGGTTGTATGTAAATGCATTACTATTTACAGTTTTTTCTTTATTTCAACTTGCGACTCAATCATAACGTGAAACATTGGGACACCAGCTGAACATCGTATAAGGGCGCCGTGGTCCATTGGTAACGTATCCGATTACGGATCTGAAGGTTGTGGGTTCGAACCCCGTTGGAGGCAAGAACTATTCATGACCTTCCCAGGCGCAAGTACTGGTCCAAACCAGGAACCGTCGAGAGGGATTAATATAAGTTGTAGGAACTTGTTTCCCAATCGACGTAAAATAAATAAGTTTAAACTAACATCGTATTTTCGAAAACATTTATTTCCAATAAAACAACTGAAATAATAAACAAACGTGAATTCACATCGTCATGCAAGTGTATATATGAGAATTATTATTACTAACACTGCATGGCGACATAGGCAAGGAGTGGGTGGGGTAATGCGTCAGTTTGATAAGAAAACTCGAGGCAGAAGTGAGCACTACATACATGGATGTTGACGGTATGTTTACTTGCAATTTGTTTGTGTTAAATAAACCACATTTATGTTAAGTCTTCCACAATGCCAAATTGGGTGTGGAAGTCGAAAATAAAATCTCTGCAGACACTATGTACACAAAGACAATATAGTCTAGATAAGAACTTAAAAGGATACTGAATTTTGCAATTAGAAAACACAAATTCCATCACTTATTCATTTATAAATCTTCATGATTAAAAAAAGAATGTTTTGTTAAAAGATATATTTCTTATGTAAAAAGAAACAAAATTTACCAAACTGTCCATCAATGATGAATAGGTTAAAATTGGCTTGGAAATTTTTTTATAAATCTGCAAAAATTAGCAATGCACAAAGAGAAAGGTGGTTAGTTGTAAGACTTTTGTCTCAAATACCTTAATTGATATTTAACCCAAAACAAAAGAAAATGAAATCTAATTCTTAGAAAATATATATTTGGAGAGTAAGCTTTTCCCTCATGTTTTCTGTTTGTTATTTCAAATGTTTTCTGTTTTATTTTATTCTTTTCAGACCATATACATTATTACTGATAATATATTGCATAAATTGTATATATCTTATGTCTAATTATGTACGGTGTGGAGTGGGATGGCCACGACCCACACACACCTATTGACGAGGAAAATAAATGGGGTGACCCTGATTATAGGGACCTGAATATTTTATAATTTTTATGCTTGTTAAATAAAATAGATGATATTATTAAGAAATAAATGCAATAAACTTCCATCAGTTATAATAGGATCCCCACATTAAATGCAGGTTGGGTTTTTTATTTAATTTTTTTAACTTCCTACGTCACTTTTTAAGATTTTTTTAATATTTTTATTTCCTCCTTCTAACCTAATTTCTTGAAGAAAAAAAAACAACGTAAAACAAGTAATTAAAAAACTCAGAGACAGAGACCATGATTTTGCTTTGGCTAGATGAATTACCAAAGAACTAAAATCCTGCTCCCGTGGTGCTATGTTTTACAGAAACTTAAGCTCACCCATGTCAACCATACTATCATTTAGATCTACAGCTGTAGCTTGAGGAACACTTTGATTATCTTGTCTGTTAATGCTACCCTAGAAATAATAGTGTCCCCCACAGCTTAAAGTCCCTCTATAGGGGTCAAATGCAAAAATATTTGATGTATATTAAAAGAGCTTCCTTAGTAGAGTAAAATAAATATGCCAAATATCAAGCCTCAATCCCATATAGTAACTGAGTTATGCTCTGGACAAAAAGTTAATATAAAATAAAATGAAGGGACATAATCAAGCAAGAGGACTGCATGCAGATGCCAACACTCTGTTTTTTCACTGTATATTCTCTTTAAAAAGGGGAGATAAATGTTCAAAATGGATTCATAAGTTACTGCCCTTGATGAAAATGTAGTACTAGTATGTGAAGTGTTATGACAGTAGTAATAATAATTAAAATATTTCACTATGACTATGTTAACAACGACACCAGAGTGATGACACTGCCTCGACTTTTTTCTTTGGAAAACAGCCAGCTGAAAATGGCAGCAGGTAGAGTTATGGATTTAGCCACTGCACTTTTGCACTAAACAGTACCTGTGGACAAAGTTTAAAGTCAAACTTGGCTGAGAGATAAATCCCATAAACATTGTCATGAAATTTCAAAATGACTGCTTAAGAAATGAAGATGCTAGAAAGTAACAAAGTGAAATCTGGCATTTTCATGAATTAAAGGACAAAAACTCATGACCTTAAAAACCGATTTGAGCGATAGCTGAACTTAGCCAAGAGATAATGACTATAATACATAAACATTATGTTTGAAGATAACTGCTTGAAAAATAAAGATGATAGAGTGCAAACAAAGTGAAACCTGGCCATTTTTAATTATAGAACAATATCAGCCAGAATCAAACTTGGTTGAGAGATTCTGGCAATAAATATTGTCATAAAGTTTAAAGATGATTGCTTAAGAAATAAAAATGCTAGAGAACAAACTAATTGTGGATGACGGACAGACGACGGACATTCATTGATCCCAACAGCTCATCCTCAGAACATGTGCTCAGGTGAGCTAAAACATGGAACCAGGCAGAGTTACAGCTTGAATCAGGGGCATGAAAAAGTGTTTTACATGGAAAATTCAAAAGCCAAAAGAGTCTTAACTTGTCTGTAACAAATTTTCCTCTCCATCAAACACTACAGAAATCTCAGTATGTTGGTAACCATGAATATGCTACTGGTCTTTGTTTATATTACATTGATAAATATCACATTTATCAAGTCCATTTGCCATGAATAAGTTAACAGTTAAGTCTTGCAATTGAAAATCTATAATACCTGCTATATAAATAAAAATGTGTATGATTCTGTTAGGTTTGGCCAATGTTTTATAAATAGTTTTTTCATTGTTTATGCAAATGTATTACACATCATATAAATATTCAAAGAACAAGAAATGTCACAGTCAGCGACATATGCCCCCAAAGAGTTACTTTAGTTTTAGCTGATTTTAGCACATTCTTGATGTACAGAAGACTTGAGTGTTCCTTGGAAAACTGTGTAAACGTGTATCCCCTACCCAATAGCTCTATCAACAAAGGGAAATAACTCAAAATATATTAAAGTTAAGAGTTATGGATCTTGTAATCTGCACTATTTTTCAGATGTTCTGTCTATATATTAGGTTACATGCCAGTGGGTGTATAGAGTTAATATCCGGAAAAAAAACCAACATTTTATGACCTTTGATCTGTGACTGTGACCTTGACCTTTGAGTTACAAACCTGGATTTTTTGCGCAACACTCTGGATTTTTGAGGAGATCATTGATACCAAGTTATATAAATATCCATCTATCCAGGACAGAGTTAATGTCCGGAAACTGAAAAATACCCCCATTTTATGACCTTTGATCTGTGATTGTGACCTAGACTTTTGAGTTTCAAAACTGGATCTTTCGCGTGACACTCTGTCTTCTCGAGGAGATCACTGATGCCAATTTATATCAAAATATATGCATGCAAGACAAAGTTTTTGTCTCGTAACAAAAATGCCGGACAAAAACACACAGACGTTCCTATTTTGGTAGAAAATTTTCGAAAAATAAGTCTGTAAGAAACCCATTATTTTAATGAAATGTAACACTTAAAATAAATCTAAATAAGAACTTAACATGGTACAAAAAAAGCAGTCTGAAAATTAATAAATGAAAACAATCCTTACATAATAAAGCAAGCGCTGAGGGAGAGTGTAACAAAAATATCCAGGGTTTATGGCACACAGCTCTTACCAATAATGTTGGTAATAAATAGGTAAATCTGTGGAGATTAGAAAACTCAATTTGCTTTATTTCTTCTCAGTGTTATGTCCTCATATATCA
>CM037787.1:15976480-16026480 GCA_021229015.1 Solen grandis | reverse complement strand
GCATGTCATTATCCTGACACACTCTGATATCATACCATAGACAAGTAAAAGTGTTTTATCTTGACATACTGGGACATTATGTCATATACAAGTAGATGGACTTTATCCTAACACACTAGGATATCATTCCATATATAAGTAGCAGAACATTATCTTGACATACTGTGAAATCATGCCATAGACAAGTAGCAGGAAATTATTGGATATCATGCAATAAACAAGTAGCAGGACATTATACTGACACACTGTGATATCATGCCATAGAAAAGTAGCATGACATTATCCTGACACACTGTGATATCATGCCATAGACAAGTAGCATGACATTATCCTGACACACTGTGATATCATGCCACAGACAAGTAGCATGACATTATCCTGACACACTGTGATATCACGCCATATACAAGTAGCATGACATTATCCTGACACACTGTGATATCATGCAACAGACAAGTAGCATGACATTATCCTGACACACTGTGATATCATGCAACAGACAAGTAGCATGACATTATCCTGACACACTGTGATACAGCAACCAAGTAGCAGAATATCCTGACACTGTGATATATGCGATCATCTAAAGTACATGACATATTGACAAAACTCAGACAGTAGGAACACCTTTATATTATGCTGATCATCTAATCTGTACAATATTACAATATTTACAACACTGGATGTCACGCTAGATGTCCCCCCCCTCCCCCCCTTAAAAAATAGAAAAGAAGTACCAATGTAGCAATGAGGTAAGAGGGTAAGCAGTATTAACAACAACAAAGGAAATGTTACCTGGTGGGCAGCCATACACAATCCCATCTTCCTCCACCACACTTCCATAAGCACTGTCAGAACTGTTGGATTTACACTTTGACTTATTTGCTCTTTTAGACTTTGGTTGTCTACCAGGAAATCTCCCAGAAGAGCTTTTTGTCTTTAACATTGGGATTCCTATCCTGGACATGGTTAATCACTTTGCCTCACTTTAATAATACTTGATGAGCTGGACTTGATCAAATGAATGCTATTCTTACATCCACGATGATGCCATCAAAACCTTCAGTACCAAATAGCTGTACATATACCCAAGCTTTATCACTTTTTTTTCAGAGCTTATCACAAATAATCCTCAGTATCACACTTTAGCATTGACCACTGAGTCACCTTCATGTTATCAATCATACTGCTGGTTTACTCTCACTATGCAGTATCAGTATTATCATAGAGACAAAGATAAAACAAATCACAACCTTATTTCGATCATGTTCAGCCACAACACACATGCTGCATCATTTTATTACCATCATCACTCCACAAGCCAGTATATTTAACCCAACCTAGTTAGAAATGCTTCACCTGTAAAAAAAAAGACCTTCTTCAGCATTGCACCTACTCAACAAAGTTGATTACAATAGCATTTTTTCTTTTATGGTTCCAACAAACAAAATTCATTACAACCCTGGGTTTCTGAGAAATATGTGTGTTATGTTTGGTTTTAACATCCCACCAACAGTATTTCAGTCATTTGGAGATGATGTCTTCTTGAGACAGATATAGTGATGCCTAACTACAGTATCACGCCGAAGACATGTGGCATGTCACATTATCCTGACACCGGGCCACCCAGTCCTGGAACTACCCTTATATGCTGAGCCCTAAAGCAAGGGAGCTATACCAGTACCATTTTTTCTGTGAAATAGCATAATGCTCCCCAGAAATATTTTTGAGAATAGTATCTTTTTGACCCTGACCTTTTGATTCTTAAAGGCCTATAAAATTTGGCATGATTATGTGACGGTTATTAAATTTCTCAATTCAAATTAATGACACTAACTTCATGAATGCCTAATGAAATCAAAGAGTTCCACAATTTTTTATCACTAAAATTCTGCTACACTGCAGAAATGTCCCTGACATCCTTCAATTAAATTATCAAATCTGGGGCCATCAGGGTACAAACACCACCAGATATTGTCTTGTGCACTGCATCCAATCATAGCATACCTGGATATCCTGATTTAGAATACCCAATTATGTTAACAGAATTTTATGACTGTTACTCACGGTCTGATGAAATTAATGTCATAAATACAAAATAAAATCTTTTGATTATTCATCTTGGCAGAGGGATTGAAAATATATTGAAGGAATACAACAAGATCACAATGTTAACAAGAGTTGTCAGAATGACACATATGCCCCCCTATGCTCCCCCCACTCCCATCGAGGTCACTGTGACCTTGACCTTTGACCAAGTTACCCCAAAATTATTTTTGGTCATCTACTAGTCATCACTAATCACCCTATGAAGTTTGAGGAATGTGGGCCAAAGTGTTCTCCAGTTATTGATGGGAAATGATGTGGTCAACTGATGGACCAACAGACCTACAGACTGACCATCCAACCGACATTTGCAAAACAATATGCCCCTCTATTCTTGAAGAGGGGCATAATAACAATACACATTGTAATCAATATCAGTTATAAAGTAATAAGAATAATAGTAATCATAATTTAAAATGTAGATGATAATATAATTCCAACTGACACTGTTGAAAGGCGAGTTGCGGGGCGACAGTTCTAGTCGATGGCTGAATTGCTCAATGCAACACTATAGATTATTTGATGATGACGTTAACGTTGAATTTATTTAACTATGCAAGGAGTGCAATGATGGGTGTTTGTAAAACCTTATATCATTAATATGTATACAGATATATAAACAAAATTTTCAGTGTTGATTTATTATGTTATAAATGACATCAGACTTTGAGGCTGATATTCCAAATGGTTTTTATGCAACATATGAAGTTCTATGTTTTCTTACTTAAAATATAATATATGTGTTTCTCCATTTAAGATAAAATGTATTTGTTTCTCCATCTAATATAAAGTTTATTTATTTTTCCACAAAAAGTATTTGTATTTGTTTCCTCTACCAAAATACAGTGTACATTTTCCCCACCTAAAATACAGTATATTTGTATCCACATTAGCACTTAACTAGTTTCTGCTGTATATATAACAACTGACTTTTCAATAAGCTAGTTTTATGAACTACAAAAGAAATTGAAACTTAAAACCCTGAAATTACATAAAACATAAAAGACACAAATAAATAAAGACAAAGCCATTCCTGCTAAATTTATTTCAGTAGCCATATTCAGTTTAGGACTTAGGAAATCTAATTTGTTCATGTTTTTCCCATCTCTATGACCAGAGCAGAGATCATTTTCTCAAATGTTATGCTCCATAACAGAACAAATCCAATAGAATTCTACTTCTGTCTACTTTCACCGACCAGTTTATAAATATCCTGTATCAATAAAAAGTCTGTAAATTCAAATTGCTGTTCCCTACATATGTATTGATCTCAGTGTTGGTATCAAGCCCCGTCTAGGCCATCATAAGTCCATTATTTCATCGCTGCAGATTGCAAAACAAAATTACAAAACACTCAAAATATTTTGTCCTATAAGGCAGCACTAGTCAGAAATATATTGGACATTTTTTTTCTTAGGTTTCTTATGAAGTCTGGCA
The DNA here is from genome assembly GCA_021229015.1 of Solen grandis. Classification (NCBI taxonomy): domain Eukaryota; kingdom Metazoa; phylum Mollusca; class Bivalvia; order Adapedonta; family Solenidae; genus Solen; species Solen grandis. The sequence continues at coordinate 16,022,937 of CM037787.1, read as the reverse complement.
TGATCAAGATCATCTAGCAATCAAGGGGGCTAGCCTGACCAATAACATTAAGTAATCAAGGGGGCTAGCCTGACCAATAACATTAAGTAATCAAGGGGTCTAACCTGACCAATAACATTAAGCAATCAAGGGGTCTAGCCTGACCAATAACATTAAGTAATCAAGGGGTCTAGCCTGACCAATAACATTATGTAATCAAGGGGGCTAGCCTGACCAATAACATTAAGTAATCAAGGGGGCTAGCCTGACCACTAACATTAAGTAATCAAGGGGTCTAGCCTGACCAATAACATTATGAAATCAAGGGGCTAGCCTGACCAATGACATTAAACAATCAAGGGGTCTAGCCAGACCAATAACATTAAGTAATCAAGGGGGCTAGCCTAACAAATAACATTAAGTAATCAAGGGGTCTAGCCTGACCAATAACATTAAGCAATCAAGGGGGCTAGCCTGACCAATGACATTAAGTAATCAAGGGGTCTAGCCTGACCAATAACATTATGTAATCAAGGGGGCTAGCCTGACCAATGACATTAAGTAATCAAGGGGTCTAGCCTGACCAATAACATTAAGCAATCAAGGGGGCTAGCCTGACCAATGACTTTTAGAATCAAGGGGCTAGCCTGACAATGACATTAAGCAATCAAGGGGGCTAGCCTGACCAATGACTTTAGCAATCAAGGGGGCTAGCCTGACCAATGACATTTAGCAATCAAGGGGGCTAGCCTGACCAATGACATTAAGCAATCAAAGGGGCTAGTCTGACCAATGACATTAGCAAACAAGGGGGCTAGCCTGACCAATGACATTTAGCAATCCAAGGGGATAGTCTGACCATTGACATTTAGCAATCAATGGGGCTAGCCTGACCAATGACATTTAGCAAACAAAGGGGATAGTCTGACCAATGACATTTAGCAATCAATGGGGCTAGCCTGACCAATGACATTTAGCAAACAAAGGGGCTAACCTGACCAATGACTTTTAGCAAGCAAGGGGGCTAGCCTGACCAATGACTTCAAGCAAACAAGGGGGCTAGCCTGACCAATGACATTTAGCAAACAAGGGGGCTAGCCTGACCAATGACATTTAGCAATCAAAGGGGATAGCCTGACCAATGACATTTAGCAATCAAAGGGGATAGCCTGACCAATGACATTAAGCAAACAAAGGGGATAGCCTGACCAATGACATTTAGCAATCAAAGGGGTTAGCCTGACCAATGACATTAAGCAATCAAAGGGGCTAGCCTGACCAATGACATTAAGCAAGGGGGCTAGGCTAACAAAAACATCTAGCAAACAAGAGGGAAAGCCTGCCTTATGATATTAAGCAAACAAAGGGACTTGCTTGACCAATGACATCTGGCAGACAAGGGCGCAAGTGTGACCAATGGTATCTAGCAAACAGGGGCCATTCTTTTTCTTATGTTTCTTAAGAAGTTTGGCATGATCAAGACATATAACATTTACAGGGGCTAGCCTAACAAATGACATTTAGCAATAAACAGGTTAAGCCTGACCAATGACATTTAGCAACATGGGGGAAGGGCTAAGCAAAGACATTTAGCAATCAGAATTTATGGGAAAGCTATACCTCTGATATCTATCAACCAGGGGGGCAAGCCTAGCAATTGTGAGTACAAGTGAGGTTGATGACATCTAGCAACCAGGGGGGCAAGCCTAGCAACTGTGAGTACAAGTGAGGTTGATGACATCTAGAAACCAGGAGGGCAAGCCTAGCAACTGTGAGAACAAGTGAGGTTGATGAAATCTAGCAACCAGGACGGCAAGCCTAGCAACTGTGAGAACAAGTGAGGTTGGTGAAATCTAGCAACCAGAAGGGCAAGCCTAGCAACTGTGAGAACAAATGAGGTTGATGAAATCTAGCAACCAGGAGGGCAAGCCTAGCAACTGTGAGTACAAGTGAGGTTGATGACATCTAGCAACCAAGGAACCAAACCAAACCAATGACATAGAACTATCAAGGGTAGACAAATAGTAACTGTGGGGGCAATCCAGACATTTTGTAACATTACTGATATAAAAAAACATTCAGTTATTGGGTTAAAACAGTGCAATCAAAGTTTATTCATCCTAAAATGCAAGTCTAAACAGAATTTAACTGCTGTTTTGCAAATTTAGCATCAAAATATTGAATAACATTTCCATACCTGTCTGACAAATATTACTGTTTGCTTGAATTTTGTTGTAGAAGATGATCTTAACACAATCTCAACATAAAGTAAAGAGATCAGTAAAAGACAGAACCATACGCATAGAGAGACCATTCACTTTTGTGAATCGATTCATCAAACTATATCTGAACTAATCTATCTCTCTCTCTCTCTCTCAAATCTATTTACTTTAATAGATAACTTACAATTAATGCAATATTTATAGCAAACAATAGGGCCATGATGGCCCTATATTGCTCACCTGAGTACCACTACTCTAAAGGAGCAATCTTGGTAGATGGTTACCCATAAAACATCTGTGCCAAAACATTTTAAAATCTGGCCAGGAGTTTTGGTGCAGAAGTCTTTTAAGTTTTCACTAAATACATTTAAGGCAAATTAGCCCCGCCCATGGCAGCCATGTTTTTTTATGGATCAGAATAATTTCAGCAATCTTGATAGAGGCTTACCCAAGGAACATCTGCACTAAGGCATTTTGAAATCTGCCAGTAGTTTTGATAGAGATGATTTTTAATGTTTTTTCTATGTTTTCTTTCCATTGCCATGGCAACCAGTTCTACATGGATCAAGTTTATTTTAGCAATTTCTGTGATGGTTCACCTAAGGATCATCCCTGCCAAGTTTAATCAAATGCTGTTCAGCAGTTTCAGAGATGTTGATTGAAGATTTCACTATATACATTTAAGGTTAATTAGCCCCGACACTGGCGGCCATGTTTTTTTTACGGAATAATTATAGTAATCTTGGTAGAGTCTTACCCAAGGAACACCTGTACCAAAAGATTTTAAAATCTGGCCAGTAGTTTTGAAGGAGATGATTTTTTCATCCCTGCCAAGTTTAATTAAATTCTGTCCAACGTTTTCAGAGGAGATGTCGTTTAAAGCAAATTGTTGATGACACATGACGGATGATGACGGACGCAGGGTGATCCTAATAGCTCACCATGAGCACGTTGTGCTCAGGTGAGCTAAAAAAAACATCTTAACTTTTATCTAATGATCGATAGATTTCACTGATCTAGAGAAATATATTCATATTTATTAATTAAATAAATACATGTAAAATGAACAAGCTTACTGACATACAGTCTCCAAATCTTTTAGCACTGCCTGTGCAGGAAAATCAACAAATGCACTTAACTTCAAGAAAATGGTCCAGTTACACATCTCTTTATTCAACTAAATATTAAAGAAACCATAGATCCAAGATTGAATGACTCCTCATAATGTCTCTGCTTCACATTTTCCAATACACTTCAGCACCTTCTCCTTCATCAATCTTTCCATGTCTCCCCCAATAATAATCACAATATCCACACTATATTCCACTCCAAAGTCAGGCACCTGTCATTCCTAAGACTTAACTGGATTGCCCATCTACAGCAATCAAACACCACCAATATCAAACAAATATCAAACAACCTGAGACAAAGCTAAATTTGACTGGATTTCTATCTTCTATTCCCTGAAATTACTAATAGCAATTACAACCACTGTTATTCAGCAAGGTATCAGTCTCCCTATCTTTAATACATGCACAGAAGATATACAGTGTTTGACTCTCTGTGTCTCTCCTGACTTGCTGCCTCTTGAATGAAGCTTTCCTTATCACTACATCTTATTTATTCCCATTCAATGCTGAGCTTTCTTGTGCAACTATAGCGAGTCTACAAAAAATGTAACATTGAAGAAGAAAGTAAAGATGAGAAAAGCAATGACAAACATTGTTCTCTCTATATTTATGATTGCTCTGTTTATCTGTGTATCACACAACCAGGAGAATTTCCTTTACTTGACAATCTGAGACTGTATATGTATTTCAGACATTTCCTAAATTCTAATTTTACAAGAATTAATAATCATTTGATAATTTTTTGTAGATTCTTTTGGTGATCAAACTCATCATCTGAACAGCTTCATGATTAATGACACTGATCAGAGGACTTGAACAACATATCAGACTAGCAGAAGAAACCATATTATCATCAGAAACTTTGTCTTTCTTTCCTGCAGGCATTTTCCAATATAGCTAAGATGTTTGCATCAAATGCCACATTATGTATTTGGACAGTCATACTAGATATGAATGTAACTGTAAATGGAAATGGGAATAGAATTGACCAAGACTTATACATATACCTTGTATTGAACTCTGAAATATGACATTTGTATTATAAACATGTTCTCCATTCTTGAAATAAAAGAAAATGGCCATGATAGAAGTCCCTGGAATAACTCACCTGAAAATCTGGTATTAGTGGGAGGAAAAAAACAACAGCATATATCTTATAATATTATGGAAAATTGACTCTTCCCCCTGGCAGCCATATTTTTTGATGGATTCAAATAATTATTAAAATCTTGGAAAATAGTTCTCCAAGGAACTTTTGTGCCAAAAAACTTTGAATTAAGCCAGTACTTTTGAACAAGAAGATTTTTCAAACTTGCACTATATGCACATGTGGAAAATAGGCTCCGCCCCCTGGTGGCCATGTTTTTCATTGAATCCTAATAATTTTTACAATCTTGGTAGAGAGTGACCCTGGGAACATCTGTGTCAAAAAATCTTTAAATCCAGTCAGTACTTTTGGATGAGAAGATTTATATATTTTTCACATTTTTTTTCCTTTTTAGTTACCATGGAAACCAGATTTAGGCATAGTATTAAGTTTTGGAAGAAGTCCGCCCAAGGAAAATTCCTGTCAAGGTTTCAGAAAACTGACCCAGTAGCTAAGAAAGAGATGTCATCTTAAGTTGACGATGGACAGTGAACCCTGGACATTCATGGGTCACCTTTGAGCAAGGTGAGTTAAAAAGCTATGTTTTTATTTTGATCATGCCATTTAAAAGCTTTATTGTACTTATTTTTTTATTCTCCAATATTTTGTTAATACATTCCAAACTATCTAACACGTACATGTCTTATATTTTTAAATCCAAATTATATGATGCCCTGTTCATTTGATTTGTTTATTCTTTTTAAAAAACAACAACAGATTACTGTGGACATATATGACCAATATGACAAAATAAAGGGCAGAAAGAATAACAGGGTGAAAAGTCAGTATGTGTGTTACAGTATGTGTGTTACAGTATGTGTGTTACAGTATGTGTGTTTTTTGTTTGTAAGAGAGGTTAATTTTGACAGTGTTAATCTTTATTGAAAAGGATGGACTGTTATTTATATGTCTTGTTTTGGTATTGTTCGTATATAAAAACAAGAGGGCCATGATGGCCCTGAATCGCTCACCTGAGTACCATTGCTTCAACTGATGTCAAGGTTTTTAAACAGACAAGGATTCTGATATAACTTAATCTAAAACATTTTACCCCTGACAATACTACACAGCAAATATCTAAGCAAATGGCCATATGGTTTCAGAGAAGACTTGGGCGCAGGGTCATTTATCACCGTAGGGCCAAGACTTTGAAAATCTTTGTAATGAACCATTAGATGCTACTACATACCAAAAATCTTAGCTCTAGGCCTCATAGAAGAAGATTTTTTAAGATTTTCCTATTTAACTCTATGTAAAACAAGTGACCCCTGGTGGGGGTCATTTATCACCATTGGGCTATGATTTGTACAATCTTGGTAGTGGCCCATAAGATGATGCTACATACCAAATATCTAAGCTCTAGGCCTAATGGATTCATAGAAGAAGATTTTTTAAGATTTTCCTATATAACTCTGTATAAAACAAGTGACCCCTGGTGCGGGGTCATTTATCACCATAGGGCTATGATTTGTACAATCTTGGTAGTGGCCCATAAGATGATGCTTCATACCAAATATCTAAGCTCTAGGCATTATGCATTCATGGAAGAAGATTTTTTAAGATTTTCCTATATAACTCTATGTAAAACAAGTGACCCCTGGTGCGGGGTCATTTATCACCATAGGGCTATGATTTGTACAATCTTGGTAGTGGCCCATAAGATGATGCTTCATACCAAATATCTAAGCTCTAGGCCTTATGCATTAATGGAAGAAGATTTTTTAAGATTTTCCTATATAACTCTATGTAAAACAAGTGACCCCTGGTGCGGGGTCATTTATCACCATAGGGCTATGATTTGTACAATCTTGGTAGTGGCCCATAAGATGATGCTACATACCAAATATCTAAGCTCTAGGCCTTATGGATTCATAGAAGAAGATTTTTTAAGATTTTTCTATATAACTCTATGTAAAACAAGTGACCCCTGGTACGGGGTCATTTATCACCATAGGGCTATGATTTATACAATCTTGGTAGTGGCCCATAAGATGATGCTACATACCAAATATCTAAACTCTAGGCCTTGCAGTTTTGCAGAAGAAGATTTTCAAAGTTTGCATTTTTAAAATCTATTTTTAGCTCCTGTGACCTAATTATGCAATGGACCAGAACCATTTATACAACTTTAGTAGAGCTTCATCCAAGGAACATTCCTGCAAAATATTTTTCAAATTGGCCAAGCCGTTTAGGAGGAGATGTTGTTTGAAGCAATTGTTGACGCCGGACGCACGCACGGACGCACGGACGACGGATGCCGGACAAAAGGCGATCAGAAAAGCTCACCTTGAGCACGTTGTGCTCATGTGAGCTAACAATAAAACTAGCAGTGTTGTTAATTTGTCTTTTGAGAATGTCATACACACAGTACAAAAATCCCCCTAGAAGCCTCCAGTTATTCCCTTTTGGGTTTACTTGACCACCTTGACCCCTGAAAAAGGTTCACAGGTCTGCTATCCCGTTTTCAGAAATGCATTTGTCAAAAGATTTTGTCGAGGAAAACTAAATGGGTAACACAGGAGTTAACAATATCATGGATCTAACATGCATGACCCTGGTTCAGAATAATTTCCTACAATTTCTGCCAAGTTTCAAATTTGCATCCATGAAGATTTGAATTTACATGAATCAAAACTAAATTGCAACAATTACTGATGCAAAGATTGTACATGCTTCAAATTATTTAGATGATTGCAAATGCGATCAAAGATTAATAGCTGCAAAAGAACTTTTCGAATTTAAATCAAAATTAATGATGAGAACATTTCTTGGTTTCTTTTTATGGATACAGCTTTCTAGCATTCATCCATCAGGAAGAAAGCTAGGATGAGCAAATACCTGGACAGCATATAACAGAATTTTCCACCATATCTATTAACTTAAAAAATAGCTCAGCACTCTGGCCCAAGCAGCACTCTGGACCACAAAGCAACCTGACCCTCACAGAACTCTGGACCACACAGCACTCTGGACCCTGCAGCACTCTGGACCATGCAGCACTCTGAACCACACAGCACTCACAAAGCACTCTGGACAATGCAGCACTTTGACCATAACAGCACTCTGGACCACGCAGCACTCTGGACCACACAGCACTCTGACCCATGCAGCACTTTGGCCCACGCAACACTCTGGACCACGCAGCACTCCAGCCCATGCAGCACTCTGGACAATGGCACTTGACACTGACCAGCCTTCTATATCAGCCCATAAAGATCAGCTGCTGATCTACATACATATAGGTACAATATAACTACTGATCAATAGTTGTGAGTTCAAATCTGGATGGTATACAATTTGAATCATCCAATCTACAACATTAAGTCATGAAGCAGTACTGTAGTAATTTCCCATCAAATATTAGATTAACTGAAAGAAATACAAAGTAGTGGAATCAAACTCTGAAATGATAAAATGTCTAAAAGACTAAATTTCTACATAGGCCTTGATTATTTCTCTATAAAAAAAAAACAGGTCTTGTGCTGCCTTTTTTTCTCTCTTTAACAAAGAATATGAAACTGTCCCCTTTTTTTGTTGGCTGCTGTAATTTTTCTTGCCTGTTATTTGATTTGTGATTTGTGTGTGTGTTTCTGTGTGTTAATATATTTTTTTTTATTTATTTATAAAAAAAACAACACATAAATAATACTTCTATCATGAGATGGTGCATACTTGCTTTCAAATATTTAATATATTTTATTTGTACATTTCAAGTTTAAATCAGGCTATGCTTAGACCTCAAAGGGAGGATAGGTCAATAATTTCTAATTACAGAAATGCATATACCAGATTTTGCACTGATTTTACTGTCAAATTTCTTAACAAGACATCAAAACTGCTCTTCACTGGCAGCACATTCCTGATCCAGTCTTCTTCCAGCATGTATGGAATGAAGTGTACATAAAACAAGCTTCAGCAATAAAAGAAAACTATTAACTAAAAATAAAACAATGCTTACTAATTACAGCTCTCACAGTAGATGTAGATTTATAGATAAAAGCTGGGAGTAACTAACTACAAACATGTATGTATAAATGTGCATGGTTTAATGACCTGGTAGATATCGCAGTTACCAGACTTACCTGTTGAATCTCTACCTGAATGTTCACAGGTAATAGCAACAAAAATTCACGCCTTTTAACACCACCTGGAAAATTTTTGCCACATCTACAATGTTGTTTTTTTGTGTGTTTTTTTGTTGTTTTTTATTTATTTTTTTAACCATAATCTACTAAGACATGTCATTTAACAACAAAGTGTAAAACAGAAAAAAACAGACATGTGGTTACATGGTGGTGTATAACAGAAAACCTAGTTATGTTACTAAACACTAGGTTATCCAGATATGTGACAGGACACCATGACAAACAGATAAACACTATGGTATGCAACAGAAAATCTAGATATGTCATTATACACTGTGGTTTACAACAGAAAAGCCAGTTATGTTATTAAACACTAGGTTATCGAGATATGTGACTGAACACCATGACAAACAGATCAACAATATGGTATGCAACAGAAAATCTAGATATGTCATTATACACTGTGGTTTGCAGCAAAGCTAGACATGTGGTTAAAAACCAGACATGTGGTTTAACATTGTGGTATACAACAGAAAAGCCAGACATGTGGTTTCTATAGAAAGGGCAGTAAGAACAAGTAACTGGTGTTGCACGCATTTTTCCATTATAATAGCAACTAGAATTTTGGTCCAAGAAAAATAACAAAGTGAAGTGCAGAATCTCCATACTGCCATCTATTTATATACCAATTTTCATAATATTATCTTCAACGGTTTTTAAGTTATTGCGAGATCCAGATTTCCGGACATCCGGAGGGACGGATGGACAGACGGAGGGCAATCCTATAGTCCCCTCTGGTGTAAATACTGGTTATGGGGACTAAAAACAAACCCCTTACTGCATATTGAATTTCATTGCAGATAGGAGCCAAAATCAAAATGGTACAGTCAACATCGTACATGCAACCACCTGTATTAACCCTTTCCCTCATATAGACTCATTTTGACGCACTCAATAGGTACCACATAAAGCCTGATCTGCAGAAAACCTTACCAAATTTAATAATAAAGTCCTCATTTCCAGACCACTGAGGAGCAGCGAACAACATAAAACCTGTTCAGCCTGCGAGTTACTCGCAGGCTTATCTGGTTTTATGTTGTTCGCATAGGTCTTTTCATGGTTTCCTCTATGAGGGAAAGGGTTAAACAACTTTTTTATTAAACAACCCTTATCAATACTGCCCGAACGTTTTAACTACATAAATTTATCCCATTTAACAACTTTTTTATTCTGCAACCAGAGACCACATAAACCAAGTCCCAGCAAGTAAGATTATGCACAAAATCAACTTTTTTGAGCGACCGTGTTTGATTCTTTCTGCATGTTGCTACTTATCGAGTTGGTATTATTCATATTTACACATCCAAACAAACAAAAATTAATACTTCCAAAAGCAATTTGTACCATTAATAATTCATAACTATATGTAAGTACACTGTGTCTTATGATACGCGACGAGGGCGCACACTGGAAATAAATTCATCAGGGGGTTTCGGGATTTATGTTAGACAGACATGGGAAAGTTCATTGCTAAATAATATTGTTTCTTGAAAATGTCCCATATATAAAAAAAATATCATGCTAATGTTCATTGGTATAAACAACAAAATATTTTGTAGTTTATATCATGCTGATGTTCATTGGTATAAACAACAAAATATTTTGTAGTTTATATCATGCTGATGTTCATTGGTATAAACAACAAAATATTTTGTAGTTTATATTGTATTCAAGCTGTAATATGATATAATGTTATAATTTAGCTTACAGTTTGTACATGTATGATTTGTTTACCTGGATTTTCAAAAAATATCTATTAAGAGACCATTTCATTAATCAACCACTTTTTGGCAGTCCCTTGAGCGGTCTCTTAATACCATGTGGACTGTTTTGGACTATTCTGGGTTGACATTAAACAATGTGACCAACTTCAGGGCTTCAAAATTCTGATGTTTGATTAGTGACCACAAAATAAGAAGGGGTCATTTATTAGTCATGCCTCATGAGGAATGTGGGCTGAAATATTTGTAAGTTATTGATCTGAAACAATTATCACATTCAAGGTCACTGTGACCTTAACCTTTGACTTAATCACCCTGAAATCAATAGGGGTCACCTACTAGTCATTTCCCAACACTCTTTCAGTTTAAGAAATGTAGGATCCGGAATTTGTTTATTGAAAAAGATTTTCACATGTTAGGTCACTGCGAACTTGATCTGTGACCTAGTGACTCCAAAATCAATCAGTGTCATATACTAGTCATGACCTTAGCATAATTGCAAAACAGCATAAGAACAACTTTGCAGTCTGCAAGACAGGTCCAATATGAAACATATTAATGTCAAAAGTAGCAAGCAGTATAAATAATGATCAGCCAGGGAGATCACTCTATGAGAGCTAAGAAATAATGTCCATTTGTCTTTTGTTGTGTATTTCACCACAGTTTGGAGTTCAGGTGCAGATTATTTTATCACAAGGGAAATGCTTACTTCACTAAGTTTCTTTCTCTTTATTTCTATTTATCCATCTTATTACTGTTCACTTACTTTCAAAGTTGCACAGCATAGTATATCTGCCGTTTTACTTTATATTGTAAATGATGTCATTTTTGGCACAATTTTATGTCATCAACATAATTTCATTGATAAAACACCAAGAAATTACAAAAGTGGGGAAATGCAGTCAAATAACATAGATTATATTTTTAATGTCTACGAACAACAAAACTTATGGAAATCCAATTCATTATTCAATCTGTTATATTGTCACTAGCCTACCTATCAACACTAGCAACAGACATGCATCTTAAGGAGGAATTAGACAATTTGTTTACATGGCTTCATCAAGGTATTGACTCTTGTGAAAACAAACAATGTCTTATTTCAGGGGTGAGAGATTTGAAAGGACTGGAATATAAATACACAAGTACCATCTGCCAGTGATCCTTGATACAGTATTTCTTGTTAAGAGATCAAGCCTGCATTCTAGCGTCAAGATCTGCCAGCACAGCTAGGCTTTCAATTAATGCTCATTTAAGTTACTAATCACATCTTTCATCAATAGTGGAAAGTTACTATTTAATCACTGAGAATCCTGAGAGAATGGGTAATTAAATTCATGGATAGTCGGCTCTGTACAGCAGTTGAAAGATGTAAGGGAAACCCTGAGTGAAGATTCCAATCAAAGGATGGACAGTTTCAGATCTTGGAAGATCAATTAGTTAAATTCCTACAGGAGCTGTCTAAAACAGAAAACTTGCTGGTGAGATGTTCTCCCAAAAAAGTATCCAAGATGACTATATCCACTCTGGAACAAGCTATTAACGATATGATTGACCATAGAAACGTTGATCACACTGGCAGCCAGTCCAAGTCTCATAAGGTATTTACCATTTTATTTGATTAACTGATCAACCTTACTGGCAGAGTGGTTGGTTTTTGTTAAGGCTGCATGTCATTTACATTTCACCTAATATGAGAGTTACAATATTTGTTGGAGCATTTTTGTTTGTTTGTTGGGTTTAACATCCCACCAACAGTATTAGTCATTTGGAGACTATGCCTACAGATATAGTGCTGCCACACTGCAGTATCACACTGTAGACATGTGGAATGATACCACACTCAGTCACATTATCCTGACACAAAGCCAACTAGTCCTGGAACTACCCTGAGCACCAAGCAATGGAGCTATACCAGTACCATTTTTACAGCTTTGGTATGGCCGGGGATCAAACCCATGACCTCCTGCCCCAAGGCAGATGCTCTAACCACTAAGCCACCAGGGAAAATGCATTTTTGAAATAAGAGCAACTCAGGACATTCATATCTTGGGTTACGTTGGCAGGTGTTACTGGTACAGGATTATTGCCCATGCTGGTCTCATACAAACCAATTCTTAGCTCATTAGAGCTATCTTTTTTCTTAGATCAGATGACAGAAGTTGAGAAATTTCAGGCAGAAAGTCAAGTTGACCAAATTTAGCCAAATAACCTTGGTTATTTATTCAAAATGATCAATTCTGGACTCTAGAATAGGTTTTTATTGCATTACTAAAGCTATCATTCCCTTTTTGACAAAGAATCACTGGATGGAATATACTGTGTAATTTGATAATAAATGCTTTGCCAGGAGCAAAACTTTAAGTTCTGATGTCTAACAATCTATTTTTATGATAAACATCCCACCAACCATATCAATATCATATCCAGTCACATCATCTTGACATGATCATGGGGCCAACTGATCCTATAACTATTTATGAATTCTTTATTCTTTGTATGTCTCTGCCAAGGATCCTTGGGCCAACTGATCCTATAACTATTTATGAATTCTTTATTTTTTGTATGTCTCTGCCAAGGATCGAGCCCATGACCTCCCACTCCAAAGACAGCCCCTCTGGTAGGTATACTTCTTGTTCACCGATATATAAAAATGCACTGGTGTATTTTATCAATGCAAACCAATCTACATGAGATTTCAAAAGTGACCCATTTAGAGCCCTGCATGTACACTAGTCATCATAATAAACATTCCGGTGACATCCCGGTGACATTACTTGTTCCACTGAACGTCCCTCACCAACAGTCACTGAACACTGCATCTATAGCAACAGTATTCTTGGTGGGAAAAGTCCATTCGAACAATGTGTATGTCCATTTTTTTTTCTCTCATGAAAGAGAATGAAAAGTGTGATAGTGGGAGACCCGATTCTTGAGAAATTTTCCTTTCAGAAACGTGCAGCAGTCTGTGTAATGTAACATACTGTTTACGAAAGCGCCTGACACTTGTATCAGCCTGGTTCTGTCAATATTTTAAAGTATGCATATACACAAACAACAGATGTGCTGTCAAGATATCAGACATGAGTGCCTGTATGCAAAACATACTTCTGCAAATCTATGTTATGGTAATACAGATGGCCTCTTGGAAAACAGATGCAATATACACTAAGCTCTGTGGCCTTATTCAACCTTTCACCTCATGAACATTCATTTACAAATTTTTAACCTGATAAATATTCATTGTTATATGCAAAGATTTTTCTAAGATGTGCAGTCCATGTAGAATAATATCATATAAGCAAACAGAGGAGACCCTGATCAGACAGCACTTTTGAGGGACAGTCTGATCTGGGTCTGCTCTGTTTGCCAAGGAGACAATACATGTCTATATGAGGAACTGTACCTAGCCATGTTTTGTCATATTCACCCTTAACCAAACAAGCACTTAATGATGTGAGCAGTGTAAACCAGATCAGCCTGCAGGTCATTCAGAGGTTCAAAAAGCTTCAGAATAGAATAAATCAGGTGCTACCACAGGTTGGTTTGAATCATATTGGTCAAAACAATCTATTATGATATTTCCAAGTATAAGTACTGGAACAACAGAGAAGGATTAGAACTTAATTGTTTCTCAGTTACTGTAAAACCCCAAGTTTAGACTGCTTGTAGTTTGATCTTGGTTTCTGGTGAACACTAGGGTGTACATAGTAAAGGGTTGATACAGGCACCTTACAATGACACCTGGTACTCTACCAGTTTAACCAGACATCAGAATATTGGACAGGGAGCAAAAAATATTTATATATTTATGTTCTTCTTCTTTTCATAATACATTCTTTATCTATGTTTTAAAGACTAACATACAGTGCCAAGTCTGCAAATACCTACTGCACAATGGCTTAAAAATAAACTTTCACTGCCAAAAAGATAATTAAATAATAAAGGAATAAATGCATAACAACCCAATAAACTTAATTAGCAGATACTAAAATATAACTGGTTCGTGTCATACTTTGGAACATTCAGGAATCTTAATTTCTAGACAGTCAGCATAAGCCACAGTCTTTATTTAGCTGAATCTCAAACCTAGGCTTAATCAAATTGACATTTTATTTTATCACTGAGCATTTTGTAACCATGCAATGCAATTCTATATAAACAAATTTAAATGGAATATGTTACAAAAACATTTAAGTCATTACCATTAATGCTTTCAAAGTATTAGTTTTATTAACATATATATTTCTTTAACAGTTATCTGGCACTGGAAACATCCATTTCAAATGTGAACAAAATATCTGTGCCATTAATAAACGTGAGCAGTAATCCACTTTACAGTTTACAAACAAGAAGACTGCATTAGAAACTGTAAATACTTAAGAGTAGATCACAAGTATATTGCATGATAACAAGGTTCCTTAACTTTGAATTCAAAAGGCCTTAAATCATCAAATATCTTGTCAAATTTCTACACATAAACACAAACGGTTAGATTCACAGCAGAATATTTAGTATTGAGTTGAGGTCATGACCTCCTTAGTATTGCCTGTTTGTTTGTTGGGTTTAATGTCCCACCAACAGTATTACAGTCATTTGGAGATGGTGTCTACTTGAAACAGATATAGTGTTTCAACACTGTAGTATCACGCCGTATACATGTGGCATGATACCACACCCAGTCACATTATCCGACACCCAACCAACCAGTCCTGCTAATAACCTTATTTGCTAAATGCCAAGCAAGGGAGCTATAACAATACCATTTTTTACGACTTTCCTTAGTACTGAGGTAAGGTCATGACTTCCTTAGTACTGAGGTAATTTGTTACCTCCTTAGTACTGAGGTAAGGTCATGACTTCCTTAGTACTGAGGTAAGGTCATGACTTCCTTAGTACTGAGGTAAGTTTGTTACTTCCTTAGTACTGAGGTAAGTTCATGACTTCCTTAGTACTGAGGTAAGGTCATGACTTCCTTAGTACTGAGGTAAGTTTGTTACTTCCTTAGTACTGAGGTAAGGTCATGACTTCCTTAGTACTGAGGTAAGGTCATGACTTCCTTAGTACTGAGGTAAGTTTTTTACCTCCTTAGGACTGAGGTAAGGTCATGACTTCCTTAGTACTGATGTAAGTTCATGACTTCCTTAGTACTAAGGTAAGTTCATGACTTCCTTAGTACTGAGGTAAGTTTGTTACCTTCTTAGTACTGAGGTAAGGTCATGACTTCCTTAGTACTGAGGTAAGTTGGTTACTTCCTTAGTACTGTGGTAAGGTCATGACTTCCTTAGTACTGAGGTAAGGTCATGACTTCCTTAGTACTGAGGTAAGTTTGTTACCTCCATAGTACTGAGATAGGGGCATGACTTCCTTTGTACTGAGGTAGGTTACCTCCTTAGTACTGAGTTAAGTTCATGACTTCCTTTGTACTGAGGTAAGGTCATGACTTCCTTAGTACTGAGGTAAGTTTGTTACCTCCATAGTACTGAGGTAAGGTCACGACTTCCTTAGTACTGAGGTAAGGTCATGACTTCCTTAATACTGAGATAAGGGCATGACTTCCTTTGTACTGAGGTAGGTTACCTTCTTAGTACTGAGTTAAGTTCATGACTTCCTTTGTACTGAGGTAAGGTCATGACTTCCTTAGTACTGAGGTAAGTTTGTTACCTCCATAGTACTGAGATAAGGTCATGACTTCCTTAGTACTGATGTAAGTTCATGACTTCCTTAGTACTGATGTAAGTTAATGACTTCCTTAGTACTGAGGTAAGTTCATGACTTCCTTAGTACTGAGGTAAGGTCATGACTTCCTTAGTACTGAGGTAAGTTTGTTACTTCCTTAGTACTGAGGTAAGTTTGTTTCTTCCTTAGTACTGAGGTAAGGTCATGACTTCCTTAGTACTGAGGTAAGTTTGTTACCTCCTTAGGACTGAGGTAAGGTCATGACTTCCTTAGTACTGATGTAAGTTCATGACTTCCTTAGTACTGAGGTAAGTTAATGACTTCCTTAGTACTGAGGTAAGTTTGTTACTTCCTTAGTACTGAGGTAAGTTCATGACTTCCTTAGTACTGAGGTAAGTTCATGACTTCCTTAGTACTGAGGTAAGGTCATGACTTCCTTAGTACTGAGGTAAGTTTGTTACTTCCTTAGTACTGAGGTAAGGTCATGACTTCCTTAGTACTGAGGTAAGTTTGTTACCTCCTTAGTACTGAGGTAAGGTCATGACTTCCTTAGTACTGAGGTAAGGTCATGACTTCCTTAGTACTGAGGTAAGTTCATGACTTCCTTAGTACTGAGGTAAGGTCATGACTTCCTTAGTACTGAGGTAAGTTTGTTACTTCCTTAGTACTGAGGTAAGTTTGTTACTTCCTTAGTACTGAGGTAAGTTCATGACTTTCTTAGTACTGAGGTAAGTTCATAACTTCCTTAGTACTGAGGTAAGTTCATGACTTCCTTAGTACTGAGGTAAGTTCATGACTTCCTTAGTACTGAGGTATGGTCATGACTTCCTTAGTACTGAGGTAAGTTTGTTACCTCCTTAGTACTGAGGTAAGGTCATGACTTCCTTAGTACTGAGGTAAGGTCATGACTTCCTTAGTACTGAGGTAAGTTTGTTACCTCCTTAGTACTGAGGTAAGTTCATGACTTCCTTAGTACTGACGTAAGGTCATGACATCCTTAGTACTGAGGTAAGTTTGTTACCTCCTTAGTACTGAGGTAAGGTTATGACTTCTGTAGTACTGAGGTAAGGTCATGACTTCCTTAATACTGAGATAAGGGCATGACTTCCTTTGTACTGAGGTAGGTTACCTCCTTAGTACTGAGTTAAGTTCATGACTTCCTTTGTACTGAGATAAGGTCATGACTTCCTTAGTACTGAGGTAAGTTTGTTACCTCCATAGTACTGAGGTAAGGTCACGACTTCCTTAGTACTGAGGTAAGGTCATGACTTCCTTAATACTGAGATAAGGGCATGACTTCCTTTGTACTGAGGTAGGTTACCTCCTTAGTACTGAGGTAAGGTCATGACTTCCATAGGTATGAAATTTATGATGGAATCATTGTCATGACCTTCACCCAGGAACACTTACTAAAGTTAAAATCAACTAGAGTTGCAGGAAAATGTGTAGAGTTTATGACATTATATGACTTTTGCTACAACTTGAATAAAACCCTTCTGAAACCCTTCTTATAAGTGGTTACCTGGCAAGGGAGGTTTCCCATATCCGCAAGACTGCAGGTATTGTTCTCGAGCCCTAGCTCTGATGCGATGGTACTTGCCTCGTCGACGAACCTTCTCTTCCTCCTGTAGGACATCAGGGGCACTGACCCACTCAACATCCTCAAGGTCACTCAGATGATAGCTAAGTTAGGTCAGAAATTAAGCCAGATACATGTTTCTGTTTGGTAAAGGGAGAATACTCTGATGATCTTACATATGTTCTGCTATAAGTGTATGTGAAATGGTTCAAGGTAATTCATATAATGGACAAAAAGTGGATACCTGATCCTGAAAATGGGAAGTGATTTATAGATTACTTTGGTTACTATGGTTGAAAGCAAGATCAGATAGAAATAATTATGGTCAGTCATGCAGTTGTTTGCTAGATATTCAATAGTAAAAAGCTGTGATGCTTTATAGTGGCCCAAATGGGATTCTGTATAAAAGGACAAGTTATATCTACCATAGAAACAAAATCTTATATGATAAAGTTTATTCATCCTGACCCAGGGACAATTTTTTTCTTCATGTAAATGGGCTTTCCATGATAGTAGGATCAAAAGAATTGCTCAAATATGAAAGTGAAGAAGAAGTCTTAATAATAATTTCTTATTTTAACTGGAGGTGAGAACAAGATGTGTATGAAAAACACTTTGACTCCATCTGAGCAGGTCAAATAACTGACTTCAATTGAAAGCCATTCATGAGTGGAGTGAGTACGTCAAATATATAGACTTTATTCCATATAGTTATGGAGTTCAAGACAAAAAAAAAATTAAACAAGAGGCCCATGATGGCCCTAAATCGCTCACCTGAGATAAATAGGTTGACTTAAGGAACATTTGTACCAATTTATTTTAAAATCTGGCCAGTAGTTTTGAAGAAGATGATTTTTAAAGTTTTCATATTTTTTTTCTTTTTGTTGCCATGGCAACCAGAGTTCTATATTGATCAAGTTTATTTTAAGAACTTTTGTGAAGGTTGACCCAAGGATCATTCCTGCCATGTTTAATCAAATTCTGTCCAGTGGTTTCAGAGGAAATGTTGATTAAAGTTTTCACTATATACATATAAGGCAAATAAGCCCCGCCCCTGGCGGCCATGTTTTTTACGGATCGGAAAAAATTTAGCAACTTTGGTAGAGGTTGACCCAAGGAACATCTGTACCAATTTATTTTAAAATCTGGCCAGTAGTTTTGAAGAAGATGATTTTTAAAGTTTTCATTTTTTTTTCTTTTTGTTGCCATGGCAACCAGAGTTCTACATGGATCAAGTTTATTTTAACAACTTTTGTGAAGGTTGACCCAAGGATCATCCCTGCCAAGTTTAATCAAATTCTGTCCAGTGGTTTCAGAGGAGATGTTATTTAAAGGTTTCTCTAAATACATATAAGGCAAATAAGCCCCGCCCCTGGCGGCCATGTTTCTTTACGGATCGGAATAATTTTAGCAACTTTGGTAGAGGTTGACCCAAGGAACATCTGTACCAATTTATTTTAAAATCTGGCCAGTAGTTTTGAAGAAGATGATTTTTAAAGTTTTCATTTTTTTTTCTTTTTGTTACCATGGCAACCAGAGTTCTACATGGATCAAGTTTATTTTAGCAACTTTTGTGAAGGTTGACCCAAGGATCATCCCTGCCAAGTTTAATCAAATTCTGTCCAGTGGTTTCAGAGGAGATGTTATTTAAAGGTTTCTCTATATACATATAAGGCAAATAAGCCCCGCCCCTGGCGGCCATGTTTTTTTACGGATCGGAATAATTTTAGCAACTTTGGTAGAGGTTGACCCAAGGAACATCTGTACCAATTTATTTTAAAATCTGGCCAGTAGTTTTGAAAGAGATGATTTTTAAAGTTTTCAATTTTTTTTTCTTTTTGTAGCCATGGCAACCAGAGTTCTTCATGGATCAAGTTTATTTTAGCAACTTTTGTAGAGCCTCACCCAAGGAACATTCCTGCCAAGTTTCATTAAATTCTGTCCAGCGGTTTCAGAGGAGATGTCGTTTAAAGCAAATTGTTGACGACGGACGACGCACGACGGACGACGCACGACGTCGGACGCTGGACGAAGGGCGATCACAAAAGCTCACCTTGAGCACTTTGTGCTCAGGTGAGCTAAAAAATAAAGGGAGATAATTAAAAAAATTACCAACAGAGTTCTGTTTCATAATCATTACTCTTCTGCTGCTCCCTATTTATATTTTAAGTTTCAAATCAATACCTCAAACAGCTGAGGAGTTATGTTCTGAACAAAAACTTGATATAAAATAAAGGAAGATCATACAAAAATCAGATCAGGCAATTATGGTTCTTGGTTACTGCACAACTCCTACTTGCCACTATATCATGTTTCAAGTTTCAAGTCCTTACCTTGTTTTGTTTTTTTGTTTTTTTTTTGTTTTTTTTTGTTAAGGTTTATTTTCTGTAATTCACTTCCAGTAAAGTCGACAAACATCACTATGTCATGGATAACTTAACCTCTACCAAGGTAACCAAGGTACCCTAATGAAAGATTGGAAACCTTGGTTATCTCCGTGCAAGGCCATGAGGTTCGAAATGTAGAGGACCATTATTGGGGCTATACCTTGAGAGACTTTGCTTCCAACAAAATTTCATAAAACAAGAGGGCCAAGATGGCCCTGTGCCGCTCACCTGAGTAAGATGGCTGTGTTAGGCATAATGAAAAAAAAATCTGGCATCTAAAGTGTTTTTCTAACATTTGACTAAGTGACCTACATTTTGATCCTACCTGAATTTGCACTCAACTGGGAATTCATGCAGTCATCATTCATATCAAGTTTAAGAAAGACTGGGACAAAAATGTAGGTCTCTAGAGTGTTCATAAGATTGCCCAGTTTTGAATTCATTCGAGATTTGATGTAAACAAACGTTCTGACCAAGTTACATTAAGATTGAGTCAAAGATGTGGCCTCAAGCATGTTCACAAGATTTTTCTAAGATATGACCTGGTGACCTAGTTTTTGACCCCAAATGACTCATTTTCAAAATCCATCCAATATATCATTTAGACAAACATCCTGACCTAATCTATTGGAGATTGGGCTAAAACTGTGGCCTCTAGAGAGTTCACAAGGTTTTTCAAAGATTTGACCTGGTGACCTAGTTTTTGACCCCACATACCCACTTTCGAACTCATCCAAGATATCATGTAGACCCCAGTGACCCAAACATCCTGACCAAATTTTATAAAGATTGGGCAAAAACTGTGGCCTCTAGAGTGTTCACAAGGTTATTCTAAGATTTGACCTGGTGATCTAGTTTTTGACCCCACATGACCCATTATCAAACCCATCCAAAATATCATGTAGACAAACATGCTGACCAAATCTATTGAAGATTAGGCTAAAACTGTGGCCTCTACAGTGTTCACAAGGTTTTTCAAAGATTTGAACTGGTGACCTAGTTTTTGACCCCCCATGACCCAATTTCGAACTCATCTGAGATATCATGTAGACAAACATCCTGACCAAGTTTCATGAAGATTGGCAAAACGTGGCTCTAGAGTGTTCCAACATTGTTGACGACGGATGACGCACAACGGGCAAAAGGAGATCACAAAAGCTCACCCTGAGCACAAGTGCTCAAGTGAGCTAAAAAATAAAGGGAGATAATAAAAACAAGAGCTGTCAGAGGACAGCACGCTTGACTATTCAAAATGCTTGTTGGTAAATCAAATGAAATCTATTTCCATTCTTGCCCTTTCACATACCCTGTACATAATAATAGTCAAAAATGATATACCTTGATAGACTGATACCCTTAATATTTTTATGATGTCTAAAGTCAATCCCATGCCTAGTTACTGAGACATAAGCACAATAACACTGTGCATGCAAAACTTTAACCAAAAATCCAAGTTAGAAAAGGGCCATAATTTGTATAAAATTCAGTCCAAAAGTTATCCTCCTTAGTTTTCTGATGCCCCTGAAGACACTCCTTAACTTTCTAGTCAATTCCACAAACAATTCTGAGATATATGCTGGATAGTAGCTTGAATGCAAAAATATAACCAAAATTCTAAGTTAAAAAGGGGTCATAATTTTGTATATATTTCATCAAGTGTTATCTTCCTTTATAGTATGATACCCCTAAACATATTAAAGATGTTTCAAATCATCGCATGCCTGGATACTGAGATATTAGCATAAAAGTACCTTGCATGCAAAACTTTAACCAAAATTTCTAAGTTAAAAAGGCCAATAATTTGTAACATATTCCATCAAGAGTTATCTACCATGAAAGTATGATACCCCTAAACATATTAAAGATGTTTAAATCAATCCCGGATACTGAGATATAGCATAAGTACTTAAAACTTTAAAATTTTTAAAAAGGGGATTAAAGATGTTTCAAATCAATCGCATGCCTGGATACTGAGATATAAGCATAAGAGTATCTTGCATGCAAAACTTTAACCAAAATTTCTAAGTTAAAAAGGGGCCATAATTCATATCAAATTCAGTTAAGAGTTATCTACTTTGGTTGTCTGATGCACCTGAACATATTTATAAACTTTCAAGTCAATACCATTAAACGTTTATTGAGATATAAGGTTGATAGTAACTTGCACGCAAAACTTTAACCAAAAGCTGCAACGCCAACGCCGACGCCGACGTAAGGGCGACTACAATAGCTCTCATATTCTTCGAATAGTCGAGCTAAAAATGAACTGACAGAGTTATGGTTCTTGGTCAATGCACTTATCCTAATTGTCATCTACTTATATATATATATATGAAAGTCAATACATTGTATAGTTTTTAAGTTATGACCAATGATTAAGCTGCTGACAAACCAACAGACAGACAGGGCAATAACAATATGCTGCGATTACAATCTCATGTGGCATAAACAAAAAGTTTGTAAAAATGAGTATCCTCATGATAAAAACTGTATCAAATTCAGTAGTTTGATATCAAGGACTTGTAGCATTGTCCATCATCCTGATATCACAGGATATCTGCTCTCATGGCAACATCTCATTCTCAATGTCCCAGTTCCGTTGAGATGAAACAAGCCATGTTTGGTCTATGATTATTTTATGCTATCCTGTAATATAATTATCTGACTAGATTTTGAACTAACATTAATACTTATTAATTTTATACACTATGTTTATAGTAACAGTACTTTAGTCAGAATTTCACATGTAAAATACCCAAACAACCGAAACTTTTTCTAAAGTTAAATGATATTTTTTTTAAATATACCATATAAATCATTTTAAGCTTACATATATTCATTCACCTTATCAAAGCAGCTTGTTCACAGATGGTCATTGACTATGACTTTGATTTTTCAACCATGTGTGTACTGTGTCTATCAATACCCTCTACAGACGTAGTGTCATCCAGTCACAGGCACTTCCACCACAGATGGTGTTGAAACATTATATATTATTAAAAACCTACATTTTAGTTTTCCATTTTCATTCATTTGCTGACATTTGTTAAACCAGATCACATTCACTCTTTGCACATGTTCCAACTTCATCGGCTGACCTGCTTCAGGGATACCGTATTCTATATTTAAACGGTTTTGCTAAAGTTGTGCTTACCAAAAAATAGCCCTTTCCTGAGTGATGTGACCTACATTGTCAGGAAACAAAGACTTCACCAACATTAACGAGGGAAAACAGAAAATTATTTTTTTTTTTAATTTTTACTGACCATCTTTTTGTTTGTTTTTTTGTTTGGTTTAACATCCCAACAACAGTATTTCAGTCATTTTGAGACAGATATAGTGTTGCCACACTGCAGTATCACGCCGTAGATATGTGACATGATACTACACCCAGTCACATTATCCTGACACCAGGCCAACCAGTCCTGCAACTATCCTAACTAACCTTATATACTGAGCGCCAAGCAAAGGAGCTATACCAGTACACTGATCATCTGTGAATGAGCTGCTTCAACTAACCCTATTAGTTATGAAATAAATTATTTGAGTACTGTTAATGCCGATATTCGCTTGTAATTATCTGCATACTTTGCATTAAATATATTGGTAGAATTCGAGCTAGATTTTAAATCCTCTTGCGTTGTCAACATTTTGAGATCGTGTGACATGTGTGTTCAAAGTTTGGTTGAATTTCAAGTTTCAGACCAAGTTTGCATATAAAGGAAAAGTGATATGATAAAATGATTTATGGTGTATATATCTGGTCCTTAGTTATGCATGTGAAATACTGTAGAAATCCATGATACTCCATGTTTAGTGTATGAATTATAAATTGGGAGTCGGGATATCAATATAATAAATCAATAATATGTTAATGAGTTCTGTTTTTTGTCGCTTAGGCCAGTGATCAGTCAGTAGGTTAGGACTAGAAGATAGAATGAAGCACTTTGAAAATATGTCAGTAGGCATGCAATAAAGAGATGCATGATACCGAATATAGATGTTGGATACTCTGAATATTCAATATGGCAGTTTGAATATTAGCCATGGGAATTGGAGGTCAGAACATTTAACAAGATGTGACATAGGGTATTGCAGAGCAAACACTTTCATTTACCAAACTCAAATTCCAAAAACAATACTTAGCACTAAGAAATACTTACAGGCAAATTTCATCTTTTTTGAAGCAAATATGGTGAATTATTGGGGTAATAATATCAATTTAGTTATACACTTGAATATTTTGTATCAAATTAGTATTTGGGTTCCTTTATTAGAGAAAAAATGACAAAATTAGACCCTCAGCATCACTTAGCACTAAGTGTTGTTGGTGGAATTCGAACCAGACCTTTCACCTAATGACCCCAAACTCACTAGTTGCATGAGAAGGGGATACATGTAAAAAATATTGCTAATGGAGGGATGAGCATATAGGACAGCCATATGTTGTAGTCAAAGACATATTAACAGAGATAGGGAACTTCTGAAAAAGCCAGTTAGGTACACAGCAGATCACTGAATATTGCAAACTTTTAGAAAAGAATGGAAAAAATCACAGAGCAAAAAAATCACTTCTTCACTGCAGGTAATTATTATTTCAGTTTGCTTCATTTATTATTTTAAATTAGGATTTAAATTCAATCAGTGAAGCAGAAAAGTAACACATTTTACATACTATGTAGATAGTTCTCATCAAGCAGTTTCATTTCCCTTTTACATAAAACTTTACATTTCTTGACTTTTCATAAATAAGGTATCATTTTGATGGTATAGTTAATATTGGAAGATACATCTTCAATTATTTGAAAACGTGACTACAAGAATTGGATAAGTGTGAGATTAGACCAGGCCCCGACGTTATAAAACATTCTCCAGCTCAACTCAGTCTGAGACTGAAAGTTGGTTTGCTTATTTTATGTATATCAAAACAAACTGAGGAACTTTGGTAGTGAATTTATGTAAATTGTAGTAGGGGCTTATTGTGGAACAGAGAAAGTATAGCAACATTTGAAAAACTTAACTGACCAGTACAGTTAAACTTTGAGTTCAAAGCCGAGTTGAGCACGAAAAATGTTTATAACCTCGGGGCTAGTTGCCAATCTTTGTTTAATGGTCTTTGGCTGAAGTGTTGAAACTGTTGAAAATTGATGGCTATCAAAAATGGATAACTCTTACCTTGACATTATGTAGTGTTAAAGTCTTCTTCAACACTCATTCCGATGTTTACAACTGTTCGCAACTTCTTATATTATATATCCATACTGTACCCTGTGAAAAACACACTGTATTATATTTATTTTGAACTGATGTGAACAATTAATTTACTAATTCCACATGCGCCACGATGACGCTTTTCACGTGTTCCGCGTGTTGTGTTGTTGCAAGAGGACAAGGTAAACAGCGGATCCGGGTCCAACATGTTCCTATAGATATCATATCACAGAGGAATGCTTTAAATAGCCTTATAGTATATCCAAGCCTCATGAGTTTGTAAGAAAGAAGAGAGATATCCTATATGTATCGAGAAGGAGTTCTAATAGTATATATCGTGAGAAAGCCTATCAAAAAGAGAGAGTGAAGATCAAGAAAGTTGAGAAGAGAAGAGAGTACGATAGTATATAAGTCTGTAGAAAGAGAGTATACCGTATATAGTATATAAGTCTGTAGAAGAGAGAGAGAGTATACCGTATATAGTATATAAGTCTGTAGAAGGTATATAGCCAGCGCTCTGCAAATCTTTGTTTAATAAGTCTTGCCTGTATTGCATATATGTAATAAGATGCCATTAAAGGTAAAACTTATAAAGATTGGAATTATGTAATAAAATTTAAATTAAATTGTATTTTATATAAAGATGGATTTGAAAATATGTGGTTAACCCAAACTGTTTATAGCTATAAGAAAGAACTTCAATGATACTTGCAATTGAAATTGGTATCCTCAATTAAGATAATCTAATTTGGAAAATTATCTAAAATGACAAAATAATGTATCGTTAGTATTTGCTGATTATCTATTTATATTATTAACATTAGTTAAGGCGCTGTCGTCCAGTGGTAACGTATTTAAAAGCAGATCCGAACGTTGTGTGTTGGAACCCAGTTTTAGGCAAGGACCTTTCCAGACGCTAAATACCGGTCCATCCCAAGAACCGTTCAAAAAGATAAGTATAAGTTGTAAGAACTGTTTCAATCAACGAAAAATAAATCAGTTCAAATAAATTAAAAAATTATTAGTAGTAATTGTAGATGTATTCCACCATGCGTCGTGGCGTGCAGCGTCAACGTTGCTTAGACACCTCGCAAGTTTATGGAATTTAATAAAAAATTTCACGGGTGTTCCTTCACAAAAAGTCTCTAAATTAAACTTGATCCATGCAGAACTCTGACTGCCATCACAACCATCATACTTTTATCTAAAAACCTTCTCCTCTAAAACTAATGCCCACATTTTTAAGGTATAGCCATAAATCTATATACACATATATATGTGTATAGAAAGTCCAGGGATAAAGTGAAGTTTTTTTTTCATGAAATTTGAATTGATTTTAAATTTCTACTTTTTTTTTTTTTTAAAAAAAAAAGTTAATTGAATATAGATTATTTTCCCAAAAAAAAAAAAAAAAATCTCCACGAAACATTTTTATTTTGGATGTCTTCAAAGTGACATACGTATTACCATCCAGTAACAAGATCTAGAATATGGCCATTAAGGTAGTATACCGTTCCATTTCGTGCGTTTCCTTATACATGATTGGTATAGAAAAAAATCTCCTCTGAAACCAATAGTCAAAATTTAATTTCTAAGGCATAACTGGTCACCCCACGGCTATCTTCAATAATTTTTAAACTAAAGTTGACCCTTTGAAAAATGTCGCCGTTGGGTGACGCTTAATTAAAGTTGACCACACCCCCTAAAATATGAGGCCCCGAAAGGGTCATCCAGTTTCCTTATGTATTTCAAAAATCTTCAATGGAACCAATGTTCTGAAATAAAACTTGCTTTGCACTAATGATAACCAAATAATCCATTACCGTAATTACGTAAGCATTATTGATCTCTTGAAAAATGGGCCTTCCAGATGTTTATGTAATCTGTACAGAAACTTAGGAAATCATTGTACATGTATTTTGATTTTGAATCTTGTTGCTTAAGCAAGTGACCCGTATTGTTTTATTTAAGATTATTGTACCCTGACGAGCTTTATATAACAAATGTGACCCTCTAGTTTCAGCACAGAATTTGATATGGACATAATGTTTAATGGTCACAATTTCTCTAATTGTTCCTGTTAAATGTCTGGTGGGAGTAAATGACAGCTGGACACGTTTATTTACTGTCATTATTCAGAGGTATATAGAACGGCTGCAAGAATGGTCGTAACGACAGCTGTCATTTGTTTATTTCCAGAGGTAACGTACGCGAAGGTTTTGAGTTCGAAGGCAAGGATTTCCCAATGACCCCCAGGCGCAAAGTACTGGTTCAACCTAGGAACCGTCGACAAGGATTAGTATAAGTTATAACAAGAGTTGTCCGTAAGACGGCGCTTGACTATTCCGCTGCTTATAATAGTTTAAAATTGTGATTGTTCAAAAAGGGTCATAATTTGTATTAGATTTGGTCAAAAGTTATCTTACTTGTTTGTTTAATGCCACTGAAGTCCCTAGTGAAGTATTAAATCAATAGCTGAATACAAAGGTACATGCATCCTAGAAAACTGCATCCAAAACTTTAACCAAATTTGGGCGCATGCAATTTCTAAGTTCAAAAAGGGACATAATATAATTTATAATGATTTTTGTCATGAAGTAAATAACTTGATGGTCTAATATCCCTGAGCACCTACCTGTAGTGTCAAAACAATCCCAAAACTGATTGCTGGGACATAGTCATGACAGTTTTTTCTGAATGCAAAACTTTAATCAAAATGTTTTAAATCGAAAACAGGTCATCATTTGCAAGTCATTCAAATAACTGAGCGAGATGTAAGCATTATGTTATAATTTGTTTGTTTAAAGCCCCTGAATACCTATGTGAAGTATTCAATCAATAAGCAGAGCTGGTTACTAAGATTTATGCATGATTGTAAGTTGTTTGTTTGGTTTAACGTCCCACCGACAGTATTTCAGTCATTTGGAGACAATGTCTACTTGAGGCAGATATAGTGCTGCCACACTGCAGTATCATGCATGATACCACACCCAGTTACAATATCCTGACACCGGGCCAATCAGTCCTGCATTGTAAGTTGTACGCAAAACCTTCATCAAGGTGTAACGCCGATACCAGGGAGAAAAGAATAGCCTGACATACTTCACAGTCGTCATCGAAGTTGCTCATGTTATAATGATACAATTTAGTTCATTTGATTTTGCGAGGATGAATACGGAATTCCGTTAGGGCCATCGCCTATTAAGGAAATAAACGCAAATTAAAGATTTCACGAAAGTACGATGCCGAAAACTAGAAAAGACGATGACGAAGACGTGGAAGTACGATGACGAAATGCGAAAAAGACGAAAGAACGATGCTGAAAATGCGCTGATGAAAAACTCGAAAGTACGATGACAAAAATGCGAAAAGACGATAATGAAAGTACGATTTCGTCATCGAGGTTTCGCGTTTTCGTCATCGTAATTTCGTGTTTTCGCATTTTTGTCATCGTACTTTCATGATTTTGTGATTTTCGCGTTTCAGATTATTTTATTTTTGGGGCTTTACCGAACAAAGAGTCTATCTTTACCAGTGTGGTTATTTTATCCATTTTAAATAAATGTCAGCGAAAAGTGTACCGAAAATAAATAAGCATATAGATGATAGAGAGAAATAACATAACATTATATATCTTTACACAGAAAATTTTATAAATAGGCATCAAATATTAATATTAAAATAAATATTTTACATTAACCATACATGTATATTTAGCTGAAAATAACGATAATTGAATGTACTGCAGAGCAGTTCCTGTTGGTAGTCCATGTTGAGAGAGAGTTTACAGAAGTATTAAATTGATTTTTGTTGTTGTTGTTTAATTAAATAAATAACATTCTTCAACTAATATGGTGTTATGAAGATTTTATCTGACGGAATGTATCATTTGCGTACACTATAGTTGTCTCGCTTAACTGAATACCTTTAATCATTTTATCATAAGCCGTAAAACATACTTATATGCTTATTCAGTAAGTTTGTATGTCTAAAAATATTTGAGACTAAAAATAGCACGACTATTTCGTTGTAGGCGTAGTCTCTCCCATAATTACTTAGTTTTTGCACTGCGTAGACGAAAGTGCGATGACGAAAACATGATGACGAAATCGCGACGGTACGTGGACAAAAACGCGAAGACGTCATGACGAAAACGTGAAAACACGTAAAAGTGAAAGTACGTTCGATGACGAAAACGCGAAAACACGATGACGAACACGCGAAGTTACGATGATGAAAACGCAAAATTGTATCGCGTTTTCATCATCGCGTTTTCGGTCGTCTTACTTTCGCGTTTTCATCATCGTAATTTCGCGTTTTCGTCATCATACCGTCGCGATTTTGTGTTTTCATAGGCGAATATGTAGATGGCCCTAACGGAGTTCAGTAGATGAATACAAAACATTGCTACAAAATTTTCATAAGGAAAGGATACTTTTAAAAGAAATGATCATGATCGTATGTGACATTAATTTAATAGCGTCAGATAATAATTACAAAATTACGTCAAATTTTAAGTCAAATAAAAATTTAAGTTAATTGAGTTGGCCTAAATGAAAACAATACTTAAGTTATTACCACCGCGTTGTAAATAAAGTATTCACAGTTGGAAACAATAATTGTGTTAATAGCTGGATCTCTCGCGTACGTTCAATATATTATATGCACCTCTCTCTTTCTCTGGTCATTTGTTGTGTATGTTACTTATTTATTTACAAATAGATAAATGGATGATTGAATGGATGGATGGATGGATGGATGATTGAATGGATGGATGGATGGATGGATGGATGGATGGATGGATGGATGGAAGGATGGATGGATGGATGGATGGATGGATGGATGGATACCCCTTTTTATCCACATATTTTAATGACATCAACGGTTACTGCAGCTCATACATAAACGATCGTAAATAGATCGATCTAACGTCTTAAATATGCAATGTACTTCATTTTAGCGACTTTTGAGTGTTTCATCATGATAGAAAAAGTATATAATAACTAATCTGTCAATGTGGATGAAATAACTTCAAGTGAAGCGAAAAAAGTATGAATTGATCTTTTCCTGTAAGCCTTACACAAATGAGGTTTGGCTTATAAGCATCATTAACTCTGGAGGTAACAAATCAATATATGGTGTTCACCTGACTGCGTAAAGTACTTATAATGTATGCAAGTGTATAATATGGTTTTAGCGTTAGTGTTAGCACGGTAGTTGTTGCCATCACAGACAGGGCAGGCCCAGAGACCATGATGTAGCTTTATAAATAGTTAACTTATATCAAACCTCGAGGGGCATCTGCTGCTGCCAGGTGTACAAGCACTGCATCAGATGCACGTAACAGCGGAGTAATTCAGGTTAGTGCCATCATCATCATCATCATCATCACCATACGCTATGTTATCGTTATTAACATCATTATCATCAACATTGTTGCTATTATAGACATTAGTATAAATATATCAACGGAGGAAACGACAAAGAATTCGCTTTTGTTGTGCTGGGGATTAAATTCTTATGTTTATGTTCATACAGAAGAGTGTGCAATAGCAGGAAGCAATAGCATGTAATGTCATCAGTGTGTTTACCAGTGACTAGTAAAACACCATTCTAATATATAAATTTACAATGTTTTAGTTGTGTAAATTTTATCATTATTATTTATTTCTCAATCTTGGTCTCAAATACCTTTATGTGCGATATGATTTGCCCCATATCGCTTCAAACCCCTCTGAAAATACGTTCAATGCTCTGCGTAACGCTGTTGCCTGTGATTGAGAAGCCAATCAATTATTTTACAATCACGGAAGTTTGCATTGGGTATCCATGTGTTTAAAGATAGGTAATGATAGACGTAATAGACACATAGAGTAAAAAATCAAATTCTTAGTCAATGACAATCTTTGAACGAACTGCTTTAAAAAGGTGGAAATATCATGGTATGGCAGTAAAATAAATACATGCAATATCAACAAAAGTAGATTTGTCACTATCATCAATGTTGTGTTTGTTATTTTCCAGACTTCAGCCACAATGTCTGTTGTTTTCGGAATAATCGGCATTGCAATCTCACTGACAGCTCTGATCCTCGGTTGCATAGCAACTGGTCTCCCGAACTGGACTTCCACCGTACTGAGTCAATCGGTCAATATGGGTTTATGGAGGGTCTGTGTTGGAGACACATGCTTGGATATGGATAACTGTAAGTACATACCTTTTCAACCGATATATATATATATATATATATATATATATATGCTCCCGACTTTTCCACTTCATCTGGTGTATGTAACTTGCACTAAAGTTATAGCGAACTGGAAATTCAAAGTGGACAAGGTGCAGTTGAAATTATCCAGCGTTTTTATCCTAAAATTGTATTAAAACTTGTAATTTTGCCAAATATAAAGAACAAAATGCTTTTTCACGTCGTCAGTCGCAGAAAATTATTTGCCAATAAAATAAGACGAAGTTGAAAATTAAATATGGTAAGACGCAGTTTTTTTTTTATTGCAGCCCTTTCAACAATGTCGCTTCGACAATACATGCATATTTTACAACATTTCGAACGATTGCTTGTCTTTGATGATTAGGATATATTAAGCGATCAAACCGTGCGGATTCAATTTACAGGACAAATGGGATATAGGAATGTTGACAATTTCATTTTAACTTTTAATTTACACTATATGTGTGTTTTTCTTTTGGTTTTTGCAAAATTTGTGCAAAAGTTATGGTTTACAAATATTTATCTAATTAAACGTAAGCTGTGATATAACTTGGAAGATACTTACCTAATAAAGGCCTTATAGTCATATACATTGTTATACCAATCAGACTCAATGTTATACGAACGCTGAGATTCAGATCCCTTGATAGACCAAAACCTGTAGGACATTATAACAAAATTACTTCCAAAAACAGCTCCACTTTAAATGCCAGTAAATTCAAAATTGACAATTGTGCTGCTTTTACCACAGATATTGAAAGAAGCAGATGTGATTCAATTTATATAAAATAAAAGTTTTGAGCGTAGACCCTCGTGGTCGGTGCGGTCTACAGAAGACGTAAATAAGAACTGTTAATAAAGGGTCACGTGTACAAAGAACGCCCATTTTTAATAACTTGGGATTTATTAGTTTGTGTGATGGACATAAAAAAACAAATAGTGAATTGTAACCAAAGAATAGTCGTTTTACCTATGAAAAGAAAGACTGGCACATTTTCCATATACCACCTCTACAGTACTTTACATGTTTTGTTGATAGATAGTGTAACAAAAGTGACAAGTTTTACAAAAAGTCAAATTAGGGAGAAACATAATACGGTCTTGCATTAAAATGTCTATAAAAAGAAGAAATTAAAAAAATTCTGTCTTTGGTACATAGGAACACTTTCGAATGTTGACTTCCTATCACTATGTATTGGTCGGTTACTTTTTCTCCTTTATGTCGATGGTTTACAGAGTTGAACCGAGCATCCACCTTTTCTTGCAAGATAGAAAAATAAAAACAAATTCCTACAATGCAGAGGCCCCATGTACAAGTATTTCATATATATGAAATGTAAAATAAAGTAAACCGAATGTGCATTATGCAGTATGGATAAATAAAAACAATGGATACCAGATCAATGATTAAACAAAAATTATGGATACGTCTAAGAAAAAAAAAAAGAAGAAAATATAGAGTACAACGTTTTAATGTCCCCCACCCCATATATTTAGATTCGGTCTGGGGTAATATAACAGATTAGGAGACCAAAGTTAATGCATTTTACATATCAAAGTTACAGAAACTACGTAATACATGTGTTTCCTTTACACACTAATATCTCAATGTTAAATGGTTTGCCTAATAACACTGAAAATAAAGTGCTTAGTCCCTGAAGCTTTTTTAATTATCATGTATCAGCTTTTTTAATTATCATGTATCAGCTTTTTTAATTATCATGTATCAGCTTTTTTAATTATCATGTATCAGCTTATCGACGGATTGATGGTGGTTTATCTACACATATATTTACATATCAACTGCATCCTTTAACGTTGTTCTTATTAACCAGTCTGTGTTTTTAAAGATTGCGCAATTCTTATACACATATAACCTATCTATCAAATGTTAGCGTTGTCTTATTTGTTCTTGTCAATGTTGTGTAAGTTTTTAAAACCATTATGACTTTTATACATAGCTATAAATGTTGTTTGAAATATTTTTGTTGAAAGTTATTTTTGGTATTATTATATGGCGCCTCATTTTGTTTTAGTTTGTAAAGATTTCCCGCACTTTTACTTGACGCTTGTTTTTGCGACGTTGATGCTTTGTTTCGACCCTATACTGTAGCGTATTTATATTGAACACTGGCTCGACTTGGCGTGAAAATGACAGTTCAATACTTAGATTCATGTCACCATTTTTGCTTCCGTAATAAAACTAAATATTTCATTTTTTTTACCTTATAGTGAGGTACTACGAGTATAAATCCAAGACAATGGTAGTACCTTATTACTAAGAATTCGAGACCGGAATGGCAAGTTGTCTCAATAAAATGTAATGTAACATTTTCAGTTTTTGGGCGAGATTGCTGATAAAATCCAGGTGACACGGGCCTTCTTGATTATTGGCTGTGTGTTCAGCGTGTTTGCCATTACTGCTGGTGTCCTGGTAACCTTCGTCATCAAGAAATCCACACTGGCCTATATCGCTATGGGCCTTCAGCTCTTTGCATGTAAGTACAGGTGTCAGTCTACTCCTCCACCCCACGTGCTGGTTGTGTGGCTGTCTACGGACCTGAGGATCGCGAGTTCGATCCCCGGCTGGGGCGAGATGTCTCAAGGAGGAATCCTTTGAAATGGTTTCCCAGTTGACTTGAAGAAATAACTTATGGTGGTTGTAGTGGAAATGATGGAAATGATGATTCAAATAACAAAGTATTCATATGTGGCTTAATCAGAAATTAGAAAATTATAGGTTGTTTTTTTTTTTCAATTAGGTGATTATGTTTGTTTGTTTATTGGGTTTAACGTCCCGCCGACAGTATTTCAGTCATTTGAAGACGATGTCTACTTCAGACAGATATAGTGCTGCGACACTGTAGTATCACGCCGTAGACATGTGGCATGATACCACACCCAGTCACACTATTTTGACACCAAGCCAACTAGTCCTGGAACTACTCTTATATGCTGAGCGCCAAACCAGGGAGCTATAACAGTACCATTTTTTACGACTTTGGTATGTCGCGGCCTGAATTAGGTATTTTTATCAATGTAATTTATAAAAGTTTGGGTATGCATGTATCTACATTGATTCTCGAATGTTCCACGGAGGGCCACAATGGTCCAGACTGCGGATCCGAAGGTTAAGTTACCCATGACCTTCCCAGCACTAAGTGCAGGAGCTGTCTCGAGATTAGTAAGAGTATCAGTGGTTTGATTGCTGTGTTAAACGTCCAGCCAACTAGATTTCAGTAATTTGGGCCATGCATTCTTGCAGCTACATGCTAAGGTATTCGGTGCACTGATCTGACAGCTTCCCTTCTTTTTCTTGGAAAAAAAAAACGATAATAATTTTTTGTACCTAAACCACATTTTAATTATTTGTTTGTTTCATTAATTTATTGTCTATTGTATGTGTTTGTGAAATTGGCCCGGTCAAAGCACCGGGTACCATTGAGCTGACTGAGAAATGTAAAAAAGCGTAAGTTTCTCCAAACAACATCAACAGCTAGTACCAATAGCAAAATAACAACGTGTATTAGAGTAAAGCAAAAGTGGTTCAGTTCTATGTTGAAGAGAGGGTGGGGGGAGATAAATATATTTTTAAATAACTCATGGTCATAAAAAGGATACTTTCCTTAGTCAGCTGTAAAATGAATATGTTTAAGATTACGACTGAATTTTACACAACTGATGTAACATTCTGAATTGTTTTCTTCCTTCCAGTCGTGTGTTTCCTGATCGCCGTCGCTGTGTTTTGGGACTATGCCAGTGACGAGAACATGAAGGACAATGTTGACGTCAGCTTCTGGCTAGGTGTTGCCGCAGTCCTGCTGGCTTTCGTGGCCTCCATATTCCTTTTCTTTGCGAAACCATCCGAAGGCTCTGAGAAAAACGACGTAGATTAAACATGCACGTCCCTTCTTCATTTCATTTTATAAATATTTTTAAATGCTCATACGAAGTGTACTTGTTTCTTGCATGTTGGTCGTGTTTTATACTGCTCGCTGATCACCTAAACATTGCAAAACATGTTGAGACGAAGAAATGATCTCTCGCAGTTTCATGGTTAAAATATTAAGATACATGTGTTATAAAAGCAATGAAATATGTTACAAAAATCTTTCCGTCTGATCTGGCTTTCTGTGGTTTAACACTTTAAAAGTTTTAACTTCGATTAAATTGATATCTCCCATTATTGAAGTGTTAAAGTCGGACCATGAACCTATTGGTCATCTACGGTGAATGATTCGCAATAAATGTTTACAATCAGGAAGCCGAAGTTGATTAATTGTACTTTTTTAACGAATATATCTTGTAATTAGCTGGACGTCGCTATATGACTGAAATACTGTCGAAGCGACGGTAAACTCAAATAGTCAAGTCAAGTCATATATATATATATCTTATCAAACAACACTCTTTAATGCTTTTAGGCACATCGGGGTAAAAAAAAATCCGTATTATATTCCAATACGTATTTCAACTTTAAATCAAAATAAGTAAAGTATAATAGTTTCAATTATCAATATTGCATTTCGTGAGATATAAGAATCCGTTAAGCTTGTCTGTATCTCCATCTCTAATATCACCTAGGATATATTTTCTGCTAATTTGTAGAGCAATGATATCATTTAAATGAGATATAAGAAACACTTTTTGATAATTCACATGTATATAAACATTATTTATAAATATAAAAAAGAAGTTACATAAACATGAACTACACTTCCCATTGATATGAAGGATAGTTTGCGGATAATTATGGAAATGATTTTAAGCTGATAAATATGATTAAAAAAACATTTTTACATCGAGAATTTAGAATTCATTTGTAAGAGTCAAGATTCATATTACATGTACTTCGGTTTTTTAAAGAAAAAAAATCGGAAGCTTGGAAAGTAGGTAGTAAAATATTGACGTACACACAACTGGAAAAATGTTTAAGGTAGTACAGTACATTGTGGCATGTTGCTTTCGAGTAGAGATCGTGTGGATGATAAAGAAGATGTGAGATGTGAATTTGTGTTAGAACGTGAAGTCTAAATAGTGGGCATGCCTTAAAGTTTGGAATTTATTTTTCACGATAAAGGGAATAAAGTTAAGCCTTAGTATTATTAAAGAATGCAGGTGATACGTAAATATAAGGATTGAATCGCAAATTCTGAACAGAGAGTTGCGTCACAGGCTTCCATATCTCGAATAATCAAGTGTATAAACTCAAACTGAATTAGTGTTTGCCCTGTATTTCATTTCAAAACCCGCACATCAAATTGATAATGACATTGTTTTACCCATTAAAAGATCTTGAACAGTGTATCTACACACGCGCCATTTTATTAGAAATTCATTCAGAAGCACGTGTGGCCTACAATACTAGTTCCAGCACAAAATGTTAAATTGTACTAGATTACGGCGGTGGGGTAATTTTTTCTATCAGTTCTACATGAAAATGTCTAATATTTCAAACCATTAGTGCTTGCATGACTTGTTGCTTTTGTATTTGTGACTATCGTAAATGAGTTAATGTTAATATAGCGTATTTCGTCAGAGCGGTTTGTCCTGGCCTCCTGGCAATAGTCATGCAGACACCAAGAATGAAACTGAAGCTGAACTTTGTATTTAGAAATACATGTATTTGCAATTATTTCATATCCAAATATTATGTGATTACATGTATATACTTACACTCGCGCATCATTTTGAATACATTATTGTAGGTACTGACATAACATTTGTATATATGTATGCATATTATGTGTGTTTGTTTTTACAGGAACTGTGTGATAAATGTCCTGTTAAATATCTTCATCTTGAGACTTCCCCAGCCAGGCAATCTGACTAAAGTCATCTCCTATATACGCTACATATACCGTAAGAAAATTTGTACTTTAGTCAGATTGCCAGCCAAGTGATCAGCAAACGAAATAAAAGCTATGAAAATAGTACAAATAGTACAAATACAATTAAATGATTACCAGAACAAATAATCGTGGCTAAAAGGAACAGGGTGTCAACAGGAATGAGCGAGAATTAACCATAAAAACCCTTTACGCCGGACACAAGGTAGCTGGACTTTCGAGTGACAGAGGACGTAAAACTTTTTTTGATAGCCGGAGGCCGTATATCACTGCCATGGAAGCAGGACTTTCGAGTTGTAAACCTCTACTGGTCTTTCGAGTGCCGGAGGATGCATACCTTCAAATGGCTTAAGGGAGCTTCCCTTCCCGATTCTCTCAATAAAGCTGACACGGGACATAAATCTGAGAGGATCTACTGACGCAATGCCCCAGAAATTCAAGCCATAAACCAGACCCCAAATTTGATTTTAGTTGTAAATATGTTGTCCTATATAGACAATTTCACCAGAGGATCGGCAGTTCCCGGTATACCAATCAATGACTGTGGATAAAATGAAGTGTATGTTTATATCCCATTGATCAAAGTGTGGAATTTACACCAGCATGTAAGTGTTCATGAAGTGCTCGTTGATTTACGTCTCATGTGTCTGTTATTTTTTTTCTGCACAAAAAAAACCATAAAGAAACGTGTTCTACTTCATTGCATTATACAAGCACATTTTTTTCTGGACAGTATTCAGTACTGTATATACATGTACATTACTTTTATTAAGTACTCTCTCTCTCTCTCTCTCTCTCTCTCTCTCTATATATATCAGTATGTCCAATAAAAATGAGTTTTCACTTCCGTTGGCGCATGTGCAAATTGGTATGGTATTGCATTCGAATGAAAAGCTGCATTGTAATAATATTTCTATTATATATATTTCTATGTGGGTATCAAATACGTGATTATGTTTGTTTAAAATAATGTCCAGTGTAACTGATCATATTTAATAAATTATTAGTCAGTAGATGTTTGTATTTTAATGATGTTTTATACATATAGGTCATGACCTACTTATCGCTTCGCTCGTCGGTCTGGACATTTCACATTTCATGTCTTCTGTATTGAGCTTGTAATTAAACATAGTAGTTTAATTATTACGTGACGTGTGGGATAAGAAATGCGTAATGTTTATCTTATTAATATGTAACCGTAATATAAAGAATGCTTGGTGTAGTTAATACAGTAAGATTGTCTATATAGTGATACTGTTTTGATACAGTAGTTACCTATAGAAAAGACTTATTTGCACCTCCATTTTCACGCCTCTGGAATTAGCTCAATCGGTAAGAACGTCGTTCAACGCTTTTTCCCACCAAGAGGTTATTCCAGCTGGGACCCCCCCCCCCTTTTTTTTTATTTTATTTAATTCTTACTTTTTAAAAATTCTTGAGTTATATTTGTATAGTTTGTTTTAAGTACTAGCTTTATACATCCATTATTTTGTTTTTGTTAATTTGTATTTGCTTTCTTTTGATTTAAACATAAACATAAATAAAAAAACGACAAAAAAATAGACCTCTCTATGTATAAATGATATATGGAGAGGTCGATTTTTTAAAAATTTAATTCTTAATTTTAAGAAAATCGACCACTCTAGAGATTTTT
This sequence comes from Solen grandis, assembly GCA_021229015.1. Lineage (NCBI taxonomy): Eukaryota > Metazoa > Mollusca > Bivalvia > Adapedonta > Solenidae > Solen > Solen grandis. The sequence continues at coordinate 15,984,005 of CM037787.1, read as the reverse complement.
TTTATCCATGCAGTCTTCATCTTAGATGTAATGTTTTCGCTGTCAGGATTCAAAGTTTAAATTTCAATGCATCCATAAAATGCATAAAATATAAGGAAAATGCTACAGAATTTGGAGTCATATTTTTCAGCATAGTGAGACCCAGGACTCGAGCAAAGAAAATAATAACTGCCTCTCTTTATATAAATAGGCCAATATAGAGAGGTCTTTTTTTATCATGAAAATCCTGTGCATAGACAGGTTGGATTACAAGGTCAAAACAGTAGAAAAGAGAAAGAGAGGGGGACAGTATGCTTACTATAAGCCGTCCATTAAAACAATTTGTTTTAATCTTTTTCTTGTTTAAAGAAAAGAAAGCTATATTTTATATCCGTGAATTTGACTATACCATCTCTTCTTTTCATCCTCAACATACATAATATTCAGATTATTTAAATACATGGCGTTACTGTGTTTCCAATGGGGGTCCTAAACACCTCTTTAATTGAAACGAGTAAATTGTTCGATTTTCATATCAAGAAGAGACATGATGCAACACGCACAATCCACAACCGTGCCCTCGTGAACTTGATTTAATGTTTCATTGTATCATATATATATTGGAATAATTCTATAAATGTCTTCCCCGGCTTAATGCCGTTCTCTTCAATTACATCAATATTTCTAAGTCTTGGGAACCGCCAGTTGGCAAAAGGAAACATGTTAGGCCAACCTGTCGCTGCAATTTGTTATTTGTATATTTGTGTAAATAGGCATGTGTGTGTGTGTGTGTGGCCGGCGTGCAAAGAATAAATAACTCTCTCTCTTATAACTCTGCTCGTTTCGACAATGTCGGCTGTAGAAAAAAGAGACGCATTTTATCTGTGTTATAACGAATGCTAGAACATGATCAAGTTTACATTATACTATAGGCTGAACCCACACTCGTATATTGTCGAAGCTACTGTTGAACTTACCCTTTAAATGTGTGTGTGTGTGTGTGTTTTCACTTTTTTGTAAGTCGTTTCCTATAACAAAGTCACAGAAAACGACTAACAATGAAACATGTATAACTAGCCGACATTAGGGTGATGCAACAACGTGCATTGTACAGCCCCATAATAGGCGCATTTTCGATGCCAGCATCACTCCGTACCATAATTGAAAGATTACCATAATGTAAAAAAGCAGGACATAACTTCCACATCTTATCAGATCGTACCACTTTCAACAGCAGTTTTTGCGACAAGCATAAGGATGCCCGTATGGTGTCAATTTGTGGTGGCCGTTTGGAGAATTTCAGTAGTCGTTCGTCATTTTCATAAAGAAGTTAGGTCGATTTCTAATAATATCTGTTGATATATTTTCCTTTAATATCATAATTATTATTGCTCTTAATTATACATATGTATAGATTTTGAATATTCCAGAAGTCCATACCCCAAGTGGCAATTCTACAATAATAAATGTATGTAAAATACAACGCCTATGATGTTTATGATATGTTGTTCAATGAATACAGAATATCTCTACTTAAATAAACTGATTATATTAATATACAACAATCAGTATCCAATGGTATATATCAACGAAAGCGATTTTTTTTAGAAGCATACCAGTATTAAAATATATATAGCTTTATGATGTTTAAACAAATCCTTAGTTGATATTTATCCAGATATCACGATTTAAAAAAAAATACATAGAATATCATCGCGTTGTTTCCTAGCACTTTGCTTCACCAGATCTGAATTATCACCTGACGTGGTGTCCTTGTCTGAAGAAAATAAATCACATGTAAATAATGACGCCGCATTCTTCATTAAAGCTCAATAAATATATTAATCGGGAAACATTTGCCGGACGAGCTGATTGTCAGCTCCCGTCTTTTTAATGTTTTTTTTTTAAATGCTTAAAGTGAAATTCCTTCTAACATAAAGAAAATCCCTCTAATCATATCTCAAAATTCCTTTTGAAAATAATTATAGCCTCCAGTAATAAAACAAGAAGTGTTTCATTTAATAAATATAGTAAATATGAAAATATGACACTTAATATTAAATCTAAAATTGGACATAAATAAAGATAATATTTCAAAGATACCCCATTACATCCAAATAATAACAACAGCTCCCGATGCCCGGAAAATTTCTCCGATGATCGGGGAAGGTGCCCCGGAGCTTCACCGAATTTGAAACATCATCGGGGGAATATCTCCGTAGATTAGGGGATGTTTCGTTGTATCGAACCACCCTAGGTGCCTCGGGGAAGATTGTGGAGATTATGAGAATTTGGTGATGGACAAAGTCAAGGGTAAACTTTCGGAGGTTTATGAGGATGTCCCCCCAGCAATGTCCCAAGGGTTTATTGACCGTCTCAGTCTAAGGGTGACCAAAAAGGCAACAAATTTTAGAGTGCGCTCGCCGAATTTTTTGCGAATATTCTGAGATTCTATCACAAGATCTGGAATGTGTCACAGAAAGGTCGCCGAACCTTCGAGATATCACCGAAGCCTAGGGGATTCCTTTGAGGAGAAAACTATTTCGCGGAAGCTCCGTAAATTCTTCCCAAGAGCTTCCGGGAAGCTATGCGTATATTTCCTCAACCTGTTTTCATCTATAAAACTTCGAGAATATATAAGGAAAATTTTCAATGCAAGCAATGAAGTTCTCTCGAGGCCTCCCGATGACTCCACATGGCTCGCGGCGCTTTCGAAGCTTCCGCGGGACACTGGGGAACCTGTTCCCGATGCCCCCGAGGCTCAACAATTTCCAACGGGAGTACTTCCCCGTGGTAAAAAAAAATGTCAAGTGGGACTCAGCCTTGGGCGATATAATTTTATCTTTTACCTCCGCAAAACCATGTTATTGAATAACTACTAGTATTTGAATACAGTTGTATTAAAAAACAAAACAAACAAAAAAACAACATAATTTGTCAAAATAATACCAGGAATATGCTGTATTAGGTTCGAACTTGGTAATCTTGACTGTCAGGTTGTCGATCTGGAAGCAGCCTTCACACACAGACATCCCAGATAAAAAAAATCAGGCGCACTAGGGTCCGGCGGTTGCAAAAAGTTTGGGCCCCTTCTGCGTGTCGATTTTTTGTACATTTTTTTTCAAAATGTTAAATCAGTGACAAAATAAAAAATATTCAGTAATAAAAGATGTTGATATTTAAAATAAAATCTTTAATATCAGTTTCATTTCGCGCATTAATTGTGTTTTCTGTGCATTAGTATTTCGTATGGCAGATTGAAATTTTTAAATTCTTTCATTTCTTATTCATTTTTTTTATAAATTTAAAATACACCAGGGTGTCTATATTAAGAGACAATGAATACATATACATGTAGATTATTATATTCGTAAATATTAAAAAAGTGAACATGATGTATCGGCCTACTGTTTGTATTTATTCCTTTCAGGAAAAATATTTAGAGGAGTTAGTTTCATAAAAAATAATACTTAAAAAGTTATGCAAAAAAAGTAAAGCTGATGACATTTAGAAACACAACCTATTTCTGATTAAGTTTAATGTGCATAGCTAGCGATAGATAAGCATCTACATAACAGAACACTAAGATTTTTTTTGCTACAGCAATTTTGTAATTGCCTATTTTTCCCAATTCTTAGATCGCTCAGCAGACGACATGTAAATGTCTCCAAATCCGTGAACGTGTCATTGAATTTGCTTACGCAGTACCCTAAACACATGCTTATCACACAGTCATGGACGACTGCCTATTCGGATTACCTACACATTAACAGCAGGGGGGCCATAAGACAATAGGAGTCTCGCTGCTCAGGTGGTTATGCGGATGTTTCAGTGTGGAGGCCCACGATGGAGATTTCCTAGACAACACTACTATGATGTAATCAAAGGATTTTTTAGCCTAGAAAAATGTATGACCCCCGCTGGATCTGGGCCTGATAAATAGGCCACGACTAAAATATTCATTAGCTTTAAAAAGGGGGCTACATGGAAAGGTTGTAACACAGTGTAACTGTTATAAATCCTTCTTAAAACCAGACACAGCGTGATGCCATATAGCAGGGTCATAAATCCCTGTTACGCAGCCCAAGTACGTGATATATCGACAAAGGCCTCGCAGCAACTTATCTGTATTATGATGAAACTATTCATGATATATGTAAATTCATGGATGATATAAAAAAAAAAATCAGCACTTTTCTACGGTAGCATAAAGGGGACATGGAAGATATTTTTTATACTACGTGCGCACACACATTAAAAGCTACTACGTGCGCACGATATATAAAAAAATATCTTCCATGTCACATTCATGCCACCGTACTTTTCTGCATATCAAGGAAGACTGCTGATTAAAGCCTCTGGAATAACTAATCAAGATGTCCAAATATGTTTTTTTTTAATTATAAGCTTAAAAGGACTAGTCATACGTATCTACAATATTTTACTAGTATATTAAAAAATAATTTTATTTCCCGAGGATCGTCGTAGTATGCTTTAATTTGTCGGAAGTGACGTGATATGTGCCGTAAAAACTGTTATTAGATAAGCAGTTATACATCGTGCATTTCTTTTGTGTTCTGAACAGTTTTATTCTTTTCAAGATTTTTCCATCCATAGTATAACACACACACACACACACACACACACACACACACACATTAATTGCAAAATATTTTCATGTCGTTTTCTGAACAGCATTATAACTTTGATATATCGAATGATATATATACATTCTTTTCCAATACATTTTGTATAAGACCTTTCATTTAAAAAAAAGGAGAGAGAACAAAAAATCTTATAATTAAACTATGTATAAACAAGGCAGTCCAAAGGACAGCTATATCCCCCGCCGCTGCCTTAATAAAAACCTTTTCAGCACTACTGTTGTAGTGGGGTTTAAAACTGCATTTTATGTTATAAAGACAACACAAGACAAGATAGTATTAAGTTTTACAGTGTGTAATAATACTTTACTTATCCTTTACCAGCAATCATATCACTGTGGTAGCACAATCCAGGTCAAGAAATGGTCTGTGTAAGGCAGGGGGAACACTCCAGACTGGGCATCAAAGTTTGAGTACACATGGTCAGTCATTCCTCCCTGGATGTGAGTGGACTGATGAATATGCTGCCTGAAACCATGACTGAAAGAAGAAGACGGTCATCGCCAGTGTTAAAATCACCACCAATCACTTGCTTACTGATATTTGAATCAAAGTTTTTAACTTCCTGCATAAGCTGGTTGAAGAAGGTTGTTGTTCCTAGGTTTGGTTGCTTGTAAGAAAAAAGTAAATTAAGACGACATGATGTGGCAAAAAATCTTGCCATTACTTGTACCTGGTTTCCCGTGGTTCGACTGGTTGAAAGCACACCATGTTTAACGTAAATTGCAAGTCCGTGGTCTGTTGCCTTTCCAAAAAGGTGAAAGCCATCTATTGCAAATGGTGTTATGTTCTTGACATGAGATCTTCATCAGGAACTTTTCAGATTTTAAGTCTTTGTGGTGAGACCTCAAACTCGTATGTTTAAAATTCACTATCTGCAAACACAGAGAAGGGGTGATTCCAAGTGAATAAACTGCATGCTCTCATTCTCTCCATTTCAGCAACAGCAGCTTTTTTTTATCACTATACCGTCTTGCGAGAAGTTTTTTTTTTTTAGCAGTAATCCCTTTCTTGAAGTTAATCTGCTCAGGATGGTATATGCCTGGCCAGGAGATAAAGACCTCATTTTAGAGCTTTTAGCTTAATCAGCAATACAGTATTCACATGTGCTGCCTTGAGATTTGTGACTTGTTATTGCAAATGCTAGTACAAGAGGAAACATCTTTCGCTCTACAGGGACTGGACATTCTTTTGCAAGGAAAAAGGAAGATGTAACTGCCTCAATTGGCACACAATGTTTTAAATTTGGGGGACTTCGCTGTTTAGCAGCTTGACCAATACACTCTAGTGGAAATTTTACAAACACTGTCCCAGACAGACAATTTTCCTGTTCTGCATATATTTTCACAACAGTGCCAATAGTCACATTCACAAGGTGATCAGCTATATCAATGTTTTTGGTTATAATAACAGAACAATGATTTTTTTGGTAGGTTCCTGTTTGATAGAGACTACTGTTCTGTATGGTGACAGGTACTGTGTTAGTGCATTTGTCCCTCTTGCTGTCTGTGGAAGTCAAGGTCACAGTGTTTTTTTTTAACTGAGTGAGGAATTCCTCATTGTACTGGTCAGCTTGTTCATTTGTCAAAACAATACGAGTTACTGTCTGTGGAAATGCCTCAAGAGAGGTTTGCTCCAACTGCTTAAGTGCACTTATGTCATGTTCTGTATGACAACCAACTCTTAATCTAGAAAGGATTTCTGCAAATTCTGGATCTCCTTGTTTCTGACTACTAGTATATCAGTTAATTCATACAGCTGGAAGAACTGGTTCCACAAGGACCCTGTTAGTGCTTCATAACCTCCTTTAGGTGGCTTGAAAACAGGAGAGTCTCCAACAGGATTCAGCTGTAGTAGGTCACCAACTGCAAGTATTGACTTGTGAGCAAAGGGATGTGAATAGTCTTGAAATATGTCTTGAAGGCACAAACTAAGATTATTCAGTGATTGTGCCCCAAACATAGATATTTTATCAGCTATAATCACTTGCAAATTAGAATATGAAGCTCTTAAAGAATTCAGCTTTTCTGCACTCGGTTTTCTGTACTGATTTTTTGAAGAGGAATCTTTTACAGGTAAAGCAAATGCTGAATGAAGGGTTGTGCCACTTAAGTTTGCAGCAGCCTTACCTGTTGATGCAGTGAGAAGAACAGTTGGTAATTCAGGATTTTGTCCTGGTGTTCGCAAAGCTCTAATGAGACCTTGATAAATTGTGTTTATCAGGTGTGTTTTTCCCACTCCTCCACCGCCACTGAGGAAAATATAGAATGGCGAAAGAGGATTCTGTGATAATCTGCTTTCTACTGCCCACTGGTACATAAAGTCAGATAAGATTCTCTGTTTTTCATCGAGAGATGTTACCATATGATAGTAATAAGCATCATCATGCTTGACGGTGGAAGTCAGAGAAAATGTGCGACCTGATGACTTTGAGGTTATTATTCTTTCTGATGTTAAATTCTCAGGGTTTTAGTATTTATGTCTTGGGTCAGTAACAGTGTCACATTTTTCTAGCTCTTCCTGTTCTGTTTATGCTGCTACTTGTTCCCAAGCCTCTGGCAATAGCTCTTCTGGGTCAAAGTCATCAATGATTTTGTCAACTTCTTCATGGAATGGTTCATATTTCTTAATGGTACTGACAAGCTCAGACTGGATGATTTTGAAGCTTTCAGAGTACGAGTCAACTTTTAACTCATCCTCACTTCTCCATGGCTTGTAAAGTAGCAGCAAGCGATGATGATACTGTTCAGGATCATTTACCTTTGAGATGTAATGGTATCGTATGATCTGCGGAATCTGACGCTTTTTCATTTTACCCATGTTGTTCTGTACAGTTCCAACAGTTGGATCAGCATCACATTCTGTAAGGTCTTCAGCATTTT
>CM037787.1:15938014-15976380 GCA_021229015.1 Solen grandis | reverse complement strand
AAAGGTTACTGATTTTCCCAGTTGATTGGATAACCCAACAATTCAATTACAGTGGGGCTTGCTTCATGTGGGCTAATTTTCGTGTATCGTGTGTGTATCGTGCGTTCTTTTCCCGTGTATCGTTCGTGTATGGTGTGTGCGTTTATCGTGCACGATTCTAACGTGTTTCGTGTTCGTGGTAACGTATTTCTTTGTTAACGTGTATCGTGTTTCGTTATCGCATCGTTCCTTCCGTGTGAATCTTTCCGCACGATATATTTTGAGTTCAACGCTTCCTTAAAAGCCAGCATTCGAATTTCAGCTTTCAAAATCAGTTAAGTGGTTTACTCACCGCTTTGGCAACATTTAACTGTAGTTTTACTTACGTTGCCCTTTTTTACAATTTAAGTCTTATATCGATTATGTTTAATAAAAAATGAGTTAACTACGTAGAGTGGTCTCCCCTGTATTGTGTACGAAGGGAGATCACTTAACCTGCTGTAAAAATAGCCAATTAAATCGTATTATGGGGTTTTCCAAGACGTTTGGGCGCGAATAAAAAATTGTTCAAAGCATAGGATCGTTATAGATCTAATAATTCAATGTGTAACAACAATTTATTTGTAATTTCGACACGTTTTTAGAACATGTGACTTCCTATTATAGAACATTCGTTGTTTTTTCGTTGGGGTGTTGTTGTTAGTTTTAATGATGGTTTTATTTAAAAATTGATTAATTGCCTTGTTCATTGGGGGGAAAAAAAACCGAGTAAATCGATTAACTTGCTACGTGCCTATCTGCAATCTTTCCCGTTTCGTGCGGTCCGTGTATGTGATCGTGTATCGTGCATCAAACGTGTATATGCTCGTTCGTTTATCGTTCGTTCGTTCGTTTATCGTGTAACGTGCGTGTATCGTGCGGTTCGTTTGCGTGTATCGTGCGGTTCGTTTGCCAACATGAACGAAAGCCCACTGAAATTATTGAAAACCCAGTGGAAAGGGTCTATTATAAAAGTCCCCCTTTTCAATTCCACAGCCATCGTGCCAGTACTGCTAGAGGCCCTTCAGGACCCTGCCAAAAAGACCTGCATGTCCTTACAGAACCCCTTGGACAAAGTTTGTCCACTTTATTGACGCCCCCTTCTTCCCCTGATAAATGCCTGTGGTAGAGCGGGCATTCCAGGACAAAAGCTACAGAACAAGGAAGATGGCTGCACAGATCATTGGAAACATGTACTCACTGACAGACCAAAAGGTAAATATTTTTGCATTGATATTTTTGGTAATTCTTCAAGTGGTGGCTTGTTTTCCCAAGCCCTTTTTTCACTTCGAAATGAGACTTAAACCTACATAAATAAACAAGCACTTACAAACGCCTAATCTACTTTCTTGTGAAAAAATTTTCCCACATCATTCAGTGGGTTATAAAACATCTACATGTGATTTTGAACCAGTCACTGATTGGTCCGGTTTATAATCAGAAAATTTTATAACCGGTATTGTCAACCTGGTGAAATGGTGTTCAGCTGATCATCTGAACACTATATAATATAAAAGGGAGAGATTAAACACACATCTTGTGGCTGCAAAAAATTCTATTTACATATTTCTAATTTGCACTAACAAAAAAATGCCCAATTAAAATTAAAAATGGTTAACTAGATTTCCAAAGCAAAAAAGTAAGCAAAAATATATCTGTTGAAGGTCACACTACATAACATGACTCCATTTGACCTCTAACCTCAGGCCCTTGACCTACATAGAGAAGGTCATCCCAGGGTTGAAGCAGTCCTGCTGGACCCAGTACCTGAGGTGCGTAGTGTGTCCGCCAGAGCTCTGGGAGCATGGTAAAGGGGAATGGGCGGCCAGAGTTTGATGAACTCATGAACTGGCTCATGGAGATGCTGAAGTTGAGGGAAGTTCTGTGGACAGGTCTGGTGCTGCACAGGGTATGTTGTGTTTTTAGATTTCTTTTATTATTATTCATTTCAGAAACAAATTTTTACAACTTTTACTAATCCTTCTTTGTTGTACTTAAAAAATCCTTGTTCAAAGCCACAAAACTTCATATCTAAATTAAGTTCATTTCCACTATAAAGTAGCCCATTGTTCTAGATGAAATACAGATTGTTTTAAAGCCACCTAGTAATACTACACCAAAATTTTTCTGCTTTGACTTAAGTTCTTCATTCTTATCTACATCAATATTCACAATATTTTTTAACTTTGGTTAAATTTTACAGTCTACCCTTCTGAAAGGTTGAACTCCCAAACCCATACTGGTTTGCCATATGAAGGGAACACATACACATCATTTACAGACCTTTTTTTTAAAGAAATTATAAATGGTAAAACAGGAAAACATTCTAAAAAAAAAGAAAAATCTCATTTTCACATCAGTTAAAGATTTTCACTAATATGCACTTTGAATATAGTTCCAGATGACTCATTATGAAATGGGGGGGTGTTACCTCAATGTATAGAGTAGAGGACCTCAATCTTAAGCAAAATGCATGTAAAAGTTCAAGGACATGACTTGTGACCCCTATGTTTCCGGTCTCAGTGAAGTGTTGGGGGTTTATGGGACTGAACGCCCCTCCACAAACTGATGCCCTCCATCATACAGACCGCTCAACGTGCGGACACCCCGCCTCACGGTGCGCGACGGCTACATCTGATTTTTTATCTACCTGCCCTCCGTCTTAAAGGGACGAGTTTAACAGTTGTTGGCCCAAATTCCCATCCATCTTGAAGGTGAGAATGTCAAACACTACACAAGGGCTTCTAAAGGCAACTTGGAAAGACTGTTTGAATTGCATTTTAGAATCTTCTTCCATATATTTCCTTGCAAAGGGATATCTCAAAATTTGTAAATATTGATATCTAGAGGTTTAATGGCAGAAAAAAGTATTGAGGGTTTTTTGAAAATAAAAAAGTCAGATGATTTTCATTTTAAGGTTCTAATTTTATTTTTGTCGGAGTATATTTTACAAAAGTATTATTAGCTATGAGTGGCTACTTACTGACAACATTACTTTGTTATTATGCATCAGGAATATAAGGTGTCACTGTTGTCTATCTACACATGGTTACTTTGCAAATAATTAAAAAAATATTGATTATAAAAGATGAACATGTATAATTTGAAGATGTTTGCCAAAATAATGTGTTGGTTAAATAGTTTTCAAAGCAATTTTACACGCATATGCATATACAGGTAAATGAAATGTATTTTTTTGCATAATGGGATAATGTTATAATGACTTTGGTTATTAGGCACTGGCTGATGAGTCTGAATTTTTTCGGGACACAGCCCTGGTGCGGTCAGAGGATTATCAACACGTATCCCAAACCACGGCCATTGATTTTGCTTCTGCCAGAACTGGAAAATGGTCTGTTTGATGAAAAATGGAGAATCCGGTTCAGCTCGGTACAGTTGCTGGGCGCCCTGCTTTCCCATCTCAGGTAGGTAAAGGTAAACAGGTCAAGTTTCAGTTTATTTACCATGTTTTTGGGTAAATTATAAATGTGATAATATTATTGCGCAGATGTTAGTAAAATTTTTTTTAAAAGTTTGCTCTTACTCGAGATATTGAAATGTTGAATGTGAGGGTATTAATCACCTTTAATGATAGTCCTGTTTACCCTGCTTTACAGAAGTTGGAGCAATATAGGAATGACACTCGTTATGTCAAAATCACATCCTATCACTTTTACATGGTGGAATGCAGGGGTATTAATCTCCTTAAGTAATAGTTTTTTTTGTTTTTCAAACCACCAATATAGGTTAACAGCTTTAAGAATAGTTTAAAAAATGCTTATTCTTTGATTTTTTGACAGGTGTGTCTGGCAAGATGTCAATGAAAGTGCGGGAGAAGATGACAACTTTGGCACAGAATCATCTCAACAGATCATCCTAAGAGTTTCTGGGCAATGAGAGCGTACCGCGTGTTGTCCGGACTGTACATGGGACGTTCAGATACTGCCCCCCTGGTACGACAAGCCGCACTACACGTGTGGAAGGTCATCGTGTCCAACACGCCAAGAACTTGCGAGAGATTCTGTCAACTTATTCTCACTTCTTCTTGGGTGTCGGCTAGCACGAGTATGCCCAAAGACAGGTGAGTTTAAATCATGATTCAGTACGTAGATTTAAAGCTGTGTGCTTTATAATTTCACATCTATTTTACTCTGAAAATGAGCAAGTATTGTTTTATGGAATTCATTATGTAAACAATATGATTAGCCTGTAATCTTAATTTTCATATGATACTATTATAGTGCTGTGTGTACACATTGATTGAACTGAAATTTGGTATCAGAATAACCTGTCCTGTTTTTTAGCAGTGAAAGTTTTCGGACATGCTCTGCTATTTCCACTCATGGCTGTATGAACTGCTCACAGTATCAAAAATAAAACCATTTTTTCTTTCTGTGTGTAAACCAGGTCAAATCAATTGCAACCTGGCCCTTGATCATGTGACTACCAGTTTGGTATGAACTATGAAATCATTAATTTTCATGGGGACATTAATCCACGATTAAATGCACCCTTTCCTAAGTTCAATTACCAGTATTTGAATTAAATGCCAATAAAAATTAATGTTTTTACAGTACTTTTTTATGCAATGGAAGTTTTTTTATGTGTTGTCATAAACTTAAAGCAAGGTCTGATTCAAATGGTAGCTAGGATTGATTCTGGAAATAGGGTTATAATGGATCTTTCGCTGTATGAATTATATTTTCTTCTGAAGCATTAACATGGAAACCTTGACATGAGAGACTTCTTGATCTTGTTACTGAAACTTTGCAGGTTGCTGCCCTTTACCCTTGGTGCCCTGGTGCGCAACTGGGAGAACGGGTGCTGCCCGAGATTATCCCTATACTGGAGAAAGGGCTGGACTCTGACCAGAGTGACCAGCGAGGGCGTTGTGTATTGGGCTGGGAGAGATCATGGCCTCCACACACAAGGAACATGTAATAATCCATAGAGGGACAGATGGGCTTCACAACTCTGAAATTTAAATTTTAGTTCTATAGATACTCAATTAACCCTTTCCCTCATAAATACTCATTTTGACACCCTCAATAGGTATCACACAAAGCCTGATCTGCAGAAAACCATAGTTAAACCTTACCAAATTTAATTACAAAATCCTCATTTCCAGACCACTGGGAGCAGCGAACAGCATAAAACCTGATCAGCCTGCGAGTTACTCGCAGGCTGTTTATGGTTTTATGCGTTCTCATAGGTCTTTTCATGGTTGTCCTCTGTAAGGGAAAGGGTTTTAAGTGTTGAAGTTAAGGGTAATACTCAAATGGCCGTTTTTCAGCCCCACAGGTGGCCTTGAACTTCGACCGGGCCCCAACACTTCTTAAAAGGGTTGAATAATGCAGGCTGAAACTAAAATACTGTAAAACAACTCTAAAGATTTGTATTTGAGATTATGCTGGAGAATTATACATATTCATTTTTTCCCAGAGCAGGGGTCATGTTACAACAAACATCTATGTAGAGTCATTCAGCAGTACAGTAGTAAAAATGATAAAAAAAATTCTTTTAGGAACCATACAAAGATGTGATTGTTGGACATAAATTCTTCAAACAATATTGCTATTAATTTATTTGTGTTGGTTTAAACATAATGAGGAAATGTATTAGCACACTTTTCTTCATTCATTTCCCATCTATAAATATCAGTCTGAAAATCTTACACAAGTGGGTAGTGATCAAAATCTTTTCTGAAAGTCAGTCTGACATATAAATTAAATGCACTGTAGCAGGTAAACTTTTGCGCTATCAGATTAGAAATTTTCCCTTTATTTTTGACAACCAGGTGGTCGTTGTACGCAGAGAGCTTGATCCCACAGTAAAGAGGGCACTGATAGACCCCCTGCCAGGGTCCGAGAGGCTGCTGCTAACACGTTGAAGTCTCCATAGCAACATCGGGCCAGGGCCCGGGAAACGAGATTCGCCCGACCTGCTGAACAATCTGGTAATATTTCTATGTAATATTTTACAGTCCTGCTGTTTACTCTTAAGGCTGCCAAGCAATGACTTTCTTTCTGTGCATTCCTAGTTCTCACATTATAAGGTCTATATCTTGCCATATTAAGTCAAGTCAGTACAATGGGGATATTATTCGTGTGAACTTCATCAATAGCTCCTGTAATAATCCAACATACCCATGCTTTAAACGGGGAGTGGGGGCTATATGGAATCATGCTTGCCACGTTCCATCACGTCGGTCACGTTTTCCATCACATAAAGAAAAGGGTTTAGATTCTATTTTCATTTTTAAAGAAAGTTTTAGTTTCATATGGAAAGGCTGAATTACTCAGTTTAGGAAAGTTTTTTTAAGAAATTGAAATTATTTACCAGCGATATTCAAACATGTTTAACTTGTATACCCATAAATAATATGACAGTGTAGCTGTTCAGCCCAGGTGGCTGCTAAATAGAAGTCTTTGTTGTCTTTTCCTGAAGCAGACTGATTAAGCTTTTTTTAACAGGTAGCTGATAGCACAGGTGTTTTTGTATATCATATATTAAAAAAAAATATTTTCATACTCATTTGTATTTAGAAGAGAAAAAAATGGTTAGCCAAAGGGGTTATTAGAAGAGAACAAAATGGTAGCCTAGGGTTATTAGAAGAGAACAAAATGGTAGCCTAGGGTTATTAGAAGAGAACAAAATGGTAGCCTAGGGTAAGTTCCCAGTGGTTTTTTTTTTCTATTTTTTTAAAGGAAGAAGAGACTGAGATGTCAGAGCGTGCACGGACGGACTGAACAGGTGATGCGAGTAAAGAAGCCCCCGTTGTGCTGCTACCTGGTCCCCAGGTGAGTGGTCATTTATACAGGGGTTAGGGTCGTCTGGTAGGTGGTACAGGGACATATTTTGTTTCTGGCCTTGTAGAGCTGTCAGGTCACAAAGATTCTTTACCAAATATTCTTTGGGTTATTTGTACTGAATGTAATGCAGATAAATCTTGTTTTAAATTAATTGCAATGCTATATTTTCCCTTTAAATAATTCAGCTTCCAAGAGCTATGTCAAGGAAAGAGGAAAAAGACATTACAAGGTAGAGCCTACAGATAGTGAATAACATGAGTAACAGATAGTGTGTGAGAAATATCTGTATGAAGATTTTTACTGATGGTATTTTTTTCAAAAGTTTTTTCGGCGGAAATTTAATTTCTTTTGAATTTCTAATACCAATTTCTGTTGTACAGCTGACGACACCTCCTGTCAACACCAAGGCCTTGTCCTCCCTGGCATCTGTGTCAGATGAGGCTCAAACCCAAGCACTGCCAAGATCCTGCCAGCCTTGATGTCATCTCTCAGCGAGAAAGCGGGTTCCCCAGAAGAAACTCAGGTTAGGAAACTACATTGCTTTCAGTGCTTTGATTTTAAAAACGTAGTACTGCAGGTGTTGTTCTGCTGAATCTTTTTACTTAATTTTAAAAGGAAAAAACCACAAGGTAAAAGATTCTTAAGTTTTAAATTCCAGAATTTATTTCATTATTCAGCAATTCTTTTTAGCTCACCTGAGCACAAGTGCTCAAGGTGAGTTTTTGTGATCACCCTGCATCCGTCGTCAGTCGTCAACAATTTACTTTACGAAATCTCCTCTGAATCCGCTAGGCAGAATTTGATTAAATTTGGCAGGAATGTTCCTTGGGTAAACCTTCACAAAATAAAATAAATTGATCCCTGTGGGAACTTGGTTGCCATGGCAACAGAAAGAAAAAAAATATGAAAACTTTAAAAATCATATCCTTCAAAAAAAATTGGGCCCGATTTCAAATAATTTGGTACAGATGTTCCTTGGGTAACTCTCTACCAAAATCTAAAATTATTCGATCGGGAAAAAACTGGCTGCCAGGGGTAATTTGCTTAAATGTTTTATAGTGAAATTTCTAAATGACATCTCCTCTGAAACCGCTGGACAGAATTTTATTTAAGTTGGCAGGGATGATCCTTGGGTGAAACTTCACAAAAGTTGCTAAAATTATTTCGATCCGTAAAAAGAACATGGCCGCTATGGGCGAGGCTAATTTGCCTCATATGTGTATAGTGAAATCTCTGAATGACATCTCCTCTGAAACCGCAGGACAGATTTTGATTTTTGGCAGGGAGATCCTGGGGTGAAGCTTTAAAGATTTGCTAAAATTTTCCAATCATAAAAAAATATGACTGCAAGGGGCAGGACTTATTTGCCTTATATGTATTATTGAATCTCCTCTGAAATGCTAGACAGATTTGATTAAAAATTTGCAGGGATTATCTCCTTCAACTACTAGCCAGATTTCAAAATTTTTTTTTTACAGACTGATGTTCCTTGGGTAACCCTATATCAGGTGAGCGATCCAGGGCCATCATGGCCCTCTTATTCCAGTAGAGTTTCACAGAGTTTTGATCAGTGTGATAATCAGTGCATTGATGATATTTTAGCCCAACTTTGCCAAGAATAAGGGGAGATACCCTACACACACCTTGGTGTGGCCAAAATGCTTTGATTATAGTTTTGTGTGCAACTTTCTATCACACATATAGCTTAAACCAGCTATGCTTATGATTTTAAAACTTTGCTAAGGTCTTCAGGGTCATAAACAAATAAGTTAGATAACTGTTGACCAAATTTAATGTAAATTATGGCCCTTTTTGGACTTTGAAATTTTGGTTTGAGTTTTGCATGCAACATACTGTCATGCTTATATTTGAAATATCATAATGGCATCAGACCAACAAGTTAAATAACTTGTGACTAAAATCATTGTAAATTATGGCCTGTTAGATATGTTTGTTTAAGTTTTGCATGTACTAAAATTTAAAATTTTGTTAAATTAAATTAAGTTAAAATTTGTATCAACTCTCCATGATGCATACACTATCGATAATAGTTAAAATTTTTTAATTTAGAAGTTTTTGATTTATTAAATGGTATTTTTGACAAGAATTCATCTGTTGTGTTCCAGGACTAAATACTGTAAAAATGTGGTTTTACTGTGAGAGACGAGATCGGTGTCCGTACAGTGATGGAGGGGCTGCTGAATGCTTTCACGGTCTCCGGAACCAGACGTTGCCGGGCGTCAGTATCCATACTTCATCCTTCTGTGAGAGACCTCGGTGGACTATGAGGAATTTTGGGCCGCAGTTGTTCCGTGGCCTGATTCTCATGTTTGTCCGGAAAAGGGGGCCGGAAGTACTGCTGGCAGCCTGGGGGTGTCTCAACGCCCTCACCAGGTAATGGTGGACTGGTCATTTTGGAAATGAATTTGATGAACCAACCTGTAACCTTATGTTTTCTATTTTTGTGAAATAAATTTGACAGCAATGCCTTATATAATTATGAAATTAAACGAACAAGCCTAAAAAAAAATTTTTGTATTCTTTTAACTAAATAATTTTACAGAACAGTGAAATACAACAGCAATCATCATGAATTCAAGTACACAATTTAAGTAATTCTTCTTTTTTTTTAAAAAGATATTTTGATGGTTATAATAGTACAGAAATGTAGATTTTTAATGGATTTTTTTCCTTCTTAGTGGCAGAAAATTTCTCTTTCTCTAAAGGGGGACCTCTGGTTTGAGGGCTATTTAGACCTGATTTTTTTTATGTTGTAGAAATGGCAGCCTCAGACATGCTGGACCCAAAACAGAATGTGAGGCAGGCTGTCAGGTTTGCTGCATCCGACTCTAAAAATGCAGAGTTTCCAGGATTCAGTATTCCCAAAAAGTAAGGATCTCTCTCTCCATCATCTCCAAATGACTGAAATTCTGTCGGTGGGACGTTTTAAACCCCTAAAAAAACAAACTCTCTCTCTCTCTCGCCTAATTCAGAAATGATCTACCTATGTCTTTATTGATGTTTCTTTTTATTCATCTTTACAAAATAATGTAGCATTTTATTATACCTCGCAAAATACAGTTGAACCTGTGGCACCTGTACTAAGCGGTCAACTGTATTTAGCGGTCAGTTTTAGTTTTTAAACCCAAAATGTAGCATTCAAATATGACAATAATGTGTGTTTCTGGGTATTGCACCCGTCTTGCCAATATTCCGTGAAGGTATTCTGAACAGGCTCTCAAGTCATAAAGGAGCAGGCCTGCGGTCGGTCTTGGCGAGTTGATCAACCGGACAAAATGCTGAGGCCCTTAAACCATCTGTGTCAACATAACCGGACCTTTGATCAGAAATTCTGGGTGCAGGTTTGTGTTTAACGTCAAAACAGCTGTACTGGAAAACTTACTCTTCTGTTATCAAAGGTAAAAAATGGTTGAGGATAATCTATAATATTGATGATTAAATAAATTGAAAAAACCTTTCAACTGTGAAATAGATGGGGACCTGAGAAATATAAATAACTTGCATAGTGTTGATAAGTTGAATTTGTATGTAATTGTAAAGGTTTACCCCCCACACACACCAAACATCCCCCACACTCACAAATTAAATAAAAAAATATTTTATATTATTATTTAATAAAATAAAGTAATTTTAGAGGGTACCCACACACAAATACTCGCACACGCACACAAAGGATAGAAATAAAAAAAATTAAATTTGTATGTAATTGTAATTGTTACCCCACCAAATACTCAAAATAAAAAAAAATAAACACATTGTGTATTTAACAAACAGGTTGGAACAAACTTGAAGCCATTCCTGCCCCAGCTGCAGACCACATTTGTGAAAGCACTGAATGATCCAAACAGGCAGTAAGATTGAAGGCTGCTGCAGCCCTGGGCAAACTGATCGTTTTCCCCCACCCGGGTCGACCACTGTCCGAACTGCACTCAGGGGTGAAAAATACAGAAGACACAAGCGTCAGGTGGTACAGGCTTTTTGTGTCCTCAGAAATCAAATCTTTAGATTTTTTTAAACCCCTGCTTCTCAAATTGAAGTAGGGGCAATATAGAACTCGTGCTTTATCCCATTTATAAGGTTTGTATTGTTTTACTGTTAGTATATTTTTCATGATGTTGAGACAAAGATGGCCTTGTGTAGCGGTATCCAACACTTTCAGTGTAGCTTCCCTTTAAATTTGGTTATAATGTTTTCTGATGTACGAAATTTTCAAACCAAGATAGAGTGACCACATTTTAGCGTTACCGGTCATTCTATGAACATCAAAGATGGGAAAGTAGAATCTATAGTTTTATTTAAAAAAACACTGATATTTAACATGAACAAATTATGGTTACCTAGCCCCGGTGTGCTCACTTTCTAGCCAGATTTTATGGATATACTTTAAATGGCATTTCTGGAATTAAATAAACATTCCTAAATTGCTTTACTAACATCTGGTCTTGAAATAATGAAAATGAGTAAGTGATTGTTTCTCCTCATTTATTATTGAATTTCTCTGTCTGCTGGGTGCGGGGAGAGAAGATGGCAGTGTTCTAGGAAAAAAACTGGTTCCCAAACTTTGGTTTGTGGACAGCCGGAAAACTCTACCGTAGGGTTTGGGGTTGGGTTGCACAGGCGTTTGTGCTGCATCCTCCCTAAAAGGGGAAAACTGACAGATTTTTTGTTACGCATTTTTTTTGGTTTTCTCATTTTGTAAAATTTACAAGAATTTAAATTTTTTTTACCCTGTATATAAAATTCTATTATCTGCCCCTTGTGATCCCTTTAATTTGGGGGTCCTTTGTTGTATTTTTTTTGATATTTGCCCTATCACAGCCTGTTCAACTTTTTTTTCCTTGCATCTCATATATATGTTTTTAAGGGGTTAAAAAAACTCGAAGTTTTGTTATATTGAACCTTGTAGAAAACTGGGATAGTTTTCCCCAAAATTTACTTAATAACAAGAAAAAATAAAAACTTGGGGCTGTTGTTGAAGTTAGCAAATTTTAAAGGATCTACACTATAAAAAAAATTTTAAAAATCCAATATTTTTTGTTTAACACATCATATTGATTTGTATAAAAAACGGGGAAAAAACTGGAATGCTTGTTATCCCCCGGGGCCTTTTTCACAAAACCCTTTTTTTTGAACAAATTTGATATTAGTGTAATTAAGTTGTTTTAAAAAAGTGTCTATCATTTGTTTTTTAATTTGGAAAAATAAATTTTAAGGAATTAGCCCCTTTGCATTGCTTATAAAATCTAAACACTTTTAAAAAGGAAACATTAACGGGAAAAAAATACTCTTTTTGCATTTTTGGGAATTAAAAATTTTTAAAAAAGATTTTTTTTTTTTTCAAAAAAAAATTTTTGTGAAATAGACCTAGAAAAAAATTTTAAAAATTTCAGAGTGTAGAAACATACGGGTATGAAAATTTTTTGGAATCTGGGGGTTTGAAAAATTTTTTTATTAGCATTTTTTTTTAAAACAGTAGTTTTTTTTAGGGGAAATTTTTGTTCTAAAATAAAAAAACACTTCGGAAGTTTTGGACTCGGGCGTCATGGGCGAGCCATTGCCCTGGGCATAGCCCTGAAGTCAGCGGGCCCAAGAAAAACTGTGGGTGGGGGAAAATATCAGAAGAGTGTCAGGAATTTCAATACGTCCCAAAACTGAATCAGTGGGGTGGGGGGACATTTTCTCTGAAGTGTTTTAAAATTATTTTTTAAAAAAATTTTTTTCAGGCACCCCGCAAAAACGTCAGGGCGGGTTAATAATTTGTGCACTCCTTGATGCTTTCTGTGTCCCCCAGTATCCTTATTTTTTCCATTTGTAGTACACAGTGTGTAACTTTTAAAACCCTCTGAGTTACATTTTTGTTTCAAACTAAAATTTGGCTTGGTTTACGATTTAAAAAAAAAAATTTTTTCAACTCAGAAACTTTAGAGATTTAGAATTCTTTTTTTTTATTGATATTTAAAGGGAAATTTTGCATATATGCTTTTTTATTAGCATGCTTTTTATGAAAAAGGTCATTAATTTCTTAAACATTTATACTTTTTTTAAAACAGAATTTGAGAATTTTGAAATGGAGAAAAAACCAATTACAGGGCTGATGTTCTTTGAAAAAAAAAACTGGGCTTTGGGGCATTTTCGTTGTCATTAAATGATGGCTTTTAAAAATGAAAACCCCAAACCCAAAATAAGCATAAAAAATTTTATTAAGTAAGCAAGTAGCCTTTTTAAAATCCTTCAACAAAATTCTTGTTCATAAAACAAAATATATTACACATGATTGAATAACATGGCAAACTCTCATTTTTGGGAGTTTTTTGGACCTGTTGCAGCGGGAAAAACCACTGTTCCAGATTTGGGTTTTTTCAATGTCTAAGGGGGGGGACTCCCCCCATGCACACAGTAAAAAAAATGTAATACAGGATTATTTCCTTATAGATTTCTTTTCCTCACATCATGTTGTGTCCGGTCCCACTTCCCTTTATGAAGGGAAAAGGGGAAATTTTAGGGATTAATGACCTTCAGTGATATTTCTTCAATCTTTCTCCAGATTTCCCCCTGTGTTTGATGGATTCCATGTCTCGGATATTTATTACATCCCCCTTTGGGCCCGTAACCCAAACCTTTTTGGAAATGGGGCAACCCCACACCGCTTGTAAAGGTGAATATCAAAAACTTGAATCAAATTTTTCGTTTTAATTTGCAAGTTCCTGTGAAGGGAAAAAACTTGTTTTTTAAACTTTTAAAAACTGAATTTACTGTGAAGTCACTATTTTAATTTTTGGTTTTTTTGTGTTTAAAGGGATTGAAATTTTTATTTCTGTTTCTTTCTGTTTACTGCATTTGCTTGGGCTAAGTATGTTAAAAAAGGACTTGTATTTAAATTTTAACATTTCAAAATTTTTTTTTTTTTTTGGGTTTTTCTTTGGAAAAAAAAAAAAAAATTTTTTTTTTTTCTTGTACATTGATGATTTTTTGAAATTTTTTTTTTAGGGTTTGAAAAAATTTAGTCTAACGTTTTTAAAAAAAATGATTGGACAAAAATTTTGTCCCTTTTTTTCCCCAAAAAGGGCTTGAGAAAAACCCTTGAACCCTCATTCTAAAAAAATTTTGATACCCCCCCTGTGTGGGAACGAAGGAAAAAAACAATTAGTAGGACAAACTAGAATAGGGTTTAAATTTCAGGTTACAACTTGGGAAAAGGGCGACACTTATTTAAAGGTAAGTTGAATACCCCGGAATGTCATCTATGTTGTATTGTAAAAATGGGCTTTGGGCCTTTTTTCTGCATGAATTATTAATTGTGTAATTTCTTTTATTGTAGTCAAGTTCAAAGATTTATTTATAACACAATAAAAATATTTTTTCCATGTTATTTAATCATCATATTTTCATTTTATGTATAAGTGTAAAAGTTAAAAAGATAGACTATTCAATGTAAATTTTTAAGATAAAAAAAAGAAAAAAGAAAAGAAAATGATCGTATTAAAAAAAAAATTTCTATTATGAAAAAACTATTTAAAAACCACAAAAAAAAATTTATGATTTACTTTTTAAAATTTTTTATTCAAACATTTCCCAGTTTTTCCCCCCGATAGTACTTTTGTGTAATAATTTAAAGGGTAAAGCCCCGTAATGGTTCAGCAGTTTGGCCACTTCCCCCCCCAAGATCCCAAAGGTCCCCTAATGAACTTAAAAAACCTTTGTTATCTCCATGAAAGGCCATGAGGTCCAAAAAGTAGGGAAACCTTTACAGGGATTTTAACCTTTAAGTGTTTAACTTTCATACCCCTGATCACAAAGTGGTCAGGATGCCTTGTGCTTTGGGGGGTTTCCCCCACCTGTAATTAGTGGACTCGTTATGATTGAAATACTGTCGAAAGGGCGGTGAAAAAATTTGGAAGAATGTCAAATCACAGAAGTGGGGGCTTACGGAATCCGCCCTTTTTCGTCTACACTCATATGACTACAGGTGGCATACCTGGGTATTGAAACCTTTGTGATATTTTAGTTAATATTAAAATAGATTTCGTGTTTGTCATGTTTTTCTGTGTACCAACACAGCATGTTTTTTGTGTATATCGACTGTGATGCCCCCACTTTAGTTGGTATGAAAAATCTATCCAGGAAGTGCTGTCCCCAAATGCTAGGAAAATGGTGAACGCCCGGAAACCAGCCTTCACGCATCGACAATACGTCCTGTTTAGCGCGGCTAAACCGCCCAAAAGTGGCTCCTTTTTTTTAGCCCGGTACTCTAAAAACTGCAACAAATTTCATGATTTGTACAAACATTAAAGTGTTTTTAATGAGGGAAGCAATTTCCCCTTGTGTTGTATAAGTGTTGACACGAGTTACTGGTGGTGCTGGGTTACTCAATAGTTTCCCCGTCAGCAAAAAGGGCCGGAAGAAAAAAATACTTGTGCAAGCCCTTTTAACCTTTTCCCCTCTAGGGACACTGAAAAAACCTTGCGAACAGCATAAAAAAGATCGCCCGGAGTAACTGCGGTGATCAGGTTTTATGCTGTTCGCTGCCCCCAGTGGGCTGGAAATGAGGATTTTACAATTTTAAAAATGGTAAGGTTTTAAAAATTGGTTTTCGCGATCAGGCTTTATGTGGTCTATTGAGTGCGTCAAAATGAGTCTATATGGGGGAAGGGGTTAATATTATTATACTGGCTCTTTTGTGTCATATGCCACGGGGAAATTTGGAAAATACAAAACCCAAAAAAAAGGGGTGTATACGGAGATATTTGTGTTTTTTAAATTTCATATTTTAGTTTCAAGTTAATTTCATTGAGGAAATATTTCTTTCTGGATTTTTTAGAAAATTCTTTTTAAAAAAAATCTTTTTTTTGTGGGTTTTAGATTTGTTTGAAATTTTTAAATGAAATTTGTTAGTTTTGGTATTTATGGGAAAATTTACTTTAAGTGTTGCCATCCTTTTCAAATTTTAAAAAATATAGAAAAAAAAGGTTAAAGCTTTAGATTGTTCTTCTATTTTCTTTATTATTATGATAAATTGTGATTTTTATACAGATCAATTATCGTGTCGCTAAATGATTGAAAGGTAAGAGGACATACATAATTTGGCATAAAATATAATTTTTTCATCTCTCTTGTATTATGGAGAGATATCAAATTTAGAGAAAAAATGTTACTCTTTGTTGACTTTTGTTTGGTTTAACAAATGGTTGTCATTGCATTGTTTTTAATTTTCACCTCATATAAAAGTCCACAATTGTGTTTTTTTTTTATTTTTTTTTGTTTTTTCCCCCTTTTTTCAATTAATGTTTTCCAAGGGTTTTTAAAAGGGGGGTGGGAAAAAATCCAGTCAAGTTGTACATTTGGGAACTCACTCAAGAAAAGCAGTTTGAATCCCAAGAAGTGAAAACCCTTTTTGGTAACACTAACTAACAGGCTCAAGTTTTTCATGGTTTTCCCAGGTGGGAAGTATTGGTCCAATCTAGGAACCTTCAGAGAAATGTCCATTAATTGTTAGTACTTGTTTCCCAAAACTGTCAGAACAGTTCAAGATTCTGTTTAATTGACAGAAAGAAAAAAAAGATGTTTGAAAGAAAAATATGCCAGTATTGTCGGAATCTTTTAGTAGACACTGATGACAGAGAGGAAGGCACTTAAGGAATGTTTACCAGACAATCATCATAGATACCATAAAAGAGAAGGCTTATTATATGTTGAATGACAAGTTCTAATCATTCTAAAAAGGGAAATTTCTACACAGATCTGATGGTAGGCTTTAAATCTGGATATCCAGTTTTGTTTTAAAGTTTTATTTGCAGACTTTGTAAGAGGCTGGTTGGGATATTTAATGTTTATATGTCATTGAAACAGTATTTATTTACTGGAGAGGAGATGTACACAGGACATGATGAATATGTAATAAATATAAATTATATAAACGTGTGCTAAGTTTATGCTTGTGTGCTAGATTTTTGACCTTTATTCTTTTGACCATTCTTAAATTGTACATGTATTTCAAATGTCAAGAGTCGTTTGTAAGTATAAAATATCTTCAGTTTGGAATAAAGTGTTGTTTTAAAGGAGGAAATTTGTTTTTCACATATTCCTTTGCTAGTACATAATGCTGGATATACTGTATCCCTTATAGCAAAATTTTCTGTACATTGACACTGAATCCCGGGGGGACAAACGACAATAAACCTTATTTTTACCTGTTATACTGATAAATTCACTTTCTGACACCAACACTCTTAATCTATGACCAATTGTCATTAATTAGTAGGAGCGTTTTTGATAAACCAACATTGGCTACAGCCGATGTCTTGATTTGTTAAAATCTGTTGTCACCTCTCATCAAGGGGCGAGAGCTATACTTTCTCTAGAATATGAATAAAACAAATATTTGTACCAACAAAATTGGCTTTTATTATTAGAGATTCCATGAAATTTTAATCCCCAACAAAAATTAATGACTTTACTCTTCTTGCAAAGAGGAATGGGGCATGAACAAACAAGCACCTAAATGATCCGATCGTTTGATGAGTGCCGTCTTACTCAACACACCTTTGGTGCTAATGTCCACTTTGAGTTTTCTTCCATGCTTAATAAGCTAGACATCATTGTTAACTCTAAAACACCAAAGCAACTGAATTAAACACCTAGTTATACCAAAGAAAAACTCAGGGGCCCCCTTCCTACCCCCTTAACCATCCATTCATTTCTTGATAGGTAGGAATGTATTTGAACTTTGTTTGCCTAAAGAAAAAATTATTTCATCTTTCAGTGTGGTAAATTTGCCGTCTGTCATTTACTTAAATACTTGGTGAAACAAGTTTTGTTTGTTTTTCTTCAGTCTTTATTTAGGGT
Organism: Solen grandis; assembly: GCA_021229015.1. Taxonomy (NCBI): domain Eukaryota; kingdom Metazoa; phylum Mollusca; class Bivalvia; order Adapedonta; family Solenidae; genus Solen; species Solen grandis. The sequence continues at coordinate 15,958,687 of CM037787.1, read as the reverse complement.
TTTTCAAACTTAGTGATAGGAGTGTTTTAGGTTTACTTGAGCTATGAAGGTTTTGGAATTAGAACCATAATTTGATTATAAAGCAGAATTTGTGTGCTAAAAATACAAATATATAAGAATTTGGGTTGCCATTATTTTAAGCCAAAATTTACAGGTTAAAAGTGATTTGAGCATACTTGAGTTTGAGGGATTTAAATACTTCATTTCAAGGGAATTGGCATACTTGAGTTTGAGGGATTTTAGCATACATTGTACTTCAGTTCAAGGGAATTGGCATACTTGAATTTGTGGGGTTTCGAACATATTCAGTTCAAGGGAATTGAGCTATTCGAGTTTGGGGATTTGAGTACTCGAGTTTTAGGAATTTGAGCAAACTTGAGTTTTGGCCAGAGATCATCTTCAATTCACTACAACCCTTTTTAAATAATGTACTTGTATTTCTGATGAGGGCCAAAAGTTCTGGTCAATTTATTAAAAATACACAACACACTCCTGAATGGGTAAAAATATTGCCATGTAACCGCAAGATTGTGTGTTCTCTCTCAAACCTTACTTGGCAATTGGAATATAATGTTTGTTCCTAAACTGAATAATGTGACAATAAGTTGTATCAGGGCACTTGTCTATAACACTGATGCAGCATTTCAGTCTGTTTCTTCAAGTGTGGTAACTATTGGGAGAGGGACATTTCACGCAAGCAAGCAAGTACACTTAAAATAGATCAGGATTCGAATGATAATAATAAATACTTTTCCCCCTCTTACTAGAAACTTTCAGCCCTATGGGGTGGGTAGGGGAGACTTCTGTAGATGATTTTTAGCATACTTCCTCATCTAAGGATAAAACTCAAATCACCACCAAATATTCTACTGGCTAATTAGTATTAGGCTGGGGGAGCATGATAACTCTAGTGCTGAAAAAACTCATTCAATAGCGTGTATTGCATGTAAATGTATCAGCTGTTGTTTTTCACCTTTGCATAGAACTGTTGTCACCCGTCACCATTAGCACAGCTGTTGTAAGAACATATTAAAAGTATACATGCAGGCTCTTTAGCCAGTTTATAGATAAATCTTGGCAGCCAGTTTCTACTGGACTCTTTTTCCTGAGAATCCTGAAGTTTTACAGTCAGTAGCATATACAGGCATTGTGAATGCAAAAGTTGTCCTGTGTAACATCAAGACCTGTAAAGGCGATTAAAGAATGATTAGAACAAATTCACATTTTGTATTATTTCAGGATAGGTACGTGAAATTGAAGCCTTCTGTATCCTTCTCCAGAGCTTTTTAAATGAACGCGAAAGTTGTCCAACAGTGGGGGATGAAAATGACATAAAGAAGTGTTTCTTGAACACAATTGTCACCTGCAGAAAAAAAGCATGACAGAAAAAGTCGAAGAATGTCCATATGTACTTTCAGCAGGTGACAAAAACAAGAGTGATTTTGGAACACGTGTCACCTGCTAATGTCCCTAAAAGGGCCCTGAGGGTCAAGAGTGGTGTTTAGGGCACATTCATCTCAAAATGACATTAAAAAAACAAGAGCACCACATGCGGGTGCCAACACTCGTCTGTTTTGCCGTTTACATATTTTGTTAAACATAAATAAAAGTTGACCTTGAAAATCACAACTAAACTGTAAGCCTTAAAGCAAAGTTGAAGTACCATACCCTTTCAATTTGACTTTTGACCTTGAAGGATGACCTTGACCCTATGCATGGAATAGAATGTATATAACACAGTAAAATATGTAAAAAAAAATCACAATTGCTAATCCATTGATAATCAACACAAAACTGTAAAATTTGAAGACATTTAAAAAAAAAATGCTTTTTTTTTATCTGCCTAAAATCAAAATCACACTGAAACGGGTTTTTCATATAAAAAACCCAGTATAAAGTTTTTTAAAAAGATATTGAAAAATGACAAAAAAATATTATTATAAAACTTGTCCAAAGTTTGTGGCAAATAAGGTCAAGGTCATGGTCGATAGAAAAAATATTGAGGTTATATCTGAAAAACCCTTGTTAAGATGAATAAACATCCAAATATAAAGATGTATGTCAACTAGAAAAAAAGTTATGGCCAACTTTAAAGGGTTTTTTTTGTTAACCATTTCAAAAATAGGTCAAAAGGTTTTAAACATTGTTGGAAAGGTCTTGCTACAAGGAATTCACGTGTGAAATATCAGTGCCCTGTTGACAATGGTTCTGAAATGACAGGCTTTTAAAAAGTTTTCAAAAGTTACAGCAAAAATAGGTCAAAGATCAAGGTCGATTGATGAAATGTTGAGGTATATCTGAATAGCCCTTGCAAAGATGAATTATGCATACCAAAAATAAAAATGAAAGTTGTATATTGAATAGTTCAGAAATTATTCCCAAACCGTTAAGATTCAGATGACGCCTAACGACAACGCAGACACGGAGTTACGACAATAGCTCGTATTTTTTTCTTCGGAAAACAGACGAGCTAAAAATGGAAACCCCAAGATAGGCAGCTAATTCTCATCCCTGAAGCAGTTTTAAAGCTGGATCTCAGTCTATTGAGGTTTTACACTGTCACTCAGATGAAGGCAATGTACAATTTATCATATCAGCCTTCATTTAATCCTTTCCCTCATATAGACTCATTTTGACACACTCAATAGGTACCACATAAAGCCTGATCAGCAGAAAACCACAGTTAAACCTTACCAAATTTAATTATAAAGTCCTCGTTTCCAGACCTCTGAGGAGCAGCAAACAGCATAAAACCTGATCAGCCTGCGAGTTACTCGCAGGTGATCTGGTTTTATGTTGTTTGCATAGGTCTTTTCATGGTTTCTCTATGAGGGAAAGGGTTTAAGCAATCCTACTCACCATTTATAAAGGGTTGACATTCCCTGCACCTTTTACACCCTGGTGTACCACAGGAAAGCCAGATCTGACAGAAAGCAGATTTCATTCTGAACCAGTTTTAAATGGTTTTCTCCATAATCACCAAGATATTAAGGAAAATGATAGCCAACAATGTAAAAATTGATCTCAGGTGTGCTCATTTCAGTACTAGAAACATTGATCCCTCATTAAAGTCTCATGTGATTTCAGGGTTAATTACTCTCTGTATAAAATCTTAAATCATTGATATAAATGGGAATATAAAAGATCAAGACAATTCAAGATTCCCCAAAAAATAAATACTTTATTTTTTTTCATCACCCACTTGTTTTCATTTTTTTTTCTTCAAATTTTTCATATTTTCACTAATATGTATGATAAGCGATGATGCAAGATCAGACATTTCCCACAATTCCTTGTGTCCAGACAGGGGTCAGTGAAGGTCATCTATCACCCAAACACCCGATTTGGGTTTCGCTCAGGTGACTTCATCAGCACTTCCTGGCCGGACAAGCTGGGCTTATGGGTAATTCTGATGACAGGCAAGACACTCGGTATGAAGATGAATGAAGATGAATACATGTTAGAACACATATCACAATGCTGACACTAATGAACATCAATGATGGCAGGTCAAACACAAGCTGGATATATTGATATTCATTTATTGGCAGTCTGTTGCATGCCAACATACTGATACATTGTCAAACCTGATCAGACGGCATTTCTCTATCTAAATTACGTTTCACCACTTTTCCCTTTTCATCTTGGAAAAACACCGACATTTAGGAAACAGTATAAAACCTGATCAACCTGCAAGTTACCTACAGACTATACTGGTTTTATACTGATTACATGGGTCATTTCTACTGATAGCTATCATATGGTACAGGATTTAACCATACATTTGCATAACTGTTTTTTTCTTTAGCAAACATACGTTCGTTGTATATTCAATATACTGCGACAAGGCCAATCAAATGCTTAAAAGCATAAACTAAGTAAAACTATCACAATTTCTGGTAAAACAGGTATAACACATTCATATCTCTATAATGTTGACAAAAATATATGATCGAATTTTAATCTTAAGTAACTGAGAACACGCACATAACTGAATCACGCCAATTACTGCAGTTCACAACATTAAATCAGCAACATGATTCCTGGTTAAACACAAAACATGAATCTGATTTTGGAAAATAAAGCAATGCTGATATAATCTTGCTATTAAGGTTTAAATTCATGTTTAAATTACATCATACTAGCTCTTCATCATACTAAAAAAAACAAAAATCCCCTTTTTTTACTTTTTTTCAGTATTCCTTTATATCTAAAATGGGGGCCCAGTTAAGGGAATATACCAATGCCACACACCTGAATTTTAAATGTAATGAAAAGAAAATTTTAGCATTAAAATCCATTCAAGTGAGATTCTGCTGTTTATTTTCCTCTGAGATTGTACAAATATAAACAAGACTACAGGTAATTTTTGTATACATGTATTCCCAAATATGCTGTTTCCCCTATTTCCCTCCCAGTAATATCTAGTATACATGTACACCTTGAATAAGTAATGACTAGATTGAATAAGGAAAGTCTTATAAATACCTGCACAGCAAAATATACACATCAATATATATAAGAACTAGGATTTATCTCTCTCATAACATCCATGTTAAGATATTGTTAATACTGTTTTCTTATTTTAATTGTTTACTTAAGCCCTTAGAAGAGGAATTTTCTGAAATCTGATTTTAAAAAGGGCAAGATTTGAGCTCATATTTCAATAAATCAGTACAAATAAAAATTTTCAAGATCTATATAAACTAAAAAGTTATTTTAACTCCATTTAACGATATGTTAACCTTCACAATGACCTTTAGTTTTAGGCCAAACTTCATAATTTTCAAGCCCTCTTGGCCTGTTTGATCTTTTATATAGAATGGACAGGATAGAAACAATCCCTGACCAAATCATGGAGTTGTAACATCTGTGACTCTCATTAGAACTATTTTTAGATACAATGTTTCAAAATAATGAGTAGAATTACTTACATCATCAGAATGTTCCGAAAAACATTTCCAGGGGACATTCTGAATATAAAATTACATTTCCGCATTGCTATTAAAAACTCATTTCCTCTATATCAATTACAATGTCCTTATCATGCCTCTAAGACCTAAAAAAACATTTTTTCACATAAGGGACTTCTTAAGCCATAGTTTTATGTTTTAAAATAACAAAAAATACTAAATTTGGTGTGATTACCTTAAAATTCTCAGGACTTAATGTTAAACATATAATGAAGCTATGGTGTTTTAAGATCACCCTTTTCAAGGGATCTGTATCATTAAACTACAAGGATTTAAACCTAGCTGGTTAAATGTTGTTCCGCCTGTTCACAGTGAGGTCATTATACCACTATATTGGGTCTAGAGGGGAGAAGAGGGAGATATAATACAGCAGTTTCTTTGGATACAAGTTCAAATTTTTGCTTAGTTCCTTTAAAACAATACAGAAGTTTTTGTTCTCTTAAACAATCAGCAAAAACCTTTCCCTATATTACCTTTTTGAGCCTTCAAAGTTCAATAAAGCTGACTGAAAAACCACATTAAAATACCAAATTTATTACGAAGTCCTATTTCCAGACCACTGAGGAGTAGCGAAAAAAGCATAAAACCTGATCGCCTGCGGTTACTCGCAGGGATCTGGTTTATGCTGTTTGATAGGTCTTTTCATGGTTTCCTCTATGAGGGAAAGGGTTTAAGAATTAAACATTTATCACTTTGACTTTGGCACGATGTATAGTAAAAAAAAAAAGCAAACAAATCTATACTGATATTTTCATTTAAATGAGAGACTGGAAACAATCATGGGTTATCCTGCTAATTACCTTTCTCATGTAAAGATATGAAGTATCAATTCTCCATGCATATAAATTAACTCAAAATAACCATGGGGTCTGCTTTGAAACGAAAAATTTTTCGCCATACAAAGGGGAGATAATTAATGACCTAAAGAATGGACTGATGACATGAACATGTAAAAGGATTACAGCTGTCTTTAGACTTATAGTAAAGAGTATCTATGAATTCTTTTGATACTTTTTCATCCTTGAATTTCTTCTTGTAGAATCCTCTATAAGGAGCAGCTTGTTGCACTCATCTGGCTAAAATCATCCGCTTTATCATCTGAAACACAACAAGATTTCTAAATAACCCTTTACTTATAACAGAAACATTTTGACACATTGGAAAACAAGACCCCGATCAGACAGCTCCTAGAAGGGTCCAATCTGTTGCTCATACAATATTTTAACTCAGATTCTACACAGCACAAAAAAGAAATTCCCTTGTTTTATATACCTATTTGTATTTTATTTTTTTTTAAGTTCAGTAAATTTAAAATCATTGAGTCTTAAATTTTTACATAAAATTTGTACATGAATATTTATGAGATAATGGGTTAAGACTGTCAGGGTTTTCGTGAGCAAACATGTTGAAGGAAGAACCTACACATTCTTGTCTGTACCTTGTTGTTAATTGCCTAATTTACAATGGGACTTCTAAAAATCAAAGCAATGAAAGCGCTGTCAGAAGCGAAAGTTAAAATGTGTGAATATTTAAAGTCAATCCATTTAATTTTTTTTTTTGTGGTATGCAGTTAAAAAATAAGGGAAGTTAAATTTTTTAAAATAAGCAAGTAAGATAGATTATGGATCATGGTCTCTGTCAAATTAAACAAAAATGAATAAGGAATAGTGGTTCTTAGTATTGATCCTCTCCATACCTTTAATACTTCAAATGGCTGCAGACAGGTATAATTTTAATAGAAAAGCAAGAAAATGGGACAAGATAAAGTTATTGTTCTATGTCACTTCACACTCTGAACAATATCAATGCCTTCAATAATTTTTAAAATTCACTAGAAAAGCATAATTTCACCATACAAGTAAGTAATAGAGATGTAGAAAGGGTTTAGAGTTATTGCTCTTTTTAAGAAAGGTTTGACCATTGTATAAAGTACAAACTAAATCCCTAAAGTACTTTCTGAGTTGTGACATACAGATTACAACTTGATACACAAGTCATTGGAGACTCTAACAAGAAAAGATTTATGTTTCTATTGACGGCTTACATTAAACATACTGTCACCCTCTCATATCTACTTTTTTGACCTTATAACTGAACCTGTTTTTTTCGCAGGACCCTCATTTTATAAAATTACCTCTCTATAAATTGTTTATTTTATAGAGAGGTCGATTTTTTCTTCAAGTTTTTTTTTTAGATGAATATGAGGGTCCTGTGGTCTATGATTTAAATCAAAAGAAATCAAATACAAATTAACAAATGCAAAATAAGTGATGTATAAAAACTAGAATAAACAAGAGGGCCAAGATGGCCCTAAATCGCTCACCTGAGCTTGGTTTGTTGTAGAAAGGCTGAAACCATGATACCAAATATCAAAGCTGTAGGTCTGTATGTTTTTAAGAGAAGGCATTTTATAGCTATGCATTCGGGTTTGCCATGGCAACAAAAGTTCTTCATGATCCAACCAATGGTTTCAGAAGTAAAGATTTTTTTGTTTCCTTATATAGTTCCATACAAAATCTGGGTGTGGTCCCGGGAGTGTCCTCATGAAAACCCCTGATGCACATATTTGTTGATAGTGTTGAGGCCCAGAAGCTGATGCATGTACCAAATATCAAATCTGTAGGTCTGTATGTTTTGAGGAAAACGCATTTTGAAGTTATGCTTTTGGTTGCCATGGCAACCAAAGTTCTTCATGAAATTCAAGAAAAATTAGGAATTAGCCTAAGACTAACATAAGTATTATTTTAAATAAATATGGCGAAAATCCATGGACTAGTTTTGAAAGAGAAGATTTTTCAAGAATTCCCTATATAGTTCTATATAAAAATCCGGGTGTGGCCATCAGCGTGGCTGATTGTGACCCTAGGGGCAAAAAGTTTACACTGATGTTGAGGAAAAATGAGCTGATACTATGCCACCAAATATCAAATCTATAGGTCTTTGTTTTTTTATGGAAATGAAAAAAAATTAGGAAATTTTCATTAGGCTATCATAATATCATTTTGGGAAAATTTGATGAAAATCCATCTGTAGTTTAGGAGAAGATTGTTGAAATTGTTGACGCACAAAAAACCCAAGTTATGTCTTTTGGTTGCCCTGGCAACCAAAGTTCTTCATGAAATTCAAGAACAAGAGGCCATGATGGCCCTAAATCGCTCACTGAGATAAATAGTGACCCAAAAGGGAAACTCTGTTCAATTTATTTTAAAATCTGGCCAGTAGTTTTGAAGAAGATGATTTTTAAAGTTTTCATATTTTTTTTCTTTTTGTGCCATGGCAACCAGAGTTTTAAAAGGATCAAGTTTATTTTAGCAACTTTTGTGAAGGGGACCCCAAAGGTCATTCCTGTCAAGTTTTAAACAAATTCTGTCCAGTGGTTTCAGAGGAAATGTTGATAAAGTTTTCCAAAATACATATAAGGCAAATAAGCCTTAAAAAATGTTTTTTACGGGTGGAATTTTTTTTCAACTTTGGTAGAGGTTGACCCAAGGAAATCTGTACCAATTTATTTTAAAATTGGCCAGTAGTTTTGAAAAAAAGATGATTTTTAAAGTTTTCATTTTTTTATTTCTTTTTGTTGCCATGGCAACCAGAGTTCTACATGGATCAATTTATTTTAGCAACTTTTGTGAAGGTTGACCCCAAAGGGTATCCCTGCCAAGTTTTAAAAATTCTGTCAGTGGTTTCAGAGGAGATGTTGTTTAAAAGTTTTCTATATACATATAAGGCAAATAAGCCCTGCCCCTGGCCGCCATGTTTTTTTCCGGATCGGAATAATTTTAGCAATTTGGTAGAGGTTGACCCCAAGGAACATCTGTACCAATTTATTTTAAAATTTGGCCATTTGTTTTGAAAAGATGATTTTTAAAGTTTTCATTTTTATTTTTTTTGTTGCCATGGCAACCAGATTCTACATGGATAACTTTATTTTTAGCAACTTTTTGTGAAGGTTGACCCAAGGATCATCCCTCCCAAGTTTAATCAATTTCTGTCCAGTGGTTTCAGAGGAGATGTTGTTTTAAAGGTTTCTCTATAAACATATAAGGCAAAATAAGCCCCGCCCTTGGCGGCCTTGTTTTTTACAGATCGGAATAATTTTAGCAACTTTGGTAGGGGTTTTGACCCAAGGAAACATCTGTCCAAATTTTTTTTTGAAATCTGGCCAGTAGTTTTGAAGGAGATGATTTTTAAATTTTTCATATTTTTTTTTCTTTTTGTTGCCATGGCAACCAGAGTTCTACATGGTCAACTTTATTTAGCAACTTTTGTGAAGGTTATCCTAGGATCACCCCTCCAAGTTTAATAAAAATTCTGTCCAGTGGTTTCAGAGGAGATGTTGTTTAAAGGGTTTTTCTCTATAAATATAAGGCAAAAAAGCCCCGCCCTGGCGGCCATGTTATTTTACGGATGGGAAAAATAATTTTGCACTTTGGTAGAGGTTGACCCAAGGAACATCTGTACCAAATTATTTTGAAATCTGGCCAGTAGTTTTGAAGGAGTGATTTTTAAAGTTTTCAATATTTTTTTTTTTGTTGCCATGGCAACAGAGTTCTTATGGATCAACTTTATTTTAGAAACTTTTGTAGAGCCTCACCCAAGGAAATTCTTGCCAATTTTCATTAAACTCTGTCCAGCGGTTTCAGAGGAGATGTCGTTTAAAGCAAATTGTTGACGAGGGACGACGGAAGAGGGACGCCGCACGGCGACGGACGCCGGACGAAGGGCGATCACAAAAGCTCACCTTGAGCACTTTGTGCTCAGGTGAGCTAAAAATGAATTAGCCTCAGGCTTACATTAGTATCATTTTTAGTGAAATTATGAGAAAATCCAATGAGTGGTTTCGGAAGAGAAGATTTTTCAAAGAATTCCCTATATAGTTCTGTACAAAAATCCGGATGTGGTCCTTGGGCATGGCCCATTGTGACCCCAGTGGCACAAATTTTGCAATGGTATTTAGGCAACATGAGCTGATGCTATGTACCAAATATCAAATCTGTAAGGGTCTATATATTTTCTGAGAAAATGCATTTTAAAGATTCAATCATGGAGTTTTTCATGGAATTAAAAATAAAATTAGGAATTTGCATTAGGCTATCATAAGTATCATTTTGACAAAATTTGATAAAATTCCATCTGGTAGTTTCAGAGGAGGAGATTGTTGAAAATGTTGACACACGACAGACAATAAAGTGATCACAAAAGCTCACCCTGAGCTTTGCTCAGGTGAGCTAAAAATTCTAAATATATATCCCATGCATAAAAAAAATTAGTATTAAAAAAAAAAAAAAGAAAAAAAAAAAAAAGAAGATATGTCACAGGATTTGACAAATCCCCCTTTGAAGTGCATATTCAGGGATTTTGTGAAAAATTTCCTGACATTTCTTTTGCATTTCCCTGACATTTTTAACAGTGAAATCACTACAGCATCATGCATTCACGAAATACACATTAGCTAGAATCACATGCATAATTGCACCAAAAGTCCCCTACTGATTATGCATATTTTTTGAGAGCACATTCTCCAATAATAGGGTTTTTCAGCGATACCCTCTCAAGTCTGTGGTCTTCAAGTTACACCATTTTTAATAGCTCTGAATTTGTAAAGAGTGCAATGGTAAAACTCCATCAAGATTAGAGAACAAGAAAGAGAAATGATAGAGAGCTTGTCTGTACAAGTAACAGAAAAGAGCTTGAGTGAGAGATTCAGAGAGAGAAATTCAGAGAGGGAGATGGGAAGTCAAAACAAATGTTGTTGTTTTTTCAGGAACTAAACAAAGGGACTGCCATGCCGGAATATCTATCATTTATGGGCATGACTTAAGCGGAGAATTTTTCCTCATAGAATATTTCTATTGGATGCCTTATATGTGTCTGTTATAGGAGAATAATGGAAAAGACACATATAAACTAAACCTGTTTCTGTTATCCAGACTTACCTCTAAAACTTTACCCTCATTATTAAGAAACTGCAGAGTTGGAGGAGCTCCGCTCTTCTTTTAAATGTAACATCATGGCTAAAACAGCAGTCAAGGAAATGGACAAAGTACAAGTGATATCCACTTTTAACACATATAAACATATTTTGATTTCTTAGCAATCAGATCAGACCTAGGCCCCGTGTTCTCAAAATACTTAAGTATGATCTCAGGCTCAAATTTGAGTATCATACTCAAATCCCTATTGAAACTGATGGGCACAGCTTGAGTATAAGTATGAATGTATTCATACTTGAGTATCATTTTTTATTTTCGAGAACACAGGGCTCATCAGATTGATCTGGGTCTGCTCTGTTTGCTCAAACAATATTGTAACTGAAAATAAAACAAGAGGGCCATGATGGCCCTGGGATCGAAGCACCTGAGAAACTGGTATTAGGGGGAGAAAAAGAAACAGCAAATATCTTATGATATTGTGGAAAAAGGGCTCTGCCCTCTGCAAGCCATAAATCGAATGAATACTTTTGGACAAGAAGAATTTTCAAATTTGTACTATATACATACAAGGAAAACAGGCTCTGCCCCTTGGCAGCCATGTTTTTCAACAGATCAAAATAATATGAACAATCTTGGTAGAGAGTGGACCTAGGGAACATCTGTGCCAAATAACTTTGAAATCCAGCCAGTGTACTTTTGGACAAGAGATTTTCCAAATTTGTACTATATTCATATAAGGAAAACGGGGCCCCCTGGCAGCCATGTTTTTCAATGGATCAAAATAATTTGAACAATACTGGTAGATAGTGACCTAAGGAAATTTATGGAAAATAACTTTGAAATCCAGCCAGTACTTGTGGACAAGAAGATTTTTCAAATTTGTACTATTCATATAAGGAAATCGGGCCCCCAGGCGGCCATGTTTTTCAACGGATCAAAATAATTTGAACAATATTGGTAGATAGTGACCTAAGGAAATTTGTGGCAAATAACTTTGAAATCCTGCCAGTACTTTTGGACAAGAAGAATTTTTAAAGTTTATACTATATATATATTTAAGGAAGACAGGCTTAACTCTCTGGCGGCCAATGTTTTTCAACGGATCAAAATAATTTAAAAATCTTGGTAGAGAGTGACCCCAAGGAACAATCTGTGCCAAGTAACTTTGAAATCTGGCCAGTAGTTTTGGAGGAGAAGATTTTTTAAAGTTTTCATATGATTTTTCTTTCTGCTGCCATGGCAACAAGAGTTCTGCATGGAATCAAATTCTTTGAACAACTATGAAAAGGCATCACCCAAGGAACATTTTTATAAGGTTTCTTTAAAATTGACCCAGTGGTTTATGAGGAGATGTCGTTTTAAGTTAAATGTTTGACGACGGACGCGACACATTTATTGGTCACAATAGCTCACAATAGGTGAGCTAAAAATCCATTCTTTCATTTACATAAATTTATCAGTGAATAAATATTCATCAGGTCATAAATGTGAATATCATTCTTGGGGTAAAGGAATGAGCTCCACTTTTCCTTTCAACACCCTCGTGGTATTCTACTTTTATGAATAGGTCCACTGCTCTACTAACAGTATCGCAAACAAACCAATGTTTTGTTGTTGTTGATGTGTCATGTGATTTGATTATTTCTGTAAACATTAGGAAGTTTCATTGTATTTAGATTGGGCAGTATGAAACTTCTATGTTGGGCACTTTTTCAGCCAAATTTGGGAGAAAGTCTTAGAAACAAAAAAGCCCTAAGTCACTGATACTAGCTTAAATACTGACTTTCTGTATACAAAGTACAAATATTCAATACTATAATATACCGGTACAGGGCTTTTTTTTCTTCTTCTTAATCAAGGGCCATTCATGGGTGTCTTCTGAAAAATTCTTTAAATTCATGCAGTTATTCCCAAATTTGCTATTTATCCAAAGAACTTTTTCCCCATAGTAAAGTAAATGGCAATACCCTAAATTGTATTCAGGCACCCTCCCCAACATTTGAACAAAAAAAGGCCTGGCAGATAATTTCAGTGTTTTCAGCATCTGTGTACAAAAGCTGAATAAGTATGTTAGCATATTGAATTTTCTGCAGCAAGCCTTTACCTAAAAAATACTAAAACCAAATAGTACCCCTACTCAGTGCTGTACCTAATGGTAATATAAAAAGGATACTACAGCGGGACGTCATCGTAAATGAACTTCTTAACCGCTGGTAACCTATTCAAACGTCATCCACCACAGCTCTGAAAGAAGAAAAATGTATCTATTCTATATTGTCTGTAAAATTCAAAGACCTGTCTGCAGAATTATGTTATGGCTATATTCAAGTTAAACTTGACCTGTCTGCAGAAATTATGTTATGGCTATATTCAAGTTAAACTTGACCTGTCTGCAGAATTATGTTATGGCTATATTCAAGTAAATTTAACTGCAGTATTCAATGTGGTCTGCAAAATCCATTTGACCTGTCTGCAGAATTCAATTGTGGCTATATACAATTTTAGTTATGCAGTATTCTATGTCTGCAAAATCAAATGACCTGTCTGTAGAGTTCAATTATAGCTATATACAAGTTATGTCTGCAAAATCCAATGACAAGTCTGCAGAATTCAATTATGGCTAAGAACAAGTTATGTATTATTCTACATTGTCTGCAAAATTTAACAGACTTTAGTTACGTCTGAGTGTATGTTAAGTTATGCAGTATTCTAAATATTTTTTTAACCCTTTCCCTCATAGAGGATACCATGAAAAGACCTATGCGAACAGCATAAAACCAGATAAGCCTGCGAGTAACTCAGGTTTTATGCTGTTCGCTGCTCCTCAGTGATCTGGTAATGAGGATTTTACAATTAAATTTGGTACGGTTTCAGTTTGGCTTTCTGCAGATCAGGCTTTATGTGGTACCTATTGAGTGCGTCAAAATGAGTCTATATGAGGGAAAGGGTTAAAGAATAATGAGGATCATACTCTTTTCAGTGATTATCAAGTGCCAAGTGTGTCATTTTTTGATTTAATGACTGTTTGCAGTGGTCCCTGATATTGCCTTACTTAGGCTGACTATTATCAAATCAGTTTCAGTTAACACCACAGGGGGGTCCCATTATACATCACAGGGGGATCCCCCCGATCCCATTCATCACCACAGGGGTCCCATTATACACTATGGTGTTTATTAATGTTTCAAAATAATACATTTTTATATATAGGCATTCATTAAAATTACAGGTAAATGCTATTCAATTTCTTTTTTACAAGTCACTCATATAAAGAATATACAATGGAAATCCTGAAACTTCACTGTTTTCATTCTCAATTGGTTTGGAAAACATAAGACAATGGGTGAAATATCAACAGCCAGTAAATAAGCTCTGATAAGCTTTTAAATAACTTGGACATAAAATATAATTCTTATGAATTTCAATGACAAGCTGGTTAATTAATTCAATACATTAGAAGTTCGGCCCTTCATTAAAATACAGTTAAATCAACCAAATACTCTATAAATTATTCCCTGAACAAACTGAACATAATCACATCCTAATTTCTGTCTTGAATACTTGTTTTTGTATGTGTTGTTTTTTCTTTTTTAATAAAAACCTTAATTTTATTTTAGTTTCTTACAAAAACACCCTTTGTATGAATTAAAACTTCAAAAGGGTTGACAAAAACAACACACTACAAAGACAAACATTCAATCAAAATGCCTTCATATAGTTTATTCTTTATCTATAGTGTTTGCATAATCCGATTTCCTTCTTTTTATATAACAGTAGTGTCTGCAAAGTCCTACTGTTTTCATATTGTCTGCACAAGTTGTCTGCAAAATAGATTGCGTCGGATGCCAATCAGAAAAAAAAAACTGATCAGAATTTCAGACGAAATAAAGGCTCTATAAATATCAAATCATAAAAACATTAATTCCCTGAAATAGAATTTTGATGCATTTTAAACTTATAGAATATAATAAGCTTAATTTGAAAATACCCCGAAAACTTGTTTGTAACTTTTTTATGTTATCACCGCTGACCTATATTGGAAGGAACGTTGCTCTGTTTTGAGATGATTATAAGATCACAAATGTGTACAGGGCGTGACAAAATTGGTTGTTGCACCCCTTTATTATAATTAAATGAAATTTTAATGATATTTGATATGCAAATTTCATGACATTTTCAAAGCTTGTCACAAAAAATAGTCATAAAAACATAACCACTTGTTCGATTTTGTTCAAATAAAAAGCATTTTGCTTTTCCAGGAAATATAAGTTTAAAATGATCTACTGGTGTTGAAAAAATCATTGGTCCATGCTAATTAATGCCGCCGCTATTAGCTATTATTTATTATTTCATACAGTAACTATACACTGTATGTGCCACAGTGGTTGTACACAGTCCGAATCCGCGAAGTCAAATTACCAATCATTTTAATGTAACAAAAATTCTTACCTCTATAACAGCTTTTGCAACTTTTTCAGATTTTTCCTCAGCCTTGGAGAGGGCAAAGAGTGACAGAGTCACCAACGTCAGCAACCGGAGGGCTACCATCTTGAAATGAGAAGAGCTCAGTATAACTTTGTAAAATTACTGCGTCACGGTACACCAGGCGAATCAGAATATGCCACGACTCTACAGCGTATTCGAACAATGTATGTGACGGCTGTTAAATCAATTAAAAGGACATGACTTTATAGTGTACATAGTGACACGAAACCGGGTCCTGCTCTTACCAGGGAGGTACATTAAGGTATTCACATCTCTACTTTAACAGATAGATATGTTGTAAATACATTTTTTTTTATTTTCAGTATATAACTACAGATATATCTTGTGATCCATGCACGAATTATATAATTATCATATCCCAATTTTTCAAGATCTATATGAGATAAGTTTAACCAGAAAAAGAAGTAATTTGTGGTGATAGTTTTTTCATGTTGAACTTCAAGCAAAATTAACTTTAGAAATTAAAACAATTCTTAACACTAAAAAAAACACAACAGTTATCTAGGTTAGATCTAGGCCTACTTAATAATAAATGAAAAAGAGTAAAAAGGTTGACTTTTTATGCTGACTATAAACGGATAAAAATGACCGCTAATGTATATGCAGAGATGTGAATACCTTGTAGCTTCATGGTATATACAATGTATTACGTAAAATAATATACTATTTTTATATGGAAATAAACCCGAGTCCGAATAAAAATAAAGTGGTTATTTTTAACAATTCTAAACAGATGCTATTTTTAAACTAAACAATAACAGATTAAAACAAAATGTTTTAATGGACGACTTAAAACAGAGCATACTGTCCCCCTTTCTTTCTCTTTTCTTCTGTTTTGACCTTATAATCTTACCTGTCTATGCACAGGACCTTCATATTAAAAAAAATGACAGACCCCCACTCCTGTGTATGTATACGGGTGCGACAGGCATGTCCGTGGGGTGCCCCGTATTAGGCACTGTCAGCGGTGCGTGTCAACAAGATTGGCACGTGCCGGGTGTTTAGGTCAGGTAATTATTATAGTTTTTTTTTTCAAGTTTTTATTTTTAAATTCCAGAAGGCCATAGACCCATGTGGCAATTTTTACATGATGGCAGGTAATGTGAATACAACATGTATAAAATTTTATATACATTTACACACATATGAAAATAAACACACATATGCTACATTCTCATCATACTCATAATACCCCCCCCCCCCACACACACACACACACAAATAGATATTCATACGCTCATACATATACAAAAGCCAAGAAGAAAATTCTTCCACTCTTGTTTGTTACCCTAACGAAATGCTAGAGAAACGTACGAGTAATTTTATGGGTAATATATAAACATATACACATACGTTAACACAAACATATATAAATGTAGATCCTAATAGCTACCCTAACGAAATGAAAATTTAGGGAAGCGTTTGGATTTATGTCTTTGCTCGATATAAATGCACACACACACACACACACACACACACACACACCTCTGAAATATACTTATACTGTTTACATTTTCACCTGAGAATACGTAAATATCCAAAAAGAAAAAGATGAGACCTAAAGTTCAGTATACAATTAATGCTAAAAATGTATATGTAATTTATACTATTTCGTATTTTAAAAGCATTGAATATAAATATACTAAGGTTCCTTACTATTTTATCATTTTCATTTTTGAACAGCTCTATTAATTTTAACATACTCGGACGTTTTAAGTAAAATAAAGGTTTTATATCTTTTACGAATATCGTTATATAATACACATTCAAAATAAAAATGATACTCATCTTCTATTTTGTTGCACATTAAACACTTTCTTTCATTAATAGGGATATGCATATTACTAGCCCATCTTCCACTTTCAATATTAAGCCTGT
Source organism: Solen grandis (assembly GCA_021229015.1). NCBI lineage: Eukaryota > Metazoa > Mollusca > Bivalvia > Adapedonta > Solenidae > Solen > Solen grandis. The sequence continues at coordinate 15,941,397 of CM037787.1, read as the reverse complement.
GAGAAGATACTCTCAATCTTGATAAACTACATCTGAATTTAGCAATGCCAACAATATCTAAGTACGCTTGAAATTTGAAATCATAAATATGTCTGTAAAAGTTCGCCCTACTTGAATCGTTTAATCTCCCCCTCCATCCCTGAATAAAATGATCTTTAAGTCTCTGTTTAACAAGAGATAAAAACAATTCTTCATTACCAACATATTGAAAAAAACCACGCCTCATATAAACCAAGTGAACAAAGCAGATCCCTTAACAACGAACACCAATTTATTTTTCCAGGGTGAAATTCACTTTCTGATTTTAGCATCAAATAAATATTTTGATATACTTTTTGTCTTTACAATTCAAAATCTTAAGCCAATATTTAATTATATTAAAATACCTTAGGATCAAAGTGTATTTTATAAAGGTCTAAAACGCGGACGCCTGACGCGGACAATATATACAAAGAAGGAAAACGCGGACAATATGTAACATATAGGGAAAAGGCGGACGATATGTATCATATAGAGAAAAAGCAGATGCTGTAGTTTTTATCATCTTTTTGTTATCATTATTGTCATGTTGAAGTATTTATGTAGTTACTCAACTAGAACATTTGAAGATAATATGTTGGTTGTAAGAAAAATAATAATGAGTTTATTAGTATCGTCATTCGAGAATGAAATTGATACAAATAATGTCACTATGAATGAATTAGGTTAATCCTTTGATCTATAAAATACACTTTGATCTTGAGTGATAACAATATCATTAATTGTGAATGTGTAAATATATGAATATAAATTAATTGATTTTTAACAGAACAGAACGGAACATAACTTTATTACATTCCAGGTATACAAAGTATACAACATGGAGACATGTACAAATATGATGTAATAATAACAAAACATTCCATTCCGGTTTGGGGTAACAGGTAAGTCTTGAGAGAGAAAGAGAGAGAGAGAGAGAGGGGGGGGGGGGAGAGAGAGAAAGAGGAAGGGGAAATCAGAACAGGCATATACATAAAGACTTTTCGTTGTCGCTGTATATCATTATGTTACTTATCACAATTTGATATGTTCAAAATAAATTATTAGAAGAGAGAGAGAAATAAATATATAAAGAAAAGCAAATTTATAAGCTTATTTTACCAATAGGATGCTAAAACAAATCAAAAGGTGCACCTACACATTGTAGTAAGTACAAAAAATCCGGTCCTAGGTTACAAACAGATTTAAGAGAGAGAGGGAGAGAGAAAGAGAAAGAAATTTCAAATTAGAAAAAAAAAAAAAAAATATATATATATATATATATATATATATATATATATATATGCTCATAAGATACATGTACAAATTCTATTACAGATTAGGTATACAGAAATGTATTTTAACAATAAATGTAAGTGTATTAAATATGTAAGTGATAAAGATTTGATCAACTAAACTATTTGATTTGTATGAGGCACTAATAAAATGAAGGTGACAGAGAGAGCAAGAGAGAGAGAAAGAAGAATGATCATTGCATAGAAAAACAGTTGTTTACATTGCACAATAAAGTTGAATGGCATTAGATAAATTGATAGATAGATGGTTCTTTACATTAAAAAGGAATATATGGTACTTTACATTTCACAAACAAACAAAAGAAAAAAGGAATAAAGGAACATAAAATCTTGAAAATATTGCTGAAAGCGTGCTGTAGCAGTACACTTTACACATCATCGGTCAATGATAACATGGCATCGCCCGCGGCGCTTTGTCTTTGCATTGGACAAGAAAGCGGGGCGGACTTTATGACCACGGTGCGTTTATCAAATTTCTTTTATGTTGAAAGCAAAATATAGATAATATAATATGCACGAACGTGCTTACATGCAAATATTCGTGAAATAAATATAGGCAAATCATTTAATTCGATATATATAGGGCTTAAAGTAACACTGAACGGAGGTATCGGTATATCAGTTAAACTTCTTCATAATAATGCTCATAAACGTACTGAGGTTCCTAAAATTGTTATTGTTTGATAAGAGCCTATTTAAAGGGTGGTTGCTACAGTTTGGTATTAAATGTTCTCTTTCTGATTTAAAATAAGGGCAATTAAGTAAATAGTGTTCCTCGTTTCCAACACTGTTCGAAATACACAGGGGACATTTTCTATCATCGTAAGGTGTGTCATCATAACGACCGGTCTCAACAGGTAATCAATTCAATTCAATTCAATTCAATTCATTTTATTAGCATAAACATTACAATGTCATTGCCAGTATAAGACTTGGCGGTATAATACAAACTATGCATATGGAGAAAAGCATGAACATGAATGTCAACAACAAAGTTAACGTATACAGTTATCATAATTAGAGAGAGAGAGAGAGAGAGATTTATAATCTACTGCGGGATCAAATATATATACACGTTTTAAGAAAAATATATGTAATTTATATTATATATATCATATTTGTTCAGCGTGCAAAAACGTATATTTATATGTCAGTTTCTGCCCTTTTCAACATACCAAGGTATACAAATTTTGCTAATTTTATTAATGAGCCTTGTTGTAAACATGCTAATAAAGTTTTAAATTTATTCAATGTAGGCCAAGAACAATAATATTTCGGAAGGAGAGAATTGCGTAAATCCCTATAAAATGGACAGACTAATAAAAAGTGGTATTCGTTTTCAATTTTACCCATCGAACATTTTTTACAAATTCTTTCATCTCTATTTATGTTTCTAATACGCCCCTCTTCTATCAATAACTTATGTGAAGAACAACGAAACCTTGATAACGCGATTCTATGTTTGTCATTTTTTAATCTTATTCATGTATTCTTCAAATTGAAAAGTTGATTTAAATAATCTATAAGTATCGAGTTTACTAGAATGTTCTATTTCTTGAAACCAGTTTTGGATGTACATATCACACAATCTTTGTTTAAAAACATCAATATAACTACTGTGAATATTATCAATATCAATATCATTTATCATATAAGATAATCCCATGTCATTTAACAATGTTTTTTATTATTTGTCCAACTACATATAAAGTTACCTCGAAGATCTTTAGCAGTTACAATCTTATATATCAAAGACTGAGGGTTCTGTAAAATTTTAAACCAATATCTTAAGATACTTATTTTTCTAAATATATGTAAAGGGAATCTCCCTAATTCGCCATATATTGCGACAGTAGTATAGGGTGGCACTATGGTACCAAGGTACCATAAATATTTTTTTTTATGGTACCGTGGTACCATAAATTATTTTTTTTTTTTGGGACTTATGGTACCGAATCTATAGTACCGAATGGTACTCTATATGAAAACAGAATCTATTAGTACCGAATGGTACTCTATATGAAAACAGAATCTATAGTACCGAATGGT
>CM037787.1:15887914-15937914 GCA_021229015.1 Solen grandis | reverse complement strand
TTTTTTTTCTGATTGGCATCCGACGCAATCTATTTTGCAGACAACTTGTGCAGACAATATGAAAACAGTAGGAATTTGCAGACACTACTGTATATAAAAAGAAGGAAATCGGATTATGCAAACACTATAGATAAAGAATAAACTATATGAAGGCATTTTGATTGAATGTTTGTCTTTATAGTGTGTTGTTTTTGTCAACCCTTTTGAAGTTTTAATTCATACAAAGGGTGTTTTTGTAAGAAACTAAAATAAAATTAAGGTTTTTATTAAAAAAGAAAAAACAACACATACAAAAACAAGTATTCAAGACAGAAATTAGGATGTGATTATGTTCAGTTTGTTCAGGGAATAATTTATAGAGTATTTGGTTGATTTAACTGTATTTTAATGAAGGGCCGAACTTCTAATGTATTGAATTAATTAACCAGCTTGTCATTGAAATTCATAAGAATTATGTTTTATGTCCAAGTTATTTAAAAGCTTATCAGAGCTTATTTACTGGCTGTTGATATTTCACCCATTGTCTTATGTTTTCCAAACCAATTGAGAATGAAAACAGTGAAGTTTCAGGAATTCCATTGTATATTCTTTATATGAGTGACTTGTAAAAAAGAAATTGAATAGCATTTACCTGTCAATTTTAATTGTTATCCTTAATTTTAATGAATGCCTATATATAAAAATGTATTATTTTGAAACATTAATAAACACCATAGTGTATAATGGGACCCCTGTGGTGTTAATTGACACTGATTTGATAATAGTCAGCCTAAGTAAGGCAATATCAGGGACCACTGCAAACAGTCATTAAATCAAAAAATGACACACTTGGCACTTGATAATCACTGAAAAGAGTATGATCCTCATTATTCTTTAACCCTTTCCCTCATATAGACTCATTTTGACGCACTCAATAGGTACCACATAAAGCCTGATCTGCAGAAAGCCAAACTGAAACCTTACCAAATTTAATTGTAAAATCCTCATTACCAGATCACTGAGGAGCAGCGAACAGCATAAAACCTGAGTTACTCGCAGGCTGATCTGGTTTTATGCTGTTCGCATAGGTCTTTTCATGGTATCCTCTATGAGGGAAAGGGTTAAAAAAATATTAAGAATACTGCATAATTTAACATACACTCAGACGTAACTAAAGTCTGTTAAATTTTGCAGACAATGTAGAATAATACATAACTTGTTCATAGCCACAATTGAATTCTGCAGACAGGTCACCTTGAATACTGCAGTTAAATTTACTTGAATATAGCCATAACATAATTCTGCAGACAGGTCAAGTTTAACTTGAATATAGCCATAACATAATTCTGCAGACAGGTCTTTGAATTTTACAGACAATATAGAATAGATACATTTTTTTTTTCAGAGCTGTGGTGGATGACGTTTGAATAGGTTACCAGGTTAAGAAGTTCATTTACGATGACGTCCCGCTGTAGTATCCTTTTTATATTACCATTAGGTACAGCACTGAGTAGGGGTACTATTTGGTTTTAGTATTCCTTAGGTAAAGGCTTGCTGCACAAAATTCAATATGCTAACATACTTATTCAGCTTTTGTACACAGATGCTGAAAACACTGAAATTATCTGCCAGGCCTTTTTTTGTTCAAATGTTGGGGAGGGTGCCTGAATACAATTTAGGGTATTGCCATTTACTTTACTATGGGGAAAAAGTTCTTTGGATAAATAGCAAATTTGGGAATAACTGCATGAATTTAAAGAATTTTTCAGAAGACACCCATGAATGGCCCTTGATTAAGAAGAAGAAAAAAAAGCCCTGTACCGGTATATTATAGTATTGAATATTTGTACTTTGTATACAGAAAGTCAGTATTTAAGCTAGTATCAGTGACTTAGGGCTTTTTTGTTTCTAAGACTTTCTCCCAAATTTGGCTGAAAAAGTGCCCAACATAGAAGTTTCATACTGCCCAATCTAAATACAATGAAACTTCCTAATGTTTACAGAAATAATCAATCACATGACACATCAACAACAACAAAAACATGGTTTGTTTGCGATACTGTTAGTGAGCAGTGGACCTATTCATAAAAGTAGAATACCACGAGGGTGTTGAAAGGAAAAGTGGAGCTCATTCCTTTACCCCAAGAATGATATTCACATTTATGACCTGATGAATATTTATTCACTGATAAATTTATGTAAATGAAAGAATGGATTTTTAGCTCACCTATTGTGAGCTATTGTGACCAATAAATGTGTGGCGTCCGTCGTCAACATTTAACTTAAAACGACATCTCCTCATAAACCACTGGGTCAATTTTAAAGAAACCTTATAAAAATGTTCCTTGGGTGATGCCTTTTCATAGTTGTTCAAAGAATTTGATTCCATGCAGAACTCTTGTTGCCATGGCAGCAGAAAGAAAAATCATATGAAAACTTTAAAAAATCTTCTCCTCCAAAACTACTGGCCAGATTTCAAAGTTACTTGGCACAGATGTTCCTTGGGTCACTCTCTACCAAGATTGTTTAAATTATTTTGATCCGTTGAAAAACATGGCCGCCAGAGAGTTAAGCCTGTCTTCCTTATATGTATATAGTATAAACTTTAAAAATTCTTCTTGTCCAAAAGTACTGGCAGGATTTCAAAGTTATTTGCCACAAATTTCCTTAGGTCACTATCTACCAATATTGTTCAAATTATTTTGATCCGTTGAAAAACATGGCCGCCGGGGGCCCGTTTCCTTATATGATATAGTAAAATTTAAAAATCTTCTTGTCCACAAGTACTGGCTGGATTTCAAAGTTATTTTCCATAAATTTCCTTAGGTCACTATCTACCAGTATTGTTCAAATTATTTTGATCCATTGAAAAACATGGCTGCCAGGGGGCCCGTTTTCCTTATATGAATATAGTACAAATTTGGAAAATCTTCTTGTCCAAAAGTACTGGCTGGATTTCAAAGTTATTTGGCACAGATGTTCCCTAGGTCACTCTCTACCAAGATTGTTCATATTATTTTGATCTGTTGAAAAACATGGCTGCCAAGGGGCAGAGCCTGTTTTCCTTAAATTTGAACTTCGGAAGCCTTTTTCCAATATCATAAGATATTTGCTGTTTCTTTTTCTCCTCCTAATACCAGTTTCTCAGGTGCTCGATCCCAGGGCCATCATGGCCCTCTTGTTTTATGTTTCAGTTACAATATTGTTTGAGCAAACAGAGCAGACCCAGATCAATCTGATGAGCCCTGTGTTCTCGAAAATAAAAAATGATACTCAAGTATGAATACATTCATACTTATACTCAAGCTGTGCCCATCAGTTTCAATAGGGATTTGAGTATGATACTCAAATTTGAGCCTGAGATCATACTTAAGTATTTTTGAGAACACGGGGCCTAGGTCTGATCTGATTGCTAAGAAATCAAAATATGTTTATATGTGTTAAAAGTGGATATCACTTGTACTTTGTCCATTTCCTTGACTGCTGTTTTAGCCATGATGTTACATTTAATAAGAAGAGCGGAGCTCCTCCAACTCTGCAGTTTCTTAATAATGAGGGTAAAGTTTTAGAGGTAAGTCTGGATAACAGAAACAGGGTTTAGTTTATATGTGTCTTTCCATTATTCTCCTATAACAGACACATATAAGGCATCCAATAGAAATATTCTATGAGGAAAAATTCTCCGCTTAAGTCATGCCCATAAATGATAGATATTCCGGCATGGCAGTCCCTTTGTTTAGTTCCTGAAAAAACAACAACATTTGTTTTGACTTCCCCATCTCCCTCTCTGAATTTCTCTCTCTGAATCTCTCACTATTGTTCTCTCGCTTTCTATAATCATTCTCTGTCAATCTCTTTTCTGTTACTTGTACAGACAAGCTCTCTATCATTTCTCTTTCTTGTTCTCTAATCTTGATGGAGTTTTACCATTGCACTCTTTACAAATTCAGAGCTATTAAAAATGGTGTAACTTGAAGACCACAGACTTGAGAGGGTATCGCTGAACACCCTATTATTGGAGAATGTGCTCTCAAAAATATGCATAATCAGTAGGGGACTTTTGGTGCAATTATGCATGTGATTCTAGCTAATGTGTATTTCGTGAATGCATGATGCTGTAGTGATTTCACTGTTAAAAATGTCAGGGAAATGCAAAAGAAATGTCAGGAAATTTTTCACAAAATCATGAATATGCACTTCAGGGGCATTTGTCAAATCCTGTGACATATCTTCTTTTTTTTTTCTTTTTTTTTTTTGTAATACTAATTTTTTTTATGCATGGGATATATATTTAGAATTTTTAGCTCACCTGAGCAAAGCTCAGGGTGAGCTTTTGTGATCACTTTATTGTCTGTCGTGTGTCAACATTTTCAACAATCTCCTCCTCTGAAACTACCAGATGGAATTTTATCAAATTTTGTCAAAATGATACTTATGATAGCCTAATGCAAATTTCTAATTTTATTTTTAATTCCATGAAAAACTCCATGATTGAATCTTTAAAATGCATTTTCTCAGAAATATATAGACCTACAGATTTGATATTTGGTACATAGCATCAGCTCATGTTGCCTTAATATCATTGCAAAATTTGTGCCACTGGGGTCACAATGGGCCATGCCCAAGGACCACATCCGGATTTTTGTACAGAACTATATAGGGAATTCTTGAAAAATCTTCTCTTCCGAAACCACTCATTGGATTTTCTCATAATTTCACTAAAATGATACTAGTGTAAGCCTGAGGCTAATTCATTTTTAGCTCACCTGAGCACAAAGTGCTCAAGGTGAGCTTTTGTGATCGCCCTTCGTCCGGCGTCCGTCGCCCCTCATCCGTCGTCCCTCGTCAACAATTTGCTTAAAACGACATCTCCTCTGAAACCGCTGGACAGAGTTTAATGAAACTTGGCAAGAATGTTCCTTGGGTGAGGCTCTACAAAAGTTGCTAAAATAAAGTTGATCCATGAAGAACTCTGGTTGCCATGGCAACAAAAAGAAAAATAATTTGAAAACTTTAAAAATCATCTCCTTCAAAACTACTGGCCAGATTTCAAAATAATTTGGTACAGATGTTCCTTGGGTCAACCTCTACCAAAGATGCTAAAATTATTCCGATCCGTAAAATAACATGGCCGCCAGGGGCGGGGCTTATTTGCCTTATATGTATATAGAGAAACCTTTAAACAACATCTCCTCTGAAACCACTGGACAGAATTTGATTAAACTTGGCAGGGATGATCCTAGGATAACCTTCACAAAAGTTGCTAAAATAAAGTTGATCCATGTAGAACTCTGGTTGCCATGGCAACAAAAAGAAAAAAAAATATGAAAACTTTAAAAATCATCTCCTTCAAAACTACTGGCCAGATTTCAAAATAATTTGGTACAGATGTTCCTTGGGTCAACCTCTACCAAAGTTGCTAAAATTATTCCGATCTGTAAAAAAACAAGGCCGCCAAGGGCGGGGCTTATTTGCCTTATATGTATATAGAGAAACCTTTAAACAACATCTCCTCTGAAACCACTGGACAGAAATTGATTAAACTTGGCAGGGATGATCCTTGGGTCAACCTTCACAAAAGTTGCTAAAATAAAGTTGATCCATGTAGAACTCTGGTTGCCATGGCAACAAAAAAAATAAAAATGAAAACTTTAAAAATCATCTTCTTCAAAACTACTGGCCAGATTTTAAAATAAATTGGTACAGATGTTCCTTGGGTCAACCTCTACCAAAGTTGCTAAAATTATTCCGATCCGGAAAAAAACATGGCGGCCAGGGGCGGGGCTTATTTGCCTTATATGTATATAGGGAAAACTTTAATCAACATTTCCTCTGAAACCACTGGACAGAATTTGATTAAACTTGACAGGAATGATCCTTGGGTCAACCTCCACAAAAGTTGCTAAAATAAACTTGATCCATATAGAACTCTGGTTGCCATGGCTACAAAAAGAAAAAAAATATGAAAACTTTAAAAATCATCTTCTTCAAAACTACTGGCCAGATTTTAAAATAAATTGGAACAGATGTTCCTTGGGTCAACCTATTTATCTCAGGTGAGCGATTTAGGGCCATCATGGGCCTCTTGTTCTTGAATTTCATGAAGAACTTTGGTTGCCATGGCAACCAGAAGACATAACTTGGGTTGTTGTGCGTCAACAATTTCAACAATCTTCTCCTGAAACTACCAGATGGATTTTCATCAAATTTTACCAAAATGATACTTATGATAGCCTAATGCAAATTCCTAATTTTTTTTCATTTCCATAAAAAAACAAAGACCTATAGATTTGATATTTGGTGCATAGTATCAGCTCATGTTGCCTCAACATCAGTGTAAAATTTTTGCCCCTGGGGTCACAATGGGCCAAGCCAATGGCCATACCCGGATTTTTATATAGAACTATATAGGGAATTCTTGAAAAAACTTCTCTTCCAAAACTAATCCATGGATTCTCACCATATTTAATTAAAATGATACTTATGTTAGCCTTAGGCTAATTCCTAATTTTTCTTGAATTTCATGAAGAACTTTGGTTGCCATGGCAACCAGAAAGCATAACTTCAAAATGCGTTTTCTCAGAAACATACAGACCTACAGATTTGATATTTGGTACATAGCATCAGCTTCTGGTGCCTCAACACTATCAACAAATATGTGCATCAGGGTTTACATGAGGACACTCCCGGGACCACACCCAGATTTTGTATGGAACTATATAAGGAAAACAAAAAAATCTTTACTTCTGAAACCATTGGTTGGATCATGAAGAACTTTTGTTGCCATGGCAACCAGAATGCATAGCTATAAAATGCCTTCTCTTAAAAACATACAGACCTACAGCTTTGATATTTGGTATCATGGTTTCAGCCTTTCTACAACAAACCAAGCTCAGGTGAGCGATTTAGGGCCATCTTGGCCCTCTTGTTTATTCTAGTTTTTATACATCACTTATTTTGCATTTGTTAATTTGTATTTGATTTCTTTTGATTTAAATCATAGACCACAGGACCCTCATATTCAGTCTAAAAAAAAAACTTGAAGAAAAAATCGACCTCTCTATATATAAACAATTTATAGAGAGGTAGATTTTATAAAATGAGGGTCCTGCGAAAAAAACAGGTTCAGTTATAAGGTCAAAACAGTAGATATGAGAGGGTGACAGTATGTTTAATGTAAGCCGTCAATAGAAACATAAATCTTTTCTTGTTAGAGTCTCCAATGACTTGTGTATCAAGTTGTATCTGTATGTCACAACTCAGAAAGTACTTTAGGGATTGAGTTTGTACTTTATACAATGGTCAAACCTTTCTTAACAAGAGCAATAACTCTACCTTGCTACATCTCTATTACTTACTTGTATGGTGAAATTATGCTTTTCTAGTGAATTTTAAAAATTATTGAAGGCATTGATATTGTTCAGAGTGTGAAGTGACATAGAACAATAACTTTATCTTGTCCCATTTTCTTGCTTTTCTATTAAAATTATACCTGTCTGCAGCCATTTGAAGTATTAAAGGTATGGAGAGGATCAATACTAAGAACCACTATTCCTTATTCATTTTTGTTTAATTTGACAGAGACCATGATCCATAATCTATCTTACTTGCTTATTTTAATAAAATTTAACTTCCCTTATTTTTTAACTGCATACCACAAAAAAAAAAATTAAATGGATTGACTTTAAATATTCACACATTTTAACTTTCGCTTCTGACAGCGCTTTCATTGCTTTGATTTTTAGAAGTCCCATTGTAAATTAGGCAATTAACAACAAGGTACAGACAAGAATGTGTAGGTTCTTCCTTCAACATGTTTGCTCACGAAAACCCTGACAGTCTTTAACCCATTATCTCATGAATATTCATGTACAAATTTTATGTACAAATTTAAGACTCAATGATTTTAAATTTACTGAACTTAAAAAAAAATAAAAATACAAATAGGTATATAAAACAAGGGAATTTCTTTTTTTGTGCTGTGTAGAATCTGAGTTAAAATATTGTATGAGCAACAGATTGGACTCCTTCTAGGAGCTGTCTGATCTGGGTCTTGTTTTCCAATGTGTGAAAATGATTCTGTATGAAGTAAAGGGTTAGTTAGAAATCTTGTTGTGTTTCAGATGATAAAGCTGGATGATTTTAGCCAGGATGAGTGCAACAAGCTGCTCCTTAGTAGAGGATTCTACAAGAAGAAATTCAAGGATGAAAAAGTATCAGAAGAATTCATAGATACTCTTTACTATAAGTCTAAAGACGAGCTGTAATCCTTTTCACATGTTCATGTCATCAGTCCATCTCATTAGGTCATTAATTATCTCCCCTTTGTATGGCGACAAATTTCGTTTCAAACAGCAGACACCATGGTTATTTTGAGTTAATTTATATGCATGGAGAATTGATACTTCATATCTTTACATGAGAAAGGTAATTAGCAGGATAACCCATGATTGTTTCCAGTCTCTCATTTAATGAGAAATATCAGTATAGATTTGTTTGCTATTTTTTTTTACTATACATCGTGCCAAAGTCAAAGTGTATAATGTTTAATTCTTTAACCCTTTCCCTCATAGAGGAAACCATGAAAAGACCTATGCAAACAGCATAAAACCAGATCAGCCTGCGAGTAACTCGCAGGCTGATCAGGTTTTATGCTGTTCGCTACTCCTCAGTGGTCTGGAAATGAGGACTTCGTAATTAAATTTGGTAAGTTTTAACTGTGGTTTTCTGCAGATCAGGCTTTATGTGATACCTATTGAAGGCGTCAAAATGGGTATATATGAGGGAAAGGGTTAAATTGCTGATTGGTTTAAGAGGAACAAAGAACTTGGCTGTATTGTTAATGGCAACTAAGCAAGATTTGACACTTGTATCCAATAGAAACTGCTGTATTATATCTCTCTCTTCTCACTCTAGACCCAAATATAGTGGTATAATTGACCATCACTGTGGAACAGAAGCGTGAACAACATTTTGAACCCAGCTAGCGTTTAACATCCTATGTAGTTTACATGATACAGATCCCTTGAGGCTGATCTTAAAACACCATAGCGATCATTAATATGTTGTAACATTAAGTCCTGAGGCAAGTTTGAAGAGATAATCACACCAAATTCAGTATTTTGCCCTGTATTTTAACATAAAACTATGGCTTAAGGGTCATTATGTGAAAAAATGTTATTTTAGGTCTATAGAGGCATTGATAAGGACATTGTATTTGGTATAGAGGAAATGATGTGTTTTAATAGCAATGCGGAAATGTACTTTGATATTCAGAATGTCATGTGAAATGTTTTTTCGGACACATTCTGACTGATGTTGAAGTAATTCTACTCATTATTTTGAAACATTTGTATCTAAAAAATAGTTGCTAATGAGAGTCACAGATGTTACAACTCCATGATTTGGTCAGGGATTGTTTCTATCCTGTCCATTCTATATAAAAGATCAAACAGGCCAAGAGGTCTTGAAAATTATGAAGTTTGGCCTAAAACTAAAGGTCATTGTGAAGGTTAACATATCGTTAGAATGGAGTTAAAATAACTTTTTTAGTTTATATAGATCTTGAAAATTTTCATTTGTACTGATTTGATTGAAATATGAGCTCAAATCTTGCTTTTAATATCAGATTTCAGAAATTCCTCTTCTAAGGGCTTAAGTAAACAATTAAAATAAGAAACAGTATTAACAATATCTTAACATGGACTGTTATGAGAGAGATAAATCCTAGTTCTTATATATATTGATGTGTATATTTTGCTGTGCAGGTATTTATAAGACTTTCCTTATTCAATCTAGTCATTACTTATTCAAGGTGTACATGTATACTAGATATTACTGGGAGGGAAATAGGGGGAAACATGCATATTGGCAATACATGTATACAAAAATTACCTGTAGTCTTGTTTATATTTTGTACAATCTCAGAGGAAAATAAACAGCAGAATCTCACCTTGAATGGATTTTAATGCTATATTTTCTTTTCATTACATTTAAAATTCAGTGATGTGGCATTTGGTATATTCCCTTAACTGGGCCCCTATTCAGATATAAAGGAATACTGAACAAAGTAAAAAAGGGTATTTTTGTTTTTTCAGTATGATGAAGAGCTAGTATGATGTAATTTAAACATGAATTTAAACCTTAATAGCAAGATTATATCAGCATTGCTTTATTTTCCAAAATCAGATTCATGTTTTGTGTTTAACCAGGAATCATGTTGCTGATTTAATGTTGTGAACTGCAGTAATTGGCGTGATTCAGTTATGTGCGTGTTCTCAGTTTACTTAAGATTAAAATTCGATCATATATTTTTGTCAACATTATAGAGATATGAATGTGTTATACCTGTTTTACCAGAAATTGTGATAGTTTTACTTAGTTTATGCTTTTAAGCATTTGATTGGCCTTGTCGCAGTATATTGAATATACAACGAACGTATGTTTGCTAAAGAAAAAACAGTTATGCAAATGTATGGTTAAATCCTGTACCATATGATAGCTATCAGTAGAAATGACCCATGTAATCAGTATAAAACCAGTATAGTCTGTAGGTAACTTGCAGGCTGATCAGGTTTTATACTGTTTCCTAAATGTCGGTGTTTTTCCAAGATGAAAAGGGAAAAGTGGTGAAACGTAATTTAGATGGAGAAATGCCGTCTGATCAGGTTTGACAATGTATCAGTATGGTGTGAAATGGTGCATCTATGTTCAAGAGTTTGATGTATGCAATATATTGGTTGTGATATGTTGGCATGCAACAGACTGCCAATAAATGAATATCAATATATCCAGCTTGTGTTTGACCTGCCATCATTGATGTTCATTAGTGTCAGCATTGTGATATGTGTTCTAACATGTATTCATCGTTCATTCATCTTCATACCGAGTGTCTTGCCATGTCATCAGAATTACCCATAAGGCCCAGCTTGTCCGGCCAGGGAAGTGCTGATGAAGTCACCTGAGCGAAAGCCAATCAGGTGTTTGGGTGATAGATGACCTTCACTGACCCCTGTCTGGACACAAGGAATTGTGGGAAATGTCTGATCTTGGCATCATCGCTTATCATACATATTAGTGAAAATATGAAAAATTTGAAGAAAAAAAAATGAAAACAAGTGGGTGATGATAAAAAATAAAGTATTTATTTATTGGGAATCTTGAATTGTCTTGATCTTTTATATTCCCATTTATATCAATGATTTAGATTTTATACAGAGAGTAATTAACCCTGTATCACATGAGACGTTAATGAGGGATCAATGTTTCTAGTACTGAAATGAGCACACCTGAGATCAATTTTTACATTGTTGGCTATCATATTCCTTAATATCTTGGTGATTATGGAGAAAACCATTTAAAACTGGTTCAGAATGAAATCTGCTTTCTGTCAGATCTGGCTTTCCTGTGGTACACCAGGGTGTAAAAGGTGCAGGGAATGTCAACCCTTTATCATGGTGAGTAGGATTGCTTAACCCTTTCCCTCATAGAGGAAACCATGAAAAGACCTATGCGAACAACATAAAACCAGATCAGCCTGCGAGTAACTCGCAGGCTGATCAGGTTTTATGCTGTTCGCTGCTCCTCAGAGGTCTGGAAATGAGGACTTTATAATTAAATTTGGCAAGGTTTAACTGTGGTTTTCTGCAGATCAGGCTTTATGTGGTACCTATTGAGTGCGTCAAAATGAGTCTATATGAGGGAAAGGATTAAATGAAGGCTGATGATGATAAATTGTACATTGCCTTCATCTGAGTGACAGTGTAAAACCTCAATAGACTGAGATCCAGCTTTATACTGCTTCAGGGATGAGAATTAGCTGCCTATCTTGGGATTTCCATTTTTAGCTCGTCTGTTTTCCGAAGAAAAAAATACGAGCTATTGTCGTAACTCCGGTGTCTGCGTTGTCGTTAGGCGTCATCTGAATCTTAACGTTGGCAATAATTTCTGAACTATTCAATATACAACTTTCATTTTTATTTTTGGTATGCATATTCATCTTTGCAAGGGCTATTCAGATATACCTCAACATTTCATCAATCGACCTTGATCTTTGACCTATTTTTGCTGTAACTTTTGAAAACTTTAAAATGCCTGTCATTTCAGAACCATTGTCAACAGGGCACTGATATTTCACACGTGAATTCCTTGTAGCAAGACCTTTCCATCAATGTTTACACTTTTGACCTATTTTTGAAATGGTTAACAAAAAACCTTAACGTTGGCCATAACTTTTTACTAGTTGACATACATCTTTTATATTTGGTATGTTTATTCATCTTAACAAGGGTTTTTCAGATATACCTCAATATTTTATCTATCGACCATGACCTTTGACCTTATTTTGCCACAACTTTGGACAAGTTTTATAATAGATATTTTTTTGTCATTTTTCAATATCTTTTTTAAAAAACTTTATACTGGTTTGTTATATGAACCTGTGCAGGTGTGATTTTGATCTTTAGGCAGATAAAAAAGAACATTTTTTTTTAAATGTCTTCAAATTTTAGTTTTGTGTTGATTATCAATGGATTAGCAATTGTGATTTTTTGTTTACATATTTTACTGTGTTATATACATTCTATTCCATGCATAGGTCAAGGTCATCCTTCAAGGTCAAAAGTCAAATTGAAAGGGTATGGTACTTCAACTTTGCATTTAAAGGCTTACAGTTTAGTTGTGATTTTCAAGGTCAACTTTTATTTATGTTTAACAAAAAATATGTAACGGCAAAAACAGACGAGTGTTGGCACCCGCATGTGGTGCTCTTGTTTTTTTAATGTCACTTTTGAGATGAATGTGCCCTAAACACCACTCTTGACCCTCAGCCTTTCAGGCACACTTAGCAGGTGACACGTGTTCCAAAGATCACTCTTGTTTTAGTCACCTGCTGAAAGTACATATGGGACACTTCTTCGACTTTTTCTGTCATGCTTCTTTCTGCAGGTGACAATTGTGTTCAAGAAACACTTCTTTATGTCATTTTCATCCCCGACTGTTGGACAACTTTCGCGTTCAGTTTAAAAAGCTCTGGAGAAGGATACAGAAAGGCTTCAATTTCACGTACCTATCCTGAAATAATACAAAATTGTGAATTTGTTCTAATCATTCTTGAATCGCCTTTACTAGGTCTTGATGTTACGACAGGACAACTTTTGCATTCACAATGCCTGTATATGCTACTGACTGTGAAAACTTCAGGATTCTCAGGAAAAGAGTCCAGTAGAAACTGGCTGCCAAGATTTATCTATAAACTGGCTCAGAGCCTGCATGTATACTGTTAATATGTTCTTACAACAGCTGTGCTAATGGTGACAGGTGACAACAGTTCTTATGCAAATGGTGAAAAACAACAGCTGATACATTTACATGCAATACACGCTATTGATATTGAGTTTTTCAGCACTAGAGTTATCATGCTGCCCAGCCTAATACTAGATTAGCCAGTAGAATATTTGGTGGTGATTGAGTTTTATCCTTTGAGATGAGGAAGTATGCTAAAAATCAGTCTACAGTAAGTCTCCCCTACCCACCCCATATGGCTGAAAGTTTCTAGCAAGAGGGGGAAAAGTATTTATTATTATCATTCGAATCCTGATCTATTTTAAGTGTACTTGCTTGCTTGCGTGCAATGTCCCTCTGCCAATAGTTACCACACTTGAAGAAACAGACTGAGAATGCTGCATCAGTGTTATAGACAAGTGCCCTGATACAACTTATTGTCACATTATTCAGTTTAGGAACAAACATTATATTCCAATTGCCAAGTAAGGTTTGAGAGAGAACACACAATCTTGCGGTTACATGGCTAATATATTAACCATTCAGGAGTGTGTTGTGTAGTTTTGAATAAATTGACCAGAACTTTTGGCCCTCATCAGAAATACAAGTACATTATTTGAAAGGTTGTAGTGATATTGTAAGTATGATCTCTGGCTCAAACTCAAGTTTGCTCAAATTCCTAAAACTCGAGTATGCTCAAATCCCTCAAACTCGAATATGCTCAATTCCCTTGAACTGAAGTATGTTCGAATCCCACAAATTCAAGTATGCTCAATTCCCTTGAACTGAAGTACAATGTATGCTCAAATCCCTCAAACTCAAGTATGCTCAATTCCCTTGAAATGAAGTATGTTTAAATCCCTCAAACTCAAGTATGCTCAAATCACTTTTAAACCTGTAAATATATTGGCTTAAAATAAGTGCACCCTAAATTCTTACTATATTTTGTATTTTTTAGCACACAAATTCTGCTTTATAATCAATTATGGTTCTAATTCCAAAGACCCTTCATAGCTCAAGTAAACCTCAACACTCCTATCACTAAGTTTGGCAAAACCTAAATAAAGACTGAAGAAATACAAACATACTTGTTTCACCAAGTATTTAAGTAAATGACTATGATGGCGAATATTACCACACTGAAAATTTGATGGAAATAATTTTTTCTTTAGGGCAAACAAGTTCAAATACATTCCTACCTAATTCAAGTATGAATGGATGGTTGAAGTGGGGAGGTAGGAAGGGGGGCCCCTGATGTTTTTCTTTGGTATAACTAGGTGTATAATTCAGTTGCTTTGGTGTTTTAGAGTTAACAATGATGTCTAGCTTATTAAGCATGGAAGAAAACTCAAAGTGGACATTAGCACCAAAGGTGTGTTGAGTAAGACGGCACTCATCAAACGATCGTGATCATTTAGGTGCTTGTTTGTTCATGCCCCATTCCTCTTTGCAAGAAGAGTAAAGTCATTAATTTTTGTTGGCATTAAATTTCATGGAATCTCTAATAATAAAAGCCAATTTTGTTGGTACAAATATTTGTTGATTCATATTCTAGAGAACGTATAGCTCACGCCCATTGATGGGAGGTGACAACAGATTTTAACAACTCAAGACATCGGCTGTAGCCAATGTTGGTTTATCAAAAACGACTCCTACTAATTAATGACAATTGGTCATAGATTAAGAGTGTTGGTGTCAGAAAGTGAATTTATCAGTATAACAGGTAAAAATAAGGTTTATTGTCGTTTGTCCCCAGGTATTCAGTGTCAATGTACAGAAATTCTGCTATAAGGGATATCAGTATATCCAGGATTATGTACATAACAAGGAATATGTGAAAAACAACATTTCACTCCTTGTAAAACAACACTTTATTCTCAACTGAAGATATTTTATACTTACAAACGACTTCTTGACATTTGAAATACATGTACAATTTAAGAATGGTCAAAAGAATAAAGGTCAAAATCTAGCACACAAAGCAGTAAACTTAGCACACGTTTATATAATTTATATTTATTACATATTCATCATGTCCTGTGTACATCTCCTCTCCAGTAAATAAATACTGTTTCAATGACATATAAACATTAAATATCCCAACCAGCCTCTTACAAAGTCTGCAAATAAAACTTTAAAACAAAACTGGATATCCAGATTTAAAGCCTACCATCAGATCTGTGTAGAATTCCTTATTAGAATAGATTAGAACTTGTCATTCAACATATAATAAGCTCTCTCTTATATGGTATCTATGATGATTGTCTGGTAAACATTCCTTAAGTGCCTTCCTCTCTGTCATCAGTGTCTACTAAAAGATTCCGACAATACTGGCATATTTTTCTTTCAAACATCTTTTTTTTCTTTCTGTCAATTAAACAGAATCTTGAACTGTTCTGACAGTTTGGAAGCAAGTACTAACAATTAATGGACATTTCTTTGAAGGATTCCTAGATTGGACCAATACTTCCCACCTGGGAAAACCATGAAAAACTTGAGCCTGTTAGTTAGTGTTACCAAAAGGTTATCACTTCTTGGGATTCAAACTGCTTTTCTTGAGTGAGTTCCAACTGTACAACTTGACTGGATTTTTCCCACCCCCATTTTAACCATTGGTAATACATTAAATTGAAAATAAGGGGAAAAAAGCAAAGAAAAATAAAACAAAAACACAATTGTGTGACTTGTATATGAGGTGAAAATTAATGCAATGCAATGACAACACATTTGTATAAACCAAACAAAGTCAACAATATGAGTAACATTTTTTCTCTCTAAATTTGATATCTCTCTCATAATACAAGAGAGATGAAAGAAAGTTATATTACATGCACATAATTATGTATGTCTCTCTTACCTTTCAAATCATTTTAGCGTCACGATAATTGATCTGTATATAAAATCACAATTTATCATAATGAATAAAGAAAATAGAAGAACAATCTAAAGCATTTATATCTGCTTTTACTATATGTTTATAATTGTAAAGGTATGTGCAACACTTGAAAGTGAAACTTTCCCATAAATACCAAAACTAACAAACTTCAGTTCAAAATTTCAAACAAATCTAAATACCTCATGCTTAAAGAAAGATGCTTTTTAAAAAGAATATTTCTTAATAATCCAGAAATGAAATATTATCCTGAAATTAACTTGAAACTAAAAATATGCAATTAATAAACACAAAATATCTCCAGTATACACCCCTGTATTTGGTATTGTATTTTCCAATTTCCTGTGGACATATGACACATAAGAGCCTAGTATAATAGATATTAACCCTTTCCCTCATATAGACTCATTTTGACGCACTCAATAGGTACCACATAAAGCCTGATCTGCAGAAAACCACAGTTAAACCTTACCAGATTTAATTGTAAAATCCTCATTTCCAGACCACTGAGGAGCAGCGAACAGCATAAAACCTGATCAGCCTGCGAGTTACTCGCAGGCTGATCTGGTTTTATGCTGTTCGCATAGGTCTTTTCATGGTGTCCTCTATGAGGGAAAGGGTTAAAAGGGCTTGCACAAGTATGTTTTTCTTCCTGGCCCATTTGCTGTACTGGGAAACTATTGAGCTAACCCAGCACCACCAGTAACTCTGTGTCAACACTTGTATACATACACAAGGGGAAATATGCTTCCCTCTATTTAATGACACTTTAAGTGTGTTGTACATAATCATGAAAGTTTGTTGCAGTTGCTTAGAGTAGCCGGGGCTAAAATAAGGAGCGCACTTTATGGCTGGTTTCAGCCGCTGCTAAATCAGGACAGTATTGTCGATGTCTGTGAAGGCTGGCTCCGGCTGGTTCACCAGTTTCCGTAGCGACTTGGACAGCACTTCCTGGATAGAGTCTTGCATACCAGACTCAAGTGTGGGCATCACAGTCTGTAGTAGGTACACAGAAAAACATGACTGTAGTTGGTACACAGAAAAACATGACTAAACACGTAAATCTATCTTAATATTAACTAGAACTATCACAAAAGGATATCAATACCCAGGTATGCCACCTGTATGTAATATGAGTGTAGGACAGAACAAGGGACGTGATTCCTGTATAGCCCCCACTTCTGTGACTTGACTATTGACTTGACCATTTGTGTTCACCGTCACTTCGACAGTATTTCAATCATATAGCGATGTCCAGCTAATTACAGGTGGAGGAAGACCCCGAATGCACGAAGGCATCCTGACCACTTCTGTGATGCAGGGGTATAGAATAGTTAAGACACTTAAGGTAAAGTCCCTGTAATGGTTCCGCTACATTTCGGACCTCATGGCCTTTCATGGAGATAACAAAGGTTTCCTAATGTTTCATTAGGGTACCTTGGTTATCTTGGTGGAGGTGAAGTGGTCCAAGACATAGCTGAACCATTACAGGGACTTTACCTTAAGTCATATTACACTAAAAGATACTATCAGGGGAAAGACTGGGAAATGTTTTGAATAAGAAATTAATAATGTAAATCATAAATGTTTTTGTGTGTGTTTTTTAAATAATGTTTTTCATAATATGAAAGTTTTTTTTTTAATACTGATCATTTTCTTTTTCTTTTTTCTTTTTATTATCGTTAAAAATTTACATTTGAATAGTCTATCTTTGTATCTTA
Organism: Solen grandis; assembly: GCA_021229015.1. NCBI lineage: Eukaryota > Metazoa > Mollusca > Bivalvia > Adapedonta > Solenidae > Solen > Solen grandis. The sequence continues at coordinate 15,920,040 of CM037787.1, read as the reverse complement.
TTACACTTGATACATAAAATGAAATATATGATGATTAAATAACATGGAAAATAATATTATATTGTGTTATAGAATAAAGTCTGTAGAACTTGACGACAATAAAATGAAATTAACACAATTCAATAATTTCATGCAGAAAAGGCCCAAAGCCCATTTATACAATACAACAGTAGATGACATTCCAGGATATTCAACTTACCTTTAAATAAGTGTCGCCCTTCCTAAGTTGTAACACTGATATTAACGCATATTCTGAGTTTGTCCGTACTAATGTGTTTTTTTCCTTCGTTCCCATCACTAGGGGTGGTATCAAAATTTTGGAGAATGAGGGTTCTAACGGTTTCTCAAGTCCATTTGTGAAATAAGACACAATTTGTCCAATCATTTGTTTAACATCGTTAGACTCATGTTTCAAACCCTGAAAAAAAATTCGAAAAATCATCAATGTACAAGCAAAAAAAAAAATATTTTTTTTTTTCAAAGAGAAACAGAAAAAAAAAGAATTTGAAATGTTCAATTAAATACAAGTACCTTCTTTACATACTTAGACTAAGCAAATGCAGTAATACAGAAAGAAACAGAAATAACAATTCAATACCTTAAACACACAAAACCAAAATTCATAGAGACTTCACAGTGAATTCAGTGTTAAAAGTTTAAGAAGACAAGTATTTCCCTTCACAGGAACTTGCAAATTGACGATAAATTGATTCAAGTATTTGATATTCACCTTTACAAGCTGTGTGAGGTTGTCCACTCCAACAGAGTTGGTACTGGCCAAGTGATGTAATAAATATCCGAGACACTGGTATCCAGTCAAACACAGTGGGATCTGGAGAAAGATTGAAGAAATATCACTGAAGGTCATTAATACCCCTACATTTCACCTTGTCTTCATGAAATGGAAGTGTAGGACCGGACACAACATGATGTGAGGAGCATGAAATCTATAAGGTATAATAATCCTGTATTACAGTTTTTACTGTGTGCATGTGGGGAGTCACATCCTTAGACATTGAACAAACTCATCTGGAACAGTGGATTTCCGCTGCAACAGGTGAAACTGCCAAATGAGAGTTTGCCATGTTATTCAATCATGTGTAATATATTGTTGCTTTATGAACAGAGAAGTTGTTGAAGGATGTTAAAGGCTACTTGCTTACTTAATGAAATAGTTATGCTTATATTTGGTTGGGTTTCAGTTTTAGCCATCATTTAATGACTGAACAGAATATGACCCAGCCCAGTGTTTCAAAGAACATCAGTCTGTAATTGAGATTTTTCTCCACTCAAAATTCTCAAATTCTGTATTTTCAAAAGTATGAAATGTTTAAGAAATTAATGACCATTTTCTATAAGAGCATGCTAATAACAGCATATATGCAAAATTTCTTTATATCAATGAAAAAGAGAATTCTAAATCTCTAAAGATCTGAGTTGAGGAAAATTTTGATTTGTTATCGTGAAACACAAGCCTAATTAGTTTGAAACTACATGTAACTCAGAGGTTTGATAGGTTACACACTGTGTACTACAAATGGTATATATAAGTGATACTGGGGCACACAGAAAGCATCAAGGAGTGCACTAGTTATATTCCTGCCCTGACTGTTCTGCGGTGTGCCTGCAAAAATTATCATAAATAAGTTTATCACTTCAGAGAAAATGTCCCCTACCCTATCTGATTCAGTTAGGGACTGTATTGACTTCCTGACACTCTTCTGATATTTCTCCACCCACAGTTTGCTGCCAGCTGACTTCAGGGCTATGCCCAGGGCAATGGCTCGCCCATGACGCAGAGTCCAATCTACCGAAGTGTTTGTATCTAGAACAAAGAATTTCCATAACAAAACTACTGTTTTAACAAAAATGCTAATAAATAATTGTTCAACCACAGATTCCAAAATTTACATACCAGTATGTTTCTACACTCTGATTATCATTTTGATTTCTGAGGTCTATTTCACAAAACTTCTTTTGAAAAAAAAAAAATCTTTATAATTGTTAATTCAAAGATGCAATAGAGTAGTTATTCTGTGACTGTTTCCTTTATAAAAGTGTTGAGATTATATAAGCAATGCAATGGGTCTAATTCTTAACTTTATTAGACACTTTAAAAAAAAATTTGTTCATACAAAGTTTAGTGAAAAAGGCCCCAGGTGTATAACAATGCATTCCAGTCTTTTCCTGTTATTATACAAATCAATATGATGTGTTATCAAGAAATATTGGATCTTAATTTTTTGTATAGTGTAGATCCATTATAAAGCTAACTTCAACAACAGACCCCAAGTTGTTATTTCTTCTTGTTATTAAGTAAACTTTGGGAATACTATCCCAGTTACTACAAGGTTCAATATAACAGTATCTTCGAGTTTTTTTACGCTCAATACATATATATGAGATGCAAGGAATAAAGTATGAACAGGCTGTGATAGGTCAAATATCATAAATACAACATGGACCCCAACTTAAGCATCACAATGGATCAGATAATAGTAATTCATATACAGGCTAAAAATTAAGTTCTTGTAAATGTTTACAGAAATGAGAGTACCAAACAAATGCTGTAACAAGAGATCTGTCAGTTCCTCTTCAGGCAGGATGCAGCACAGAACGCCTGTGCACCCAGACGCCACCGTACGTGTAGAGTCTTCCTGGCTGTCCATCAAATCCAGAAGTGTGGGAACCAGCTGTTTCCTAGTAACAGCTGCCATCTTCTCTCCTGCACCCAGCAGACAGAAGCGCAATGCCTGCAGCATTGTGTCCCTAGAGGATACACACACACAACCACATTGCTGTATTGTTATCTATAAACTACTGGCCTTAAAATTCTTTGTTCAATAAAGTCTAAAATTGCGATTCTTTTTAAAATTTTCCCCAAAAAAGTTCTGACATATTTTTATTTAAATAAATTTCAGTTTAAGAGAAATTCAATAATAAATGAGGAGAAACAATCACTTACTCATTTTCATTATTTCAAGACCAGAATGTTAGTAAAGCATATTTAGGAATGTTTATTTAATTCCGAGAAATGCCATTTAAAGTATATCCATAAAATCTGGCTAGAAAGTGAGCACACCTGGGCTAGGTAACCATAATTTGTTCATGTTAAATATCAGTGTTTTTTTAAAATAAAACTATAGATTCTACTTTCCCAGTCTTTGATGTTCATAGTATGACCGGTAATGCTAGAAATGTGGTCACTCTATCTTGGTTTGAAAATTTCGTACATCAGAAAACATTTAACCAAATTTAAGAAGCTATCACTGAAAGTGTTGGATACCGCTACAAGGCCATCTTGTCTCAACATCATGAAAAGATATACTATCAGTAAAACAATACAAGACCTTATGAAATGGGATAAAGCACGAGTTCTATATTGCCCCTACTTCAATTTGAGAAGCAGGGGTTAAAAAAATCTAAAGATTTGATTTCTGAGGACACAGAAGCCTGTACCTACCTGACGCTTGTGTCTTCTGTATTCTTCACCCCTGAGTGCAGTTCTGTGAACAGTGGGTCGACCCGGGTGTGGATAACGATCAGTTTGCCCAGGGCTGCAGCAGCCTTCAATCTTACTGCCCTGTTTGGATCATTCAGTGCTTTCACAAATGTGGTCTGCAGCTGGGGCAGGAATGGCTTCAAGTTTGTTCCAACCTGTTTGTTAAATACACAATGTGTTTTATTTTTTTTTATTTTGATGTATTTGTGTGGGGGTAACAATTACAATTACATACAAATTTAATTTTTTTTATTTCTATCCGTGTGTGCGTGTGCGAGTATTTGTGTGTGGGTACCCTCTACAATTACATACTATATTATTAAATAATAATATAAATATTATTTTTTATTTCTATTTGTGAGTGTGGGGGATGTTTGGTGTGTGTGGGGGGTAACCTTTACAATTACATACTAATTCAACTTATCAACACTATGCAAGTTATTTATATTTTCTCAGGTCTCCCATCTATTTCACAGTTGTAGGTTTTCAATTTATTATCATCAATATTATAGATTATCCTTCAACCATTTTTACCTTTGACAACAGAAGAGTAAGTGTTTCCAGTACAGCTGTCTTGACGTTCCACACAAACCTGTCACCCAGAATTCTGATCAAAGGTCCGGTTATGTTGACAACAGATGGTTTAAGGGCCTCAGCACTTGTCCGGTTGATCAACTCGCCAAGACCGACCGCAGCCTGCTCCTTTATGTCTTGAGAGCCGTTCAGAATACCTTCACGGAATATTGGCAAGACTGGTGCAATACCCTAGAAACACACATTATTGTCATATTTGAATGCTACAGTTTGGTAATACTAAAACTGACCGCTAAATACAGGTTGACCGCTTAGTACAGGTGGCCACAGGTTCAACTGTATTTTGCGAGTGTATAATAAAATGCTACATTATGTTGTAAAGATGAATATAAAGAACATCAATAAAGACATAGGTAGATCATTTCTGAATTAGGCGAGAGAGAGAGAGAGTTTGTTTGTTTATGGGGTTTAACGTCCCACCGACAGAATTTCAGTCATTTGGAGATGATGGAGAGAGAGATCCTTACTTTTTTGGGAATACTGAATCCTGGTAACTCTGCATCTTTAGAGTCGGATGCAGCAAACCTGACAGCCTGCCTCACATTCTGTATGTGGTCCAGCATGTCTGAGGCTGCCAGTTTCTACAACATAAAACATACAGGTCTAAATAGTCTCAAACCAGAGGTCTCCCTTTAGAGAAAGAGAAATTTTCTGCCACTAAGAAGGAAAAAAATCCATTATAAAATCTACATTTCTGTACTATTATAACCATCAAAATATCATTTAAAAAAAAAGAAGAATTTACTTAAATTGTGTACTTGAATTCATGATGATTTGCTTGGTTGTATTCACTGTTCTGTAAAATTATTTAGTTAAAGAATACAAAAATTCTTTTTAGGCTTGTTCGTTTAATTTCATAATTATATAAGGCATTGCTGTCAAATTTATTTCACAATATAGAAAACATAAGGTTACAGGTTGGTTCATCAAAATTCATTTCCACATGACCAGTCCACCATTACCTTGGTGATGGCGTTGAGACACTCCCAGGCTGCCAGCAGTACTTCCGGCTCCTTCCGGACAAACATGAGAATCAGGCCACGGAACAACTGCGGCAAAAATTCCTCATAGTCCACCGAGGTGCTCTCACAGAAGGAGTGAAGTATGGATACTGACGCCCGGCAACGGTCTGGTTCCGGAGACCGTGAAGCATTCAGCAGCTCCTCCATCACTGTACGGACACCGATCTCATCTCTCACAGATAAAACCACATTCTTACAGTATTCTAGTTCCTGGAACACAACAGATGAATTCTTGTCTAAATACCATTTAATAAATCATAACTTCTAAATTAAAATAATATTTAACTTTATACGATAGTGTATGCATCATGGAGAGTTGCATACAAAATTTTAACTTAATTTAATTTTAACTAAATTTAATTTAGTAGCATGCAAAACTTAAACAAACATATCTAACAGGCCATAATTTACAATGATTTTAGTCACAAGTTATTTAACTTGTTGGTCTGATGCCATTATGATATTTCAAATATAAGCATGACAGTATGTTGCATGCAAAACTCAAACCAAAATTTCAAAGTCCAAAAAGGGCCATAATTTACATTAAATTTGGTCAACAGTTATCTAACTTATTTGTTTATGACCCTGAAGACCTTAGCAAAGTTTTAAATCAATAAGCATAGCTGGTTAAGCTATATGTGTGATAGAAAGTTGCACACAAAACTATAATCAAAGCATTTTGGCCACACCAAGGTGTGTGTAGGGTATCTCCCCTTATTCTTGGCAAAGTTGGGCTAAAATATCATCAATGCACTGATTATCACACTGATCAAAACTCTGTGAAACTCTACTGGAATAAGAGGGCCATGATGGCCCTGGATCGCTCACCTGAGTATAGGGTTACCCAAGGAACATCAGTCTGTATTAAAACATTTTGAAATCTGGCTAGTAGTTTTGAAGGAGATAATCCCTGCAAATTTTAATCAAATTCTGTCTAGCAGTTTCAGAGGAGATTCAATATATACATATAAGGCAAATAAGTCCTGCCCCTTGCAGTCATATTTTTTTATGGATTGGAAAATTTTAGCAAATCTTTTAAAGCTTCACCCCAGGATCATCCCTGCCATATTAAATCAAAATCTGTCCAGCGGTTTCAGAGGAGATGTCATTTAGAAATTTCACTATATACATTTAAGGCAAATTAGCCCCTGGCAGCCATGTTTTTTCCCGATCGGAATAATTTTAGCAATCTTGGTAGAGAGTTACCCAAGGAACATCTGTACCAAATTATTTTGAAATCTGGCCAATAGTTTTGAAGGATATGATTTTTAAAGTTTTCATATTTTTTTTCTTTCTGTTGCCATGGCAACCAGAGTTCCACATGGATCAAGTTTATTTTATTTTTGTGAAGGTTTACCCAAGGAACATTCCTGCCAAATTTAATCAAATTCTGCCTAGCGGATTCAGAGGAGATTTCGTTAAAGTAAATTGTTGACGACTGACGACGGATGCAGGGTGATCACAAAAACTCACCTTGAGCACTTTGTGCTCAGGTGAGCTAAAAAGAATTGCTGAATAATGAAATAAATTCTGGAAGTAAAACTTAAGAATCTGTACCTTTGTGGGTTTTTTTCTCTTTAAAATTAAGTACAAGATTCAGCAGAACAACACCTGCAGTACTACGCTTTTAAAATCAAAGCACTGAAAGCAATGTAGTTTCCTAACCTGAGTTTCTTCTGGGGAACCCGCTTTCTCGCTGAGAGATGACATCAAGGCTGGCAGGATCTTGGGCAGGTGCTTGGTTAGAGCCTCATCTGACACAGATGCCAGGTAGGACAAGGCCTTGGTGTTGACAGGAGGTGTCGTCAGCTGTACAACAGAAATTGGGTGATTAGAAATTCAAAGAAATTATTCCTGCCGAAAAAACTTTTGAAACAAATACCATCAGTAGAATCTTCATACAGATATTTCTCACACACTATCTGTTACTCATGTTATTCACTATCTGTGAGGCTCTACCTTGTAATGTCTTTTTCTCTTTCCTTGGACTATAGCTCTTGGAAGCTGAATTATTAAGGAAACTAGTAGCATTGCAATTAATTTAAAACAAGATTTATCTGCATTACATTCAGTACAAATAACCCAAAGAATATTTGGTAAAGAATCTTTGTGACCTGACAGCTCTACAAGGCCAGAGTAACAAAATATGTCCCTGTACCACCTACCAGACGACCTCTAACCCCTGTATAAATGACCACTCACCTGTGGGACCAGGTAGGGCAGCACAACGCGGCTCTTTACTCGCATCACCTGTGTCAGTCCGTCCAGTGCACGCTCTGACATCTCAGTCTCTTCTTCCTTTAACAATAGAAAAACAACCACTGGGAACTTACCCTAGGCTACCATTTTGTTCTCTTCTAATAACCCTAGGCTACCATTTTGTTCTCTTCTAATAACCCTAGGCTACCATTTTGTTCTCTTCTAATAACCCTTGGCTACCATTTTGTTCTCTTCTAATAACAAATGGAGTATGAAAATATTTTTTTTTAATATATGATATACAATACACCTGTGCTATCAGCTACCTGTTAAAAAAAGTCTTAATCAGTCTGCTTCAGGAAAAGACAACAACTGACTTCTATTTAGCAGCCACCTGGGCTGAACAGCTACACTGTCTTATTATTCATGGATATACAAGTTAAAACATGTTTGAATATCGCTGGTAAATAATTTCAATTTCTTAAAACACTTCCTAAACTGAGTAATTCAGCCTTTCCATATGAAACTAAAACTTTCTTTAAAAGTGATTAATATGAATCTAACCTTGTCTTTATGTGATGTGAGACGTGACCTGACGTGATGGAACGTGGCAAGCATGATTCCTATATAGCCCCCACTCCAGTAAAGCATGGGTATGTTGGATTATTACAGGAGCTATTGATGAAGTTCACACTGATTAATATCCCTATTGTACTGACTTGACTTAATATGGCAAGATATAGACCTTATATGTGAGAGGATAGGAATGCACATGAAAGAAAGTCAGTTGCTTGGCAGCCTTAAGAGTTAAACAGCAGGACTGTATATATTACATAGATATATTACCAGATTGTTCAGCAGGTCGGGCAGAATCTCGTCCAGGGCCCTGGGCCCGATGTTGCTATGGAGACTGTCAAACGTGTTAGCAGCAGCCTCTCGGACCTCTGGCAGGGGGTCTATCAGTGCCCTCTTTACTGTGGGGATCAAGCTCTCTGCGTACACGACCACCTGGTTGTCAAAAATAAAGGTAAAATTTCTAATCTGATAGCGCAAAAGTTTACCTGCTACAGTGCATTTAATTTATATGTCAGACTGACTTTCAGACAGATTTTGATCACTTACCCCACTTGTGTAAGATTTTCAGACTGATATTTATAGATGGAAGTGAATGAAGAAAAGTGTGCTAATACATTCCTCATTATGTTTAAACCAACACATAAATTAATAGCAATATTGTAGAAGAATTTATGTCCAACAATCACATCTTTGTATGGTTCCTAAAATGAGTTTATTATCATTTTTACTACTGTACTGCTGAATGACTCTACATAGGATGTTGTTGTAACATGACCCTCTGCTCTGGGAAACAAATGTAATATGTATAATTCTCCAGCATAATCTCAAATACAATCTTTAGAGTTGAGTTTACAGTATTTTAGTTTCAGCCTGCATTATTCAACCCTTTTAAGAAGTGTGGGCCAGGTCGAAGTTCAAGGCCACCTTGTGGGTCTGAAAAACGCCATTTGAGTATTACCCTTAACTTCAACACTTAACCGTTTCCCTTACAGAGGACACCATGAAAAGACCTATGAGAACAGCATAAAACCATATCAGCCTGCGAGTAACTCGCAGGCTGATCAGGTTTTATGCTGTTCGCTGCTCCTCAGTGGTCTGGAAATGAGGATTTTGTAATTAAATTTGGTAAGGTTTAACTATGGTTTTCTGCAGATCAGGCTTTGTGTGATACCTATTGAGGGTGTCAAAATGAGTATTTATGAGGGAAAGGGTTAATTGAGTATCTATAGAACTAATTAATTACAGAGTTGTGAAGCCTATCTGTCCCTCTATGGATTACTTACATGTTCCTTGTGTGTGGAGGCCATGATCTCTCCCAGCCCAATACACACGCCCTGTCGCTGGTCACTCTGGTCAGAGTCCAGCCCTTTCTCCAGTATAGGGATAATCTCGGGCAGCACCCGTTCTCCCAGTTTGCGCACCAGGTCACCAAGGGTACGGGCAGCAACCTGCAAAGTTTAAGTAACAAGATCAGAGAATGTCTCTCATGTCAAGGTTTCCATGTTAATGCTTCAGAAGAAAATATAATTCATACAGCGAAAGATCCATTATAACCCTATTTCCAGAATCAATCCTAGATACCATGTTGAATCAGACCTTGCTTTAAGTTTATGACAACACATTAAAAAATTCCATTGCATAAAATGTACTGTAAAATCATTAATTTTTATTGGCATTTAATTTCAAATACTGGTAATTGAACTTAGGGATGGGTGCATTTAATCGTGGATTCCCATGAAAATTAATGATTTCATAGTTCATACCAAACTGGTAGTCACATGATCATGGACCAGGTTGCAATTGATTTGACCTGGTTTACACACAGAAAGAAAACATGGTTTTATTTGTGATACTGTGAGCAGTTCATACAGCCATGAGTGGAAATAGCAGGAGCATGTCCGAAATCTTTCACTGCTAAAAAACAGGACAGGTGTATTCTGATACCATTTCAGTTCAATCAATGTGTACACACAGCACTATAATAGTATCATATGAGATTAAGATTACAGGCTAATCATATTGTTTACATAGATGAATTCCATAAAACAATACTTGCTCATTTTCAGAGTAAAATAGATGTGAAATTATAAAGCACACAGCTTTAAATCTACGTACTGAATCATGATTGTAAACTCACCTGTCTTTTGTCATGACTCGTGCTAGCCAGACACCCAAGAAGAAGTGAGAATAATGTTGACAGAATCTCTCGCAGAGTTCTTGGCGTGTTGGACACGATGACCTTCCACACGTGTAGTGCGGCTTGTCGTACCAGGAGGGCAGTATCTGAACGTCCCATGTACAGTCCGGACAACACGCGGTTACGTCTCTCATTGCCGAGAATCTTTAGGATGATCTGTTGGGATGATTCTGTGCCAAAGTTGTCATCTTCTCCCGCACTTTCAGTTGACATCTTGCCAGACACACCTGTCAAAAAATCAAAGAATAAGCATTTTTAACTATTCTTAAAGCTGTTAACCTATATTGGTGTTTGAAAAACAAATAAAACTATTACTTAAGGAGATTAATACCCCTGCATTCCACCATGTAATGTGATAGGATGTGATGTGACATAACGAGTGTCATTCCTATATTGCTCCAACTTCTGTAAAGCAGGGGTAAACAGGACTATCATTAAAGGTGATTAATACCCTCACATTCCACATTTCAATATCTCGAGTAAGAGCAAACTTGTAAAAAAATTTTTACTAACATCTGCGCAATAATATTATCACATTTATAATTTACCCAAAAACATGGGTAAATAAACTGAAACTTGACCTGTGACCTTGACCTACCTGAGATGGTGTAAAGCAGGTCGCCCAGCAACTGTACCGAGCTGAACCGGATTCTCCAGTTATCATCAAACAGACCATTCTCCAGTTCTGGCAGAAGCAACTCAATGGCCGTGTTGGCATACGTGTTGATAATCCTCTGACCGGCACGCAGGGCTGTGTCCCGTACAAATTCAGACTCATCAGCCAGTGCCTATAACCAAAGTCATTATAACATTATTCCCATTATGCACAAAATACATTTCATTTACCTGTATGATGCATATGCTGTGTAAAATTGCTTTGAAAACTTTTAACCAACACTTATTTTTGGCAAACCATCTTCATATTATACATGTTCATCTTCGATAATCAATATTTTTTTAATTATTTGCAAAGTATCCATGTGTAGATAGACAACAGTGACACCTTATATTCCTGATGCATAATAACAAAGTAATGTTGTCAGTAAGTAGCCACTCATAGCTAATAATACTTTTGTAAAATATACTCCGACAAAAATAAAATTAGAACCTTAAAATAGAATATCATCTGACTTTTTTATTTTCAAAAAACCCTCAATACTTTTTTTCTGCCATTAAACCTCTAGATATTCAATATTTACAAATTTTGAGATATCCCTTTGCAAGGAAATATATGGAAGAAGATTCTAAAATGCAATTCAAACAGTCTTTTCCAAGCTTGCCTTCAGAAGCCCTTGTGTATGTGTTTGACATTTCTCACCTTCAAGATGGATGGGATGATGGGTCCAACATACTGTTTAAACTCGTCCTTGAAGACGGAGGGCAGGTAGATAAACATCATGATGTAGCCGTCGCGCACGTGAGGCGGGATGTCCGCACGTTGAGCGGTCTGTATGATGGAGGGCATCAGTTTGTGGAGGTCGTTCAGTCCCATACCTCCCATCACTTCACTGAGACCTGGAAACATAGGGGTCACAAGTCATGTCCTTGAACTTTGACATGCATTTTGCTTTAAGATTGAGGTCCTCTACTCTATACATTGAGGTACACTCCCACCATTTCATAATGAGTCATCTGGAACTATATTCAAAGTGCATCTTAGTGAAAATCTTTAACTGATGTGAAAATGAGATTTTTCTTTTTTTTTAGAATGTTTTCCTGTTTTACCATTCATAATTTCTTAATAAAAAGGTCTGTAATGATGTGTATGTGTTCCCTTCATATGGCAAACCAGTACTGGGTTTGGGAGTTCAACCTTTCAGAAGATAGACTTGTAAAATTTAACCAAAGTTAAAAAATATTGTGAATATTGATGTAGATAAGAATGAAGAACTTAAGTCAAATGCAGAAAATTATGGTGTAGTATTACTATGGTGCTTAACACAATCTGTATACATCTAGAACAATGGTGCTACTTTATAGTGGAAATGAACATAATTTAGATATGAAGTTTGTGGCTTTGAACAAGGATTTTTTAAGTACAACAAAGAAGGATTAGTAAAAGTTGTAAAAATTTGTTTCTGAAATGAAATAATAATAAAAGAAATCTAGAACACAACATACCCTGTGCAGCACCAGACCTGTCCACAGAACTTCCCTCAGACTTCAGCATCTCCATGAGCCAGTTCATGAGTTCATCAAACTTCTGGCCGCCCATTCCCTTCACCATGGCTCCCAGAGCTCTGGCGGACACACTACGCACCTCAGGTACTGGGTCCAGCAGGGACTGCTTCAACCCTGGGATGACCTTCTCTATGTAGGGGTCAAGGTCCTGAGGTTAGAGGTCAAATGGGAGTCATGTTATGTAGTGTGACCTTCAACAGATATATTTTTGCTTACTTTTTAGCTTTGGAAATCTAGTTAACCTTTTTTAATTTTAATTGGGCATTTTTTTGTTAGTGCAAATTAGAAATATGTAAATAGAATTTTTTGCAGCCACAAGATGTGTGTTTAATCTCTCTTTTATATATATATATGATGTTCAGATGATCAGCTGAACACCATTTCACCAGGTTTGACAATACCGGTATAATTTGCTGATATAAACCGGACCAATCAGTGACTGGTTCAAAATCACATGTAGATGTTTATAACCCACTGAATGATGTGTGGAATTTTTACACAAGAAAGTAGATTAGGCGTTTGTAAGTGCTTGTTGATTTATGTAGGTTTAAGTCTCATTTCGAAGTGAAAAGGTCTTGGGAAAACAAGCCACCACTTGAAGAATTATCAAAAGATATCAATGCAAGAAATATTTACCTTCTGGTCTGTCAGTGAGTACATGTTTCCAATGATCTGTGCAGCCATCTTCCTTGTCTCTGTAGCTCTGTCCTGGAATGCCCGCTCTACCACAGGCATGATCAGGGCAAGAGAGGGGGCGTCAATAAAGTGGACAAACTTTGTCTCAAGGAGGTTCTGTAAGGACATGCAGGTCTTCTTGGCAGGGTCCTGAAGGGCCTCTAGCAGTACTGGCACGATGGCTGTGGATTGAAAGGGTGACTTTTATAATAGACCTTTCCACTGGTTACAGATATTACAGTGGGGCTTTCGTTCATGTTGGCAAACGAACCGCACGATACACGCAAACGAACCGCACGATACACGCACGTTACACGATAAACGAACGAACGAACGATAAACGAACGATGCATATACACGTTTGATGCACGATACACGATGCACGATACACGGACCGCACGAAACGAACGATTGCAGATAGGCACGGTAGCAAGTTAATCGATTTACTCGGTTTTTTTCGCCCAAGTGAACAAGGCAATTAATCAATTTATAAATAAAACCATCATTAAAACTAACACATACACACACACACGAAAAAAAACAACGAATGTTCTATAATAGGAAGTCACATGTTCTAAATCGTGTCGAAATTACAAATAATTGTTGTTACACATTGAATTTATTAGATCTATAACGATCCTATGCTTTGAACAATTATTTATTCGCGCCAAGCGTCATTGGTAACCGCATAATACGATTTAATTGGCTATCTTACAGCAGGTGAAGTGATCTCCCTTCGTACACAATACAGGGGAGACCACTCTACGTAGTTAACTCATTATTTTTATTAAACATGAATCGATATAAGACTTAAATTGTAACAGACAACGTAAGTAATCTACAGTTAAATGTTGCCATGCGGTGAGTAACCACTTAACTGATTTTGAAAAGCTGAAATTCGAATGCTGGCTTTTAAGGAAGCGTTGAACTCAAAATATATCGTGCGGAACGATTCACACGGAAGGAACGATGCGATAAACGAAACACGATACACGTTACACGAAATACGTTACACGATACACGAAACACGTTAGAATCGTGCACGATAAACGCACACACCATACACGAACGATACACGGAAACGGAACGCACGATACACACACGATACACGAAAATTAGCCCACATGAACGCAAGCCCCACTGTAATTGAATTGTTGGATTATCCAATCAACTGGGATATCATGGTAAACCTGGTTTAAGAGCACGCAGCTTTCATTGTGATACTGTCTGTGAACAGTTGACCTTTTCATATAAGTGAAATATTCACTAAACAATGGGTATAGATGAAAATTATATTTTCGTTGCAAATCTGTAAATGCCTATTTCCAATATCTAATGAAAATCAGATATGCACCACTGCCTTGGTTGACCCCCAGTTAAGGTAAACATGAGACCATATTGACCCTGTAAGGTTTAAGTTGCCTCTAGACATACTAGTAAAATGGCTATGGATGGGGGATAGGAATTAACCTTTTATCTCATAAAGACAAGTTTTGACGCAGTAGCAAACAGAGTAGACCCAGATCACACAGCTCGGTTAGGGTCTCCTCTGTTTGCTCATACAATATTACAGCTCAGTTTCTACACAATCTGCATTGCAAAAGAGAAATATTTTGTTTCATATACCATTTAAAGTTCAGTAAATTAATATTCAAAATTTTTACATGAATATTCATGACATAAAGGGTTTGGACAGACTGGACCTAATAAGACTTTAAAATTGATCAAAGCCGACATTATTGGATTACACTTTACCATTTAACAAAAGTAGGGTACATACCATTAGAAACAGGTGCATTTAACTTGGACAATGAACTTACAATGACAATATTCAAAATGTAGAATCTGACACAAGAGGTCTTTTTTGTAAGAAGGTAGTAATGGATGATCATTAAATGAGGCAAAGAAGAATGTGTTCAGGATCTAGGATAGCATCAGCTGTACCTTGAATTTCTGGGTTCCGGATAACATTTCCAATCTGTTTGAGAGCCTGACCTCCGGCCTTCTGTACCCTGATGTGAGAGTCGGTCAGTACCTCGGTCAGTTTAGGGACGATGCTGGGTAGACATGCAGACAGCTGCTTGGGGGCACAATAGGCCATTGAACCCAGTAACTCCACCGCACCTGGAACATTGGATGGGTTGAAAAAAGGATTAATTTTATTTTTTATTTTTTAAATTAGTGAGTAGAGGTGATGACCATAAAATGCAGATCAATTATAACACTGTGTTACATTGTATAAATTATTTAACAACATCTACAAATTAGTAACTCAGAGTAACAGCATTACATCAGAGTAAGTGTCATTGGATATACACTGTATCCTTTAACAGGAACCCCAGGTCTAATACTTGGTATTTTTTGCTTTGTATATCAAAGGGATATCAAGAAAACAGCTTGGATATCTGTATTCCCCAAGGGTTACAGATGCTCAAGTATCCCTTTACATCAAAGACCATTTGAACAATATCAATGATAAAGAGTAGATTTTTATATTAAGCATCTTCCGCATTCGTGCCCATGAATTAATTAGCCTAAAGTAACAAGAGTCCCTTTGAAACCAAAGTTGCCTTTAATATGATATATGCAACCTATAGAAAATGAAAGTCAATCACAGCCTCCTAAGCTTCAAAAAGCAAGCTGTGCTGACAGCACCACCTACCAGCCTTTGTCCGCCACGAGTCCTCCTCCAGTCCCTTCAACAGAGAGGGCAGCACCAGTTTCACACCGTGGGCCGTCAGCATGCTCATCACAGCACGTGCCGTCTCATCTGCAGCCTGAATAGTAGCACAACTAGATGACTAATTGCTGACAGGACTTTATACAGACTTGTATTTGGGAATATGGTTGCTGAACATCAGCTATTGCTACTTGTAAAGTAATTTAGCAGATGTTACCCTGTCATTTTTAATCTGATGACAATTCCAAAGTGATCATCTTGATATCAGAATCAGCATGGTTAGCTGTAGTTGTATTGGGGTTTACTGTCACTGCGATAGTATTTCAATCATATAGCGACATCCAGCTAATTACAGGTGGAGGAAGACCCCGAGTACACAGAGGTTCCCGGGTAGAACCACCGACCCACCGCAAACCAGCTGGAAGGCTTCCTCACATGAAAAATCCGAGGTTCCTACCGGGATTCGAACCCACAGCAGTGAGGGGCTGAGAGATTCAGCATGGTTATTATAATGGCTACTTTGGCTGTGAGAGAAGAAAAACATGGCATACCTCCCGGACATACTGACTGGAGTCGCCGAAGCAGAGGAGGAGGTGGGGCAGTATGTGGACCACGTATGGCTCAAACAGTTTTCCCAGCATGCTGCACATCATCTCATAGGCAAACAATGCTCCTGTACACACACAAAAACAACTGCACCTGAGTCAGCAATCACATGTACCATGTAGCCAAACTGTTGTAACCTCAGACCTAGATCAGACTGCTCCTTGAAGAAACTGTCTGATCAGGTTCTCCCCAGTTTGCTCATACATTATTGTAGCTCAATTCATCACAGTCTGCATGGTAAAAGAAAAATACCATACAAATTTTTCAATAGTTTAGCAATTTTTACCAAATCATATATTTGCACCACTTTCATAAAGCTTAACACTGATTTTACTGTGCTTTACTCCTTACTGAATTTATCCGGTGTTAACCAAAACTACTTGCCAGCCAATGACATACATCAAACTAAGAACTAGAATGCTTCAATAAAGACAAAACCACCCACCCTCCCTCCTGCGTGGGTTCTTCTTATCCTTGACCGCCTCCTCCAGGGTATTCATGATCTCCAGTTGTTTCAGGGCCGTGATACCCAGCCCCCGGACAAGACCCGCCAGTCCATACGCTGCCCCCTTCCTCTCCCCGTAGTTGTCCGACTCCAGGAGCAGGTTCATCAACTTATGTACGAGCTCTGGCGCATCAGATTTGATGGCGGGAACCAACGGTGGGAGACAGTTGGCGACTGCTTCCTGAACCTAGATTTGGTATAGGGTGAAATTTTTTTTCACTTTAATTCTTATAGTCTCTTTTATATCTTAATGTCAAAGAGGGATGCACATTATATTTACAGACAATATATTGTGAATACAAGAATTGTGAACACAAGACTATCAAATTATTGGAGCAAACTGTCTTTCCTTTTGCTTATCAAGCTGTCTTTCATATTGCTTATTATTTTCAACTCATTTATGGTGATCATCAAGGTTCAATATTTATCTATGTAGATTTTTCCTAAAAAACTCCATTTCAACATAAATTTAAATAAGTTTAAAAAAATGACCTCAAAACCTGCATTTTTCAATTTGTTGATTTAACTTTATGTAAATTTTCACAATGTTATAATGCTGTATATAAGGCTATCTAGGTTAAGACCCAAATTAAATTGTTATATCTAATATAAAGTGTATAATAGCCATACCTGTACAGTACTATAAATTCAATAGTTTATTTTCCAGAAAATCTTAAAAATATAGGACTGAGGCAGTATTGCAGTATCCTACATACCTCCTGTGACGGTGTGGAGAGGGCGGAGATCAGCTGACCTACAATTGGCTTCACTTTCGGGTTGTCCTTGTCCAGATGTTTAGCCAGGGAGCCCATCAGAATGACAATGCTCTGGCGCACTGCATCATAGCCTGCCGTGCCAGGGGCGTTGGTAAGGAAGTCCTCAAATACAGGTAACAGAGAGGAGACATTGTCCTGAAAAAAAAAAAAGGGTCAGATTTTTATTAATTTAGCATATAGATAGCGCTATGGAGATATGATCTATTGAAACAGGCCAAAATAGGTCAGCCAACTTGATACGCCTTTAAATACCTATACATATTACATATTAAATTTAAATTAGTCATATTATTTCACTGTTCCTATCAAAGTTGATATTCAAGGTACATTGTACATACTTTTTGTTCCATATCTTGTCCTTAAAATTCATTATCATCATTGCCTTACACAACTAACTTCTTCATACAGAAACTTATGTCAAACAGAAAGTACACCCGCACCTAAATAAGCTAGCATTATTTCCATTTACAGTGTCTATAATTTCTTGAAGAATATATAATTCTAAATAAATATGAAAATTCTTTATTAAAAAATTATATTCTGAGCTGAGGAAAATCTTATTAACTTAAGTGAATTCAGGCTTAAGGCTGCTGTCCTCATTTGTGACCTTTGATATCAAAATGAAAACAGAAACCCACCTTGCCATGTACATTAATGACAGCTAACGCAGCTGTCCTCATTTGCGACCTCACTTCAGGGCTCCTGTCCCCGAGACCCTTGGGAACAAAGAAGTGGAAGAGTGGTAGGAGCTGATCTTCCGGCAGTATTGGTGCGACCTGACCTAGCGCCATGGCAACCCCACTCCTCGCTGGCCACTCATCCAGGGACTGCTCTCCGATAACTCTCCCAAACTCGTCCAGCAATGGAGGCGGCATCTACAACATAATGCAGTTAGCAAGTGGTTGTGTGTAATATCCAACAATTCTAACCTTGATGAATAGCTAGCAGGCACTCTGAGCACTTCCATGTGAATGGAAAATCAGCTTAAGAGTCATTCTGGTTCTCAAAACTGACGATGGGTCTTAAATACTACTACTCCAAGGTATCAAAGTTTAATCCTAGGACTTCTACCAACTGAGAAACATTCAACCCCTGTTGTGAACTAAGATACTACCCACGATCAGAGTGAAAACTAGGTGACTGATACCTGCACATCCCACCTTGTCTTCATGTAATGTGACTATAGGATGTGACATGACTGGCTTGATTCACACAAAGCCCCCACCTCTGTGAGATATATAGAGTATTACAAGCTCTCGATGCTTCAAATTCACACCTAGAGAAGATCATTAACAGCCCCTGCAATTACATGTATACATTAAATACCTGCCCCGCGTTCATTTAACCATAAGGCTCGCAACTGTTACAGATTTGGTTCCCTGCTTGCACACCATACGCTATGACACAACAGGGATACAAACGCTAATGTTATGGACTTTTAAGGGTTACTGAACGCAGGGCAGATATCCACAGTATACTGTGTAGATCTATTATAATGCTTTCAATTGTTGCAGTCCTATATAATTGCTGTATTTAGGTAAAAATCCCACAATCTACATTATAATGGATCTCTATCTAATGATGAACGCCTTTTTTTCCCGCCCAACCTACCTCCAGTTTCTTTTCATAGTTTGCAAGCAGCGACTCTATGGTCGGTGAAATGTGGTCTTTGTGAAATTCCAATGTCTTTGACAACGTCTCTGCAGCAGCTACACGTACGATCTCCTCTGGGTGGATAATATCGTCCACCAGAGGGCAGCACATGTCCTCAAAGGGCTCATCGAGACCCAGGTCATCTTTGAGCCTGGAAGCAATTTCATAAGTTATTTTTTCTATAAAGAATGAAAATCTAAAACTCCATGCACACCATACATTTTTTTTCATAATAATATTATTACAAAACACAATAAGCCACTTTTGATTTTGGGAACATGAATTAAAACCATTATCTCATGAATATTCATGTACAAAGGAATGACTTAATGAATATTAACTAACTGGAACTTTCCATTGTATTTTAAACAATAGATTTTTCCTTGATGTGCAGACAGTGTAAAATCTGAGCTACAATAGAGTGTGAGCAAGCACAGGAAACCCTGATCAGACAACTAGAAGGAACTATCCGATCAAGGTCTGCTCCATTTGCCAAGGCATCAAATTGAGTCTATATGAGGCAAAGGGTATAAAAGATGTGTTCCTGGAATGTATCACATCAAACCATAGACCTACATTAAATGACACCTTACATTGAGATGTTCCTCAAGCCTGAAAAATATCCTGAAAATGTAGAGAAAATTCCAACTTCATATGTTGAATAAAAGATCTTCAAATTCTGAGTGGATTTTTAGAATTTTTGTAAAAACAGGGAACAAAGCTTACCTGTCCGCCAGTGTCCTGACATCTTGCTCGACGTCATGTGACGCCACCCAGACCCGCAGGGCGATGCTAAGGCCCAGATCATAGTTGTCATCTATATTGGGCAGCACCCCCAACACACAATCCAGGGCCTGAAATGAATTTATACACATTATATCACAACTGTGTGGTTGTTTCAATAATATAAACACAAGATCACTCTGAGGACGGGGACTATGGTATCCACAAGACTAACTAGAATGCTTACCCTAACCCAAATTTGTACCTAGCTGTTTCAAAAGTTGCATGCATACAAGTATTTTGAGCTTTAAAAAAAAAAAATGGATTTTCTGATGAAGTACAGTGGAACCTCTCTAAACCGCACCCTCTGAAAACGGGAATACTCTCTAAACCGCACGATTTCAAAAGTCCCGATTTTTCCCCATTATTTCATATTGAAAAATACTCTCTACACCGGACCCTCCGAATACCGAATACCGCACGAAAATTTTGGGATATTTAGATAAATTGTGCCTATTTTAACCTCTGTAAACCGCACACAAATTTTCTGTCCGAGAAAAAAACCGCATGATTAATTTGAAATTCTGTACTGTAATTATGTGTTTATGGCCGTAATATGGTTTGAGATTAATCGGTGTTGCAATTTTATCCACTATGTGTGAAAAATACAATTAGCGGTGCTTGTTTACAATGACTGGATTGATCAATTACAGAATACGGTAATAATAGTGTTAATCAAACTTAATGAGCATCAGAAGTGTATGATAATTAAATCAGAGATTAATTAAAAAGAAAACCGTCAACAAACACGTCATTTCGTTTCCTTCATTAATGTTTGATGGTTACCGGACAAAATGAAGTTAAATAAATCGACTCTTTCTGATGTTAATTCTGTGGAATGCATTTTGTGATAAACTTTAATTGAGTAAACATGACGGCTGAGATATATTCAGGGTTCTTTAATTTCCTTGTCATATCTCTTATAGAGTTGATAAGGTTACAATAAAAGGTGTATCTAAAAAAAAATGTCTGAACCTCTGCCAGCTAAGCGGCGACGAACTGAGCTTTCTCTATCACCTCACATACAATTAATACCATACACATAACATTTGAAGAATATACAATGAATCCCATACATTAAGCAAAATAAGCACTGGAAGAGCAAAAACCTCTGTAAACCGCACACCTCTGAAAACCGGACATTTTAGCTGGTCCGGGCACCGTGCGGTTTAGAGAGGTTCCACTGTATGTGAAAATGCACCAAACGCAAACTTCCTGGTAAAGTGACTCCCTCTCCTCCAGCTCACCCCCCCCACCCCCCCCATAAAATTTTATTAAGCTTTGTATTCAAAATCCTCCCCCACCTGTAGCGAGGCCTCCCTTGTTGCAGTGCATGTTGACTTGAGTGACTCCAGCAGGATGTGAATCTCATCTGCTGTGATTGTCGCACTCCCTTCCTCCCCGCTGACCGCCTTGGCGACCTCCACCAGAGCAGTGTTGGTCAGTTGCTGCATCTTGGTTGTTGAAACGCTTATGACATTCAGCAGCAGACGCAATAACTCCTGGACAGGAAGCAGGGCCGGATCATGCTGCAGACAACAGTGGTTAAACATGAATGTAGGTGAACAATACAATATATATCCCAACATTTTTATATACAGGAGCTGATGGAGAATACAGCAAAATTAGCCTGAAATATTTTTTACTCTCTGAAAATGCACTATTCAATAGTTCCTGGAATGCTAACATGGCTGAATCTAATTTACTATTTATTGATTCATTAGCTGGCTGCAAGCATACAGCGCTAGGTTCAAAAATGGTGAAATTTGGTCTATTCTAAGAAAATTACTTGGTCTCTTAAAAGAAGTGAGTTTTAGCAGAGGTCATAATGACATAAAAAAGAGAGCATTTCATCTGCTGACAAACTCACCTTCCTTTCATCATCCCCTTCTGTGTGCCTCATACTGGCATGTCTGGCTATAAAACTGAGGCATTTCCCCATAAGGGCCTCATCCCGCCCAACTGCTTCTCCATTTACCATCAGCACACAGTTCAAGAAATAAAATATAAATGCCACATTCGAGCCCGAATATAAATGGCTCTGCTCCGTGTTAGTGTCGTTTGTGTCTGGGTCAGATTCTGCGTCCAGCATGTTGATTATGCGCGAGGCTTGTTTAACTTGCGGCTCCTCAGTCCAATCTTGGTCACAGCTGCACTCTGGCTTCATCAGGCGCAGGGTGGCGTTGCTCAACAAGGAACCTGTGCAGAAACAAACAATGACTGACTTTTCCTCAGGTACAGTCTTTATTGTCCATGTACTGATCTGGTTACCTCTAACAACAATGGCTTAATAGCTACAGGTCGAGAGCTGAATATTACCTATTACAATGCTTGAGTCTATGTTTGTTGTTGTTTTTTCTTTATCATTTGATTTCAGTACCAGCCAATTCTCTGCTATCCCTGGAAAATCAGGTGTTCAGCATTATGCCATACAAAGTGCCAATGCCAGCAACATTGTTTTTATGTGACATTGTGATAGAGCTGCAGAATGCTGAGATGTGTGAATACAGGACAGAATGCTGAGATGTGTGAATACAGGAGAATTGAATACAGAGCTTTGTATGGACATACTGATATGGAGAAATTCTATGTGCAGTTCACATATTGACAAACAGGACAAGGTTTTGATATTTGCTGTTTTTGATTAGTGAGAATCACAGTGACATAAGTTAGGTGACTAACAGTGGCACTTGCAAAGTAACAATAACATAACGCTTAATGGCACAGCTTTATAGATTGGATATCCTAGCTTGGGAGTTAACCACTGGTCAAATATAAAAATGGGGTTTGCTCGGATTTGCTTTGGTAATTCCCATCAGACAGGACATTTTTTAGTAATTTAAAAATTTGTAGAGTGATTGCAGATATGGAATATTGTGGATTGATTGTGGATTTGGAATATTGCAGATATGGATTATAGCAGATTTATGGAGGATATGGAATATAACAGATTAAGCAAATTGCCAAGTGTTATTTTGCTCTAATGGCTATATATGCTAGTGGTATACCTTTGAACAGGATTTGTGCATTGTGGGCTGACTTTCAACTAATTATTACAATACTGGTAGAGCCATTTAATGGTAGGGCCAGCCTACCTGTATTGATGTTATGGCCAAAAATCTTCAAACTTGATCATACATTTTACCTGTATTAATCATAAACATTCATGTCATGTTGTGGTGCTAGTCTCATTATATTTATGTAATTTTGTTTTAATCAAATGTGAAATGTTTAAGTCTAGTTGTGTGCTTTTTCTGTCACACTGTATATACTAAATAATGTGGGTTTGCAGCAACACTACATTAACTACATGTAGAGAAGCAGTTACAATAGTTTTGTACTAAGAAAATGTAAGCCTAATTATTTTATTCAGTATCTTCATTAGAAAAAGAAAAAATCTTTAAGAAACTAGAAATTTGTTTTCGTAGAAAACTGATGTCTCCCCTCATCCCCTTCCCCTCATACACACACATACACTGAGGCCCACAGTGACATATGCACAAAAGTCCTGTCATCAATTTCTTTCCAGGGCTGAAATTTCGTTTCAATAGCATAAGTTCAGCAGGAGTTATCCTACAGTCAAGAAACTGTGAACAAGAGGGCCATGATGGCCCTATATTGCTCATCCAAGTACCACTGCTCTAAAGGCAACCTTAAGTATCATGAACCATAACTCCCATACAAGGCATAATAGTCCTTAGTTTATTACAATTATGTATACATCTCATCAAGATTACTTTATAAATGTGGGTGGTAGAAAGTGAACAAAGTTAAATATGACATTTTTTTATACTTAAAGCGCCATAATTGGAAATAGTGGTACTACACAAAGTCAACATTGATTGCAAGATAATAGTCATTAACATTACCATCAGGTTTGTGTAAGTTAACCTTCTAAATAATCCCTAGGAAACTGAATTTTCAAGAGATCAGCTTTGTTTGAGCAGTTTTGGTAGAGGGTAATGATGTGATCATTTCTGTTAAATGAAATTTAATTCTTACCAATATATTTTGAGAAGATTTACATAGGAAAAAAAAAAACAATAAAAAAAAGCAAAACAAAAAAACAACCAAAGTTCTACATGGAGAACAAGTCTCTATAAATTTCACTATATACATATAAGGCAAATTAGCCCCACCAATGGCAGCCAAGTTTTTCTACGGATCGGAATAATATTAACAATTTTGCTAAAACGTTTTGAAATCTGACCAGTAAGTTTTGAAGGAGATGATTTTTAAAGTTTTGTTTGTTTGTTTTTTTCTATCTGTTGCCATGGCAACCAGAGTTCTATATGTATCAAGTTTATTTTAGCAACTTTTGTGAAGAATCAACCAAGGATCATCCCTGACAAGTTAAATCAAATTCTGTCTAGCGGTTTCAGGGAAGATGTTGTTTAAAGTTTTCACTATAAGGCAAATTAGCCCAGCCCCTGGCAGCCATGTTTTTTTACGGATCGGAATAATTTTAGCAATCTTGGTAGAGGGTTACCCAAGGAACATCTGTACTAAAACATTTTGAAATCTGGCCAGTAGTTTTGAAGGAGATGATTTTTAAAGTTTTCATTATTTTTTTCTTTTCATTGCCATGGCAACCAGAGTTCTACACGGATCAAGTTTACTTTAGCAACTTTTGTGAAGGTTCATCCAAGGATCATCTTGCCAAGTCTAATCAAATTCTGTCCAGCTTTTCAGAGGAGATGTCATTTAAAGCAAATTGTTCACTATGGACAAAGGGTGATCACAAAAGGTCACCTTGAGCAACTCTTAACAAAAACAATATATCCCCTATATAAATATGGACAGAGACATAATAAAACATTTTTGAACATTAAAATTGGCTACCCATGAAAAGATGCCTCTCATATAGTATTGACCAGCTTACTTGGGTTAATATCATTAATTATACCAGAAAGGACTCTTAAATCAATTGTATAACCTGCAATGGTTGATCCCTTCAAAGCCCTGAATTCTGCAGATCTTCATAAGATTCTAAACCTTGAATATAGACAACTTACCAATACAGGCTGTCTACTGAGTTTTTCTTAAAAATAAAGGACAAATATAGGATTTTTTTATTGAAAATATACAAGTTAAAGGCTATGTTCCTAACAAAATAAAGGAATTTCCGATACAGTCTCCACTAGGCATGTTAAGTGAAAATCTACTTACTTTTTTATGTGATATAATAAAAAATTTGAATTTTACTTAAAGCAAATGTTTCTACAAAATCTTCACCAGGCTGAACAGCAGCAAAACACACACTGGTCATGAAAGTTGACACCTT
The DNA here is from genome assembly GCA_021229015.1 of Solen grandis. Taxonomy (NCBI): domain Eukaryota; kingdom Metazoa; phylum Mollusca; class Bivalvia; order Adapedonta; family Solenidae; genus Solen; species Solen grandis. The sequence goes on along the minus strand of CM037787.1, from coordinate 15,894,807 downwards.
TTGCAGTGCTCCAGCCAGAATTTAAAATGTACATGGTGCGTGATAACCCAAATTTACCCTGACTGGAAGGGGGTTTCGGGGATCTCTCCCTAGAAATTTTTCAAAAGTAGACCTCTTGTTTCCCTTCCATGACCACTTTTTGAACTATTTGAGTGCTAAAAAAATTGTCACAAAATGTGGTAAACAAGCAAGAAAATTATCATTTACACAATGTCTGACAATGTTTTATGCAACACTTATTTGCAATTTCAGCTTGTTCAAAGAGCATTTTTTCATAATATATACATCAGTTTCTATTTGGATGAAGATCTTTTTTTTTTTTTTAATTTCTTTTGATCAACTGATTTCTGTATTTAAAATGCATTCCTATGCAGTTCTGAATATTCAAGGTTGAAATTCCAATATTATTTCTATGTTTTCTCAAGGCAACACTGAATTCAAGTATTTCTCAAGGTTTAAGTCATTTTCAAGGACTCTTCAAAGCCTGTATGAACCATGGATAGTACACAAGTAAGTGAAGCTTGATGACAGACATTTAAATAGTTTAAAAATTATGGCCAAAGTTAAGTTTTTCAATGTATTTTTTTTTTTTAAAGCAGGAGATAAATTTTGTCAAAATGAACTAAAGACTTATGGCTCTTGATGGGAATGTTTGACTTTGGTATGTTGCGCCAGGGATTAAACCCCGACCTCCTACTCCAGAGGCAGACGCTCAAACCACTCGGCCACCGAGAAGGGTAGATAGGAATGTAGCCCTTGTGATAGTGAACAAATATGTTTGATGAAAGAAGCTTTAATGATTAAGAAGACATGGCCAAGGTTCAAGTTTTTCACCACCACCACCATGCCAACAGAGTGATGTTAATACCTCAACTTTTTTTCTTTGAAAAACAGACAAGCTAATAAGTGTTTTTCCAGAGGATATGAAAAACGGCATGGTAAACCTCCCCAAAAAGGGCAGCAGTTGTATGAGTGATTTGGAAAAGAAGGATATTTCTAATATCTTTCAGAAAAATATAGGCATTTTGAATTGGTTGTTTTTCTGTTACATGGAAACTTAGAAATACATACAAAAATATGTAAAAATGTATTTTCCATCTGACAGGATATTTTACAGGGAATATTTTTCAGAGTTAAATACAGACATTTCTCTGATCTATTTAATTCATGACACTTTTATCAGAACTTTCATGATATTGTCAAAATGTTAATGTATAATACTAATTTATGTGACGTCTTTCTTCCTTAAATATCTAATAAAATTCTTATTTAAATATTATGCAATCTTATCTCAATGCATGACTCCACTCACTTCACTATTTACTGTTATCATAAAAATTGTTTAGAAAGTTTGCCTTAATTTCAAGTAAGATGTAAATCTGAATTTATAGTTTCATATTTATTTTCAAATATTCATGTTTTACGAGTAAACATTACTGAAGTTTTTAGACCTCTATTTGATTGCTGTAAACAAAATTTATCAGTGTAAGTGAGAATATGCCTTAAATGCCTATTATTTCAAAGATATCAGAATACATGGTTTAGATCGACATCATATCCCCCACCCCATCCCTGAAGCAGAAGAAATTTTAACAACTAGGCCTAGCTTTGTTTTAAGATTTGCAGTCTGATGTCCAAATGGATGAGCCACATTACCTTTCAAAGATTGAGAGGATTGAGATAAAGGAAATAATTATGATACAAAGAAAAATTTTCAACTGCAAACTTTTAGTTATCTAGAGGCAGCAATACATTTTTTCTTTTTCCTTATGATTTGCAACATTTTCTTTTTGCAAAAAAATATACGAAAATATAGGAGGTTTCAAAAATATAGGATTTCTTTAAAAAAGATAGGAAAATATAGGAATAAAGTGACTGCCCGCGTATACATTACTGCAAAAATTCCATCAGATCTGAAATGGTCTAAAAATAGCTAGGGCTGAGCCAAAAAACATTTTACAAAGGTGTGGAAAATTTGCATGCCAGTATGTTAAAAACTCACCAAACAGTGGGTCAGAAAATGTGCTCTGTCCCAGATTGACGAAGGCCTGACTGGAGGGCGAGGCGGCCAGTGGTGATTTGAACAACGGGACGAGGACCCGGCACAGATCCTTCATGTACAGACCCGTCCAGGTGGCGTTCCCTCGTAGTACTGCATCCAGTAGCTGGCAGCCACGACAAAGCTCACTGTTCAACTGTGGATTGATGGAAGAATATATCATTATTAATGTGGTCTGGAAATGACTTTATTATATTGTATGTAGTAGCTTGATATGTTCTGAATGAATCAAATTCCACTACTGGCCTCAATGGCTATGTGGGTTTAAAACAACTGAGATAAAGAACGAAAAAAACAATGAGACAACAGTAACAAAACACACACACACTCCCTTGAAAGGGCCATGAAAGCCCTGTTTGATCACCTGATAAACAATTTTCTTACAAGAGCATAGATAGCTGCACTTCAATTTCCTATTTGAATACTGAATGTTAATGAGTATGCAAATAATTAATCTTACAATAAACTTAAAGTCAGAGGCTGATCAGCTCCAGTTAGGTTACCATTTTGTATTTTTAAACCATACATGGTACATAACCACAGTATAAAATACTCAGCAATACATAATGGTGATAACTCTACCATAAATAAGTAGAACAAGTTATGTTCATATGAACGCCATGCCCCCGTGGGGGGGGCCTTAGGTCACCTGGCAGGTAGAGTTCATCAAGGTGCATGCGCCTGTGAAGTTTGGTGGCTGTAGGTGGAAGGACTTCCATGTTATGCTCAAGATTAAAGTTTTGTGACAAATAGACAAACTTACAGACCAACCAACCAAAAACAATATGCCTTCCAGATCTATCGATGTGGGGGAATAAAAAATATTAGTTAAGCCCTTTATGAATATTCATGTATACATTAATGACTTGATGAATATTTATTTTCTAAACTTTGGTTTAAACCCATTTTACTGGTAACATACCACAATATGATTCACATACATATTACACTGACTCACTCAGCCCCTCACCACAGGGTTCGAGTCCCGGCAGGGTCATTTGGATTTTCATGTGAGGAAGCCTTCCAGCTGGCTTGCGGTAGGTCGTTGGTTCTACCCAGATGCCTCCGTGCATTCGGGGTCTTCCTCAACCTGTTATTAGCTGGATGTCACTATATGACTGAAATACTGTCGAAGCGATGGTAAACTCAAATAGTCAAGTCATATTATACTGAATAGGATGATATCAAAGCTTATTAAGCCTCTCCTTTCTACACTTTAAATGGAATATGGTATGGTCACCCATTACCTCATGAATATTCATATACAAATATACAACTTGATGAATATAATTTTTCTAAACCTAAAATGGTACTTATTACAATGGATTTACAATTTTGCCACGCAGACTGTCTAAGTTACAATTCTAAGTGTGCAAACAGGGGACACCCAGTTCCGACTGCTTCTGACCTGGGTCTGCTTGTTTGCCAGGACATCAAAATGCAACTATATGAGATAAGAGTAAACTCTAATATATGCAAACAGATGTTATCGCCAAACATGACTTTCCCTATTGACATAACACTAAATCATGTCACAATGTTAGCAGTAAATTATGTGTATTGGTCTTCTGCAATGTGTGCATTTCAGTTAGATATGTGCACTTAGTACACGGGTTACTGGAGCTAATTAAAGATAACTTAATAAAAAGAAAGTGAGTCAAGTATAAAGTAACTACTTTAACAGGAACACCTCTACTAAATGGTGGCTCTTTAAATTACATTATGGTGATCTGTTTAAATGAGAGTCCTCGACACTTCCGTCATAGAGCCCTCAACCAAAACCAGGCTGAGAAAGGTAAGCACATTTTATAAAAATGTCTGTTTTTTAAAGAACATGCTTGTTTTTCAAAAATCGAAGAATGTCATGCCACATAGAACATTTTCTCATCACTTTGGATGCAATTTCGATAACATATACCACTTAATTACGTTGCTAGAACTTTGACCAAATATTGACTCATGTTTTCTTTTACGAGGAGACACATCTTGAGTGCTTTCTCTAATCGTACATATAAGATTGACCAAACTTTTCCTTTGGCTCAACAAACAAGATATGTCACAGGATGTGACGAATTCCCCCAAAATGCATTTTCATGGTTTTATGAAAAATTTCCCTGACATTTCATTTTACCTTTCCCTGACATTTTGTGAAATCACTACAGCATTATGCATGTACGAAATACACAATAGCTAAGAATCATAGGCATAATTGAACTGTAAGTCCATTACCAGTCGTGCATATTTTGATTATTTCCATTACCATAGCAACAAGTATTTTTATCCAAGAAAAATATCAAAGTGAGGTGCATATAATCTCCATATTGCCATCATCTACCAAGTTTCACTGAGCTAGCTTATAATGTTTTTTAAGTTATCAAAGCATCCCAATTTCTGCACAGCTGGATGGAGGGCAAACCATGCACTATCAGGGCTTATGACACTAGACCGCTTAGATTGACCATGACCTTTCAGCTATGAACCTGGGCATTGTACACAACACAATGTATCATTACGGTACACATTTACGCAAAAAAAAAATCAAAAAAAAAAATCAAAATCCGTTGATTGACTAAGATAATTATGAAGCAGACACAAAAAACAAACCCTTTGAACTATAAGTGTGACCTTGACCTTGGAGCTACAGGCCTGTAATTCAAAAAGCCATAAAGGAATGTCAGAGTTATGGAGCAGACACAAAAAATTGACCCCATTTTTGACCTTTGAACTCTAAGTGTGACCCAGACGTTTTAACTACAGACCTAAAAATTGTACCCGACCCGACACATCGTCTCATAATGTCGATGGCTCGATCACACTTAATTATTTGAGTATTTTGTTTTGGACTGAGCTCTGTGAACTATTTTTTTGTTGAGCCCAAGGATAAGTTAGGACGATGTTATATGCATGATTAAGTGGGCCAACGTAGAGAAAGCACTCAAGATCTGTCTCCTTATAAAAGGAAACACACAAATTGATATTTGGTAAAAGTTCTAGCAACGTCATTTTGGGGTATTCCTCATTGAAATTGCATCCAAAATGATGAGAACAAAAGGGCAAAGATGGCTCTGTGTTGCTCACCTGAGTAAGATTGCTGTTTTAGGCATGATTACCAAAAATGTGGCACCTAAAGTGTTTTCAATGTTTTTCAAATATTTGACTAAGTGATCTAGATTTTGACCTACCTAAATTTGCAATCATCTGGGATTTCATGCAGACAACATTCTTATCAAGTTCTATGAAGGTTGGGACAAAAATGTGGCCTCTAGTGTGTTAAAAAGTTTTTTCTAGGCTTTGACCTAGTTTTCAACACCACATGACCCAATTTCTAACTCAACCGAGATATCATTTCGACAAACATCCTGACCAATTCTTATAAAGATTGGCCTAAACTGTGGCCTCTAGAGTGTTCATAAGGTTTTTCTAAGATTTGACCTGGTAACCTAGTTTTTGACCCCAAGTGACCCATTTTCAAACTAATGCAAGATTTAAATGTAGACAAACTTTCAGACCAAAGTCCATGAAGATTGAGCGAAATAAGCGGCCTCTAGAGTATTCACAAGATTACCTTTAGATTTACCGTAGTGACCTACTTTTAAACCCCACAAGACCCAATTTCAAACTCATCTGAGATATCATTTAGACAAACACCCTGACTAACTTTCATGAAGATTGGGCCAAAACTGTGGCCTCTAGAGTGCTCACAAATAATTGTTGACGATAGAAGATGCACAAAGCATGATGGACAAAAGTTGGTCACAATAGCTTATCTTGAGCACAAGTTCTCAGGTGATCTAAAACTGTTCTACATTCTTCGATTTTTGAAAAACAAGCATGTTCTTTAAAAACAGATATTTTTATAAAATGTGCTTACCTTTTTCAGCCTGGTTTTGGTCAAGGGCTCTACAACGGAAAAAGTCAAGGGCTCTCATTAAAACAGATCACCAAAATGTGAAAGAGCCACTATTTACATTTTTTGTAGTAGGGGTGAGGAAGCGAGAGGAAAAATTAAATTTCAAAACAAGCTAAAACTTCTTTCCTAAAGAGCATCTTTGGAGAAGATTTAAATACTAAATTAAAAAGCAGACTATGTGTGACCTCAAAATAGAGACTTCAATTACTAAAAAAATTTGAGTGATATACAAAATGGCTACTTCATTTACTAAAAAACTATCTGAGGAGATATTTGACTATCTATGTTCACGTTGCTCGAAGGAAAACAAGGTAGTTAAATCTGAGAAATTCTGTTTGGAGTGCCAGCAACACTTGTGTTCCACCTGTCTAAAGGTCCACAACAGTTTCTATGACAACCACAGTCTCCATGACCCCGCCCACTCCAGTCAAGGTCAGCTGCCTACAGAGAGGTGTCCAAAGCATCCAACCAAGATCCTGGAGATGTTCTGCAGGGACCATGATCAAGTGGTGTGTAACACATGTGTCTCCACTGATCACAGGTGTGTAACATTACTTAATTCTATAAAACCATTAAATGCATTTTCAATACTTTCCTGGCTCTTTTCATTAATGATTATATCTCTTACTTCCTAAGTTTTTAACCAGGGTTTCAATGATAATCCTTGTTATTAGAATGAGGTACAATGTACGTTGTTTTCAGATGGGCAGGCGGCCGTCAATATTTTGTTTCTGTCAAATATCACCTGCTAGAATAGAGGTACAGTTTTCAGATTTAGTAGATAGATATTTTAAGGGAAGACAAAGATTAGGAATGATTTTCAGGTCAATAGGGTCAAAGTCAAGGTCACTGTTACTTAGGGCAACACTTGAAAACCTGGTGTAGTATCTTTTGATGTGTTTCTTGTTTTCCTGGTATTGCAAT